>LPNX010988344.1:238683-324636 GCA_001517045.1 Pseudotsuga menziesii
TCCCTTAGGGGTTTTCCCAGGATAAATCTGTGTTGTTCTTCTGATACTGTTTCTTTCAGTGATCCTGCTTTATATGCTTTTATTATGAAAAATGAAATGATATACTTATGTCTTAGTTAAGCATATGAAAATTTAATAAATTGAACGGGTCTTGATAATTAGATCTATGTATGCTTTTCTTTATGAGATAGATCAGATTTAAAAAGAGACCTTAAAGTAACCAGTTTGAGGAAAGTTTAATAATTTTAAAGAAGAGAAAGGGGAAGAAAGGTGCTTGTTGTTGAAGCAGATCTGCAGAGGGACCTTGGTAGAGAAGCACCGAGGGGCACGATCTTAGCAATCTCTGCTGGAAATCAATGGAATCAAACCTAAACCATAGATCTTCTAGCTACGGCAAACCTGTAAGCTACAACACAATTCCTGCATATAGAACTATCAGATCTGAAGATACATATGAGAAAGGGATGATACTGTATGCAAATAACCGTATTTAACATACAGGTATTAACTCATTCAAACATATTCAGCAAATAGAAAGTAAGTAAGCTTACTTATAATGATCTATCCTTATGATTTAAGAAACCATTCAGGCAGACAATAATTAAGTGCAAAAAACTGGAAAAATAGCAGTTTCACCTCGATTGTAGCAAGACAATGACAATCCACACATGAAAGATACTCCACAATTGAGCCTCCAAATATTTTCTTTATTCAACAAAATAAGATCAGTACACAGTTACAATGGCAAGCCCTTTAGTCCAGCTCTAATTAGCTTGGAAGAGGAGGCTGTGCCTGGATATATACAATTTACAGGCCATCTAGCCGAGGGGGGCGCAATTACTCATGGAATCAAGTGAAATCAACTGATGGAGAGTCCTTCAATGCCTGATCTATGTCTAGCTGAGCCAGATCTGAGTCTCACTGAGTGCAGCTGTCAATCGGGGGGCTGATTTAACTGACACCTCAACCTGTTGACTGAAGAATCCACCAAAAATCATCCAGTTGAGCCAAAAACGTGTTGAGGAGAGAGGGAGGGCGAAATTCCTCATAAAGGATGCTCAAGATCAACTCTGGATCTAATTTAATCACCTCCTTCAGTCAAGGATTTGTCAGATCCAGTCAATCTGCTTCAGATCTGACTGATTTCAATCAAATCAGCTGAGAATCCATTGATTTATGATTTTGGATTTGCTCCATTATTCATCAATTTATTAATTAAAATAATCAATAATTGATTTTTGGGGCTTTCTGACCTGAGTGATGGAAAATCACTCAAAATTAGGAAACAGTGGGTCCATGGGTTTACATGGTGCTCTTAGCTTGAAAATGAGCACCTACATGACTGAAACTGATTATTTGGCCCACTTTTATTACAAAATCAATTTTTCCAATTAAACTATTAAAAAATAGCCTATTTTTTGGGAAAATTAAATTTTAATAAAAAACACTGAAAAAACTAAAAAATTGAAAAATTGAAAAACACCTAGGGGGACTTAGACATGTTCATATGACTCAAAAATGATGTCTAGCATGTTTATACATTGACACATAGACTCTAATAACCTCAATAGGCCTAAATGCCAAGCCGACCACCCCAACTTTGGAGGTATGGAGTGAAAAACTCAGAAATTATCAGTCGTTTGTTCAACAACCAATAATAACCAAGGGAAAAAACACCCTGGGCTGATCAGATTGACAAATAAAGTCTAAGAGACTGAGTCTTTTATAGACACTATCATGATATAAAATTTATTACAATTCCCTCATGAGGTATGAACATGTGATATAGTACAACAAGCACTTCCCAGAAGTACTTCCAAAGGTATTTTTGAAGTCTGAACAAGTTAGCCCTGTCCGGTTCACCGGGCTCACTTGATCAAAACCACTAAGTACAACTTAGGTGGTAACAGACACCACAAGAATGTAACATAAGGTAAACAAAGATATTCATTTGTTCCTCATTCCCATGGCATTTTGCACTTTTGTGTGCTTGTGGACTTTTTGGTCCTTCTGATCCCTCCTCATGCCTTTCTTTCTGAATTTTTATTCAGGCTCCTCTATCCATAGTGTCCTTTTGTGTGAGAGATGTATTTAATTTTCATCTCACGGACGGAGAAGAACTTTAGGCAATTTGGTGTTTTTATATGATTTGGTACCTTGCTTTGATAGATATTGCTTCCTCTTTTTTAGGAGTTTTGACTCTTATTTGCCTTTAGGCTTTCAATTCTTGGCATGGGATCATTTATATATAATATACTCTTTACCTTGCTTCCTTCCCGTGGGTCTTTTGCTATTACCCCCTAGGACATTTTAGATGTGAAATGGATGGAGCCTCGAAATAGTATTCTAGACCTTTTGATCTTGAGTTATTTTTCAGGTATTACGTCAGACTTCAATGTGTTCATATCCATTTAGGACAAATACTTACTAGAAGAAATTCCATCAGATTCAAACAATAAGATACAGTCTAATACCCAAAGATCTCAATTAATCCAGAACTCGGACACTTTCCATGCAACCAAAAGTTTTCCTCTTTTATTGAAATCAAAAGAAATCTAAACTAAAAACAAAACCAAAATGAAATAAATCAAAGTGGACAAACAAATCAATTTATTTATGTAAAACAAAAATAGAAGCAAAAAATCAAGAAAAATAAGGTTTAAGAACTAAACCATTTACTGGTAAGTTCTCCTCCCACCCCTATAAATCTTGAAATTTATAGGTTGAGGGGCCAAGTTTTGTTGCAACTTGGAAAGGGCCTACCCATAACTATTGAAACTTTGTGTGCTTTGCCTTCTCATCATGCGGGTGATCCCATTTAAGAACCAAGTCTCCCACTTCAAATTCTTTTGTTCTAGCTTTGTGCTTATCAAACCACCTTTTCACTACTTTCCGTTGTTGGTTAAAATGTTCTCTGGCTTTGGATCTAGACTCCTATGCCTTTAGTAGATTATATATTCTAAGTTGCAGGATTTCGTTATCTATACCTCTAGATTCTTGGGCTATTATGGAAGAGGGTAGCATACTTTTAGGAAGAAGTATAGCTTCTTTTCCATAAACAAGGGTATATGGTGACACACCTAAGGAATTCTTGGGTGTGACCCTATCATCCCAAAGAGCATTTGGTAGTGCTAAATGCCAACTTCTCTAGTTTTCTATGATAGTCTTTTTCAAAATCCTAATCAAATTCTTGTTTGTATATTCTGCCAAACCATTTCCTTGTGGGTAGTAGACGGCAAAATAATGCAACCTAATTCCTTTTTCATGACCAAATGTAGTTAATCTAATGGAAGAAAAATAAGTAGCATTATCAAAAACTAGGGAAATTGGAACCCCAAACCTGGTCATAATATGATCCTGTAAGAAATGACTGCATCTTCATTGACTTTACGTAGCGGAATGGCTTCGACCCATCTAGTGAAATAGTCAGTTGTTGTTAAAATATATTTGTGCTATAAGGAAGAATTTGGTTTTATTTCTCCAATGATATCGATTCCCCATTGCTCAAATGGTTCCGTTATCATAACCGTCTTCAATGGTCCTACTGCTTTGGCTTGTCTTCCCCCACACCTCTGGCAGATATCACACTTTCTAACATGGGCATGAGCATCCTTGAACAATGTGGGCCAATAGTACCCGGATCTAAGAATCTTATGGGTGGTCGTATCTCCAAAAAAATGACCTCTAGGAAACCCATCATGCAACTCATTTATGACCTTTTTTACGTCCTCCTTCTCTAAACATCTGAGAAGGTCTCCATCGTAATTATTCGTAAATGAAATTCCATCAATGATATGATACGCATTTGATTTAAGGCACAACTCTCTTTGCTACTTGGAATTCCAATGTTCTGGCAACACACCTTCCTGAAGGTAATGAACAAGGTCTCAGTACCAGGAATCTGGAGCTGTGAAAAGAGGACATACATCCATCATATGTAACTCTGCTTCATTTTCCCAATTGTTTTGTTCAGTGCTATTACCTTCAGCCATTAGTCTACACAGTCCTTTCCCTCTAACTATGGAGGCTATCTTGAATTCAAGATCATACTCTTGTAAATATGTTACCCAATTGCCTCTTCTTTCTCCCAATTCTTTTTGCACAAAAAGAGACCTCATAGCTGGGTGTGGAACTATTACCTTTGTCCGGTTCTTAAGTATGTAAGGCCTGAATTGTTTTACTACTTTGAAGACTACATAAACTTGTTTGTCCACAGATGGGTAATTTAATTTGACCCCCTGTAGACTAGTGCTCATAAATGATATGGGGAACTCATCTCCCCCATCTTCCTTCTGAGTAAGCACTATTGCCAATGAATCGTCAGATGTGAAAGTGTACAGAATAAAATCCTTCTCATAATTTGGACTTTTGAGAGAGGGTGCATGAGCAATAAATGTCTCTATTTTACTGAATGCATTCTTCTCTATGTCAGTCCACTTGAATTGTACACTTTGCTTCACCATTTGTTGCAAAGGCTTAATAATTTGGGTGAAGTTCGACACAAACCTTTGCACGAAATTTATTGTCCCCATAAATGATTGCATACCCTTTTTGTTATGGGGTAAGGGGATCTGTTATATAGCTTTGATCCTTTATAGGTCTATGGAGATCCCCTTCTTAGAAACCACATGACCCAATAGCTTTTCTTTTGTAACAGAAAACACACACTTCTTGGGGTTTAATGAGATACCATATTTTCGGCAACGTTTGAAAATCTGTTTTATATGGAACGCGTGTTCTTCTCTTTTCTTTGAGAATATTGTGATATCATCGAGGTATACCACCACACTGCAGCTGATCATCCCATGGAAATATATATCCATATCCCTCTAGAAAGTAGCATCCTTCTGTAAGAAAAAGTACCCCATCTCATTTTGAATGTAGTTTTGAGTCTGTCTTCTTCAGCTACTAAGACTTGATTGTAACCAGAGAATCCATCTAATAAATTAAATAACTTAGATATAGAGACCATCTACAATATTTTTTCCATGGGTGGGACTAGATAATTGTCTTTATCTGAAGCACGATTTAAATTTCTGAAATCCACACATAGTCTAATTTCTCCAGATTTCTTCCTTACTGGTACCATATTTGAAACCCATTCTGAATGTCCGAATTTGAAGATAATTTTATCATCCAATAATTTCTTTACTTCATTCTGAATTAGAGGCTCTAGTTTTGGATGCATTTTCCTCAAAGGCTGCTGATAAGGCTTGACCCCGGTCCTAATAGGGATGACATGCTGAATAATCTTGGTGTCATATGTTTTCAAATCTTCATACATCCAGGAAAAAACATCTTTGTATTGTTTAAACAAAATGATGGACTTATTTCTTTCACCTGGGGAGAAACACCTTCCCAAATTCACATGTTTAGGCTCAATTTCAGTCCCTAAATTAATCAACTTGAATTTTAGAGACAAGCTATGAGTCTTAACATTTACTGTCCTTCTGAGTTTATCATTTAGATCAAACATCCGCTCTGAAGTCCTGACTCCTTTGGGAATAAAACTATCAAATTTTAGCTTGGCTTGATGTTCTTCATAATTAATGATTTCCCCTTTGAAGGTTTCGTCATTTGTCAAACATTCAAGAATCTGCTGATCATCATCAAAAACTCGTAAATTGGTAATTATATCCAGAACCCAAGGTCTGAAAAGCAATTCAATAGAACACATGCTATAATAGGGTACAAGCCTCACAGCTAAGGTGGCTAATAAGTTAGTTGCTGCATTGTTAAGTCTAGGAATCAATAAAATATTAAATGCATAAAAACCTTTAAGCAAATACCACACTTCAATTCGATAAGCTTTTAAATGAGGGGAAATGTAATGTATTTGATTTCGAATCTATTTTACAATTATTTCGGAATCCCCATACACTTTCAGATTTTCTAATTTTAATTCAATTGCTTTTCTTAGTCCCTGAACTAATGCTTCATACTTGGCTATGTTATTGGTGCATTCAAACTCTAACCTACATGAAAGAAAAGGTTTATTTTTCTCAGGATCAATCAGGACACAACCAGCTCCTGATCCTTGCAAAGTTTTAGATCCATAAAAAAAGAGTGTCCAAAAACTATCTATTTTTGCAGTAACGGAATCAGATTCTTCATCTAAATCTAAGTCTACTATTTTACAATCAATTTCATCAGCCTGAGAAAAATGAAGGAGATCAAGTTGGGTTTCTGATGTATTGATGGCTTCTTCTTCTTGGTAGTTTTCTGGTTCTAGCTCAATGAAGTAATTCCCTAACACAGAATTCACTGGTTCATTCTTGCCTTCTAACTGCGTGACATTATGTTTCATGTGGGGCTCTCTTGTAACCTTAATTTTATTTTGGATTCCTTTATAAGTTAACCACATATGTGACTAGTCAGAAGCAAAATATCCATTCAACTTTGCTGACCAATCCCTACTCAAAACAAGTCCATATGCCTCGGGTATGTTTACTACTACGACATCAATGAATTGACATACCTTTTCATTTGAAGATAATCGAATTAAAACATCCTCCATTTCCCCAATTACCTTCACATTTGTTCTATCTAACTGAATGACCTTCCAGGTAGATGGTTTAGGCTTTCCATTTATCTTCTTGCAGATTGACAGTGGCATGACATTTACTAATGCCCCTAAGTCTACTAGATAGTTGTGCACGTTATGATTGAAAATTTTGAATGTAAGGAGAAAAGGTGGAGTTTTTCATGTAGGCTTACCTCCCACGATTGCTTCATCGATTTCTTCTTCTTGAGGTTGATTATGAGTGGGTAGCTTTTCTTTTGGAATTTCAAGTGATTTCAATAACTTTTCTTTCTGCTGCGGCACATTACACATCTCAAAGAGTGAAATATTTGCCTTTACCTTTTTGATATCCTCCACAATGTCATACTCCATCTTATGTTCTGTGAGATTCATTTTTACATTATTTATTTTTTCTTCAATGGGCTTAGTAGGAATGTTGTTCTGTTTCAGATTTTGACTGGTAATGGTAAATTCAGGAATATTATTAGCTGTGGTTTTTTTTTGAAAATTCTTTACATTCTTCTGGAGTCTCTTAATCTCTGGGATCATTAACCTGTCTTATTTAATCATCCCTTGGATTCTTGTTGTCACATTTGCTTCTAATAGATCCTCATCTCTCAAATCACTTTCATTTTTGGTATCAAACATCAAGACATAGTCCCCTAAAACCATGGCATCATCCTCTTGCTTTTCTGTTGATTTGTTATCATTCTCTTCCTCATCATTTTCCTTTTTTAGTTTTGAGTCCAACAACTGATTCATCACTAAGGTCATTGAATTTATCCATTGTGGACAATTGTTTTCAGAGTGGGCCTGCTGGTGAAAAGTGCAAAAGTTATCCATACCTACTTCCATTGAGTTCATTGATGCAGGACTATTTGGAGGTGGTTTGGATTGATTACTATCCTCTCTTTTCTTGTAATAAGGTTTGTAAGACTTCTGAGCCTCCTTCTCCTTTTCCAATTCTATTATTTTGTTGGAAATATTCTACATCATCTTCACCATTCCTTCAAAATCATGTGACTGTTCTTGTTTAGGCTTAGTAAACGACAAAGCTTTCTTCCCAAAAGTTTTCTCTCCTGACTGCTCCAGATAATATTCAATGCTCTCCTTTTCAGCCTCTACTCTCTTTGCTTCCTCATAAGTCTCTGTTAGCGTAGGTTTAGCTTTCATCTTGGCAAACATGGTGAAATCAGGTCCCAGAGCTGAAGTATAATATTCAATTAGAACTTTATCCGAGGGTTTGTCAGCTTCATAAAAATTTTTAAGATAGGATGCAAACCTTTGAGTAAAACTATGCACCTTCTCTTTTCTTTATTTTTTTAAAGTGCACAGTCCTTTCATGAGAGTTGCATGAGTCTTCTGGGATGCATATTTGCTTTTGAATATCCTTTCAAAAGTATCCCAGTCTGGGATTGAATTAGCAGGAAGACCAAAATACCATGAAGCTACTGCTCCTTTAAGGGTATGTGGAAAAAGTCTGCAGACTATGTCTTTGTGTTCTTCAGCCTTTAACCCTTCTATGGCCAAATAGAAACTTTGCAAATGGTCATCTACTAAAATATTCTCACATGGATCAAACTTGGGAAGCATCTTCTCAAAATATTGCGGTAGGTCACGCAAAGGAGGTGCTAGGTTTAGAGGTGATCTGGCTTTCCAAACAGGTGGTGGATTTGGTGGGTTAGGAGGATAATTTGAATTTACACCTACCATCAGTCTAGGTGGAGAGTGAGGTGGTGATGGAACTTGAGTATTCACAGGTGAACAGTAAGGTGTGTTTGGGTCTACTTGATTCAAAAGATGAACAACTTCCTGTAATGCTAGTTCCACTAATTCTTCCAAATCTCCAACCAACACTGAATCTTCCAAAATAGGATGGTCTTTCTTCTTGTATTCTCCTCAAGGTAAATCAGGGATAGTGGGTAACCCTCCAATACTGTTTACATAGGCCCATGTATGTCTTCTCAGATCATTAACTACTTGGTTGTCCACAGAAAAAAAAATGTTCTATATTCTCTTCAGTGTTTGGATTAGGAAATAAACTACTTTCAAAATTGTCACTAGTGGAGTAACTTCAAAGAAATGGATTTCCCCGACCAGCCATGCATTGGTGGCCCTCCTTCTAGCACCAAAAACTATCGAGGCCTGAAAAATCGCAGGAAAAAACTGTAAGGGATTCTCCCCAGTCAACGTTCCCAACTAGCCCATGACTGTTTGGTATGGGGAATACGTCCAGTTTTGCGGTACGACTACCGTAGGTCAAGTAACAAAAATAAAGGGTTTTACTGGTTGTGGCCTGGTCCACCGTGTATATTTTTGTATTTTTTTAAACTTTAAGTATAATATGCAAGTGCCTATATAACATGCAAATTGATAAAGAATACGAGGAGCAGTCACAATGTGATGTGTAGGTTCTTACCTCTCGTCTTAAACTCTCTCGCATCTAAATCACACACAACAGAAAACAAGACTAACTAAGCTCTCCCTAGGGAGCAAGATTATCAATTAATGAGTAATGTATTACTACTCATATGTTAAGATAAATCATAGATAGTTGTTCTTAGAATCAAAACACATAAACATGAATAGAGATATGCACAACAAGATAGCTCGTCGTTTGTTAAAACATTCATTACTCATAGTGGAAATTATTTTAAAATAAACCAGACAACATTCATATAAGAACATAGGTTCAAAAAGTTAGAACGATATCACAGCTGAAAATGAAATAGTTCCCCTTCAACATTGTTCATTTCACCATATTTGAATATTCCACACAACACTTTCTCCAATAGGAAAAATTGTAATTATATTATTGCAAAACGAAATAGTTCCTCTTACAACAAGTTTTTTACAAGTCTCACTGGGAAAAGCCCTTTTTTTCCTCTCACTTTCTTCAATTTATACAAAAACCAGCAAAACCTTTGGGTTTCCCCCATGACTTGTAACTTTAGGGTTTCCCAAACTGTTTTTTCTTTTGTGAGTGGCCATGATTCATACGAATGTTACATTTCAAACCAAGATTAATATTTACAACACTTTGTAAGAAAGACCGGTCTGGTAACCGACGAACCCCCAAAACCTGAGACCGTGTTCTTAATGATTATGCTTCGTAATTCGATGGTCCTTTTGATATCATATCAGTCTTAGATCTTCACTTTCTTCTTTATGCTTCAGTGTTTCCTTTCTTCAGCCAATTTCCTTTTTGTAGCAGTAGTGATCAACTGAATCTAGAAAATCTCGTAGGTTTGTCTACAATCAGATGAACAACTCATCATTCATCCAAAATACCTTCAATAAACATAAACCAAACTACCATTAAAACCAGCGTTAAAAGTGAAACCTAGTGCTGCGTATTCAACGTGAAAATACTAACTTGATAAAAACAAAGAACATATCAACATTCAAGAAACACGTTACAAGCTCATAACAACGGTAGGAAAATGACTAGGAATAGGGCATATAAAAATCCCCATCGGTGAATCGAAACACTTGAAATCGGTTAGTTAGTTCACTGGAACACCGCAACAGTGAATGACCCATGGTCTAGGGGTTCCGGAGCACAACAACTCGTCGGCAAAAAAAATACTAAATCGGGCATCATAGATCGGTCGTTGGAAAGTTATTTAATTGGACAGTTATTCTGCTGAGGGACCGCAATGGTGGGAATAAAAAAGACACGGCCTCTGCCCAAAGTCATAAATTTCTCGAATAGCGAAGAAAACACAAAGAAAAACCATAAGTCCGTGGGATTGGTAAAGACAGGATCTATGCATCGGAACATTCATCATTTAACTTCCAAAACGATGGCTCTGCAAGGAACTACAGCTCTGATACATTATACTGGAAAATTCCAACAACAAAGAAAATGAAATAACCGATAAATCAAAACTCAAATTCAAAAGGCAGCATCAGTAAACAACGGCATCCACTCAACAAGCATCCTCAAAGATCAAAATTGCAGTAACATTAAGCAATCCTAATCAAACTAAGGAAGACAAAATTTGAAAGGAGGGTCCCAATTTTTTAGAAATTTGGGAGAAAGTTGCCGCTGCAACAATTGGCGACTATCTAGTGAACCCATATCTCTGAATCAACTCTTCCTTAAGTAATAGACTGTTCAGCAATTAAACTAATATGTTGAATTCTTTTATATGTATGTATTCCTACACTTGCAAACATACGTACTATAATCATTGATGACAATCCAATCTGTTAGGAAATGGAAACCCAAAATCTCTAAGTGAGGATAACTCTTTTGGGGCCAAGTAGATGATTTTCATTTTACCTCTGTCTTTGGGTAGCTTCCAGCTGGGACACCACATGAATGTAACATATGGTAAACAGATATATTCATTTGTTCCTCATTCCCATGCCATTTTGCACTTTTGTGTGGTTGTGGACGTTTTGGTCCTTCTGAGCCCTCCTCATGCCTTTATTTTTGAATTTTTATTCATGCTCCTCTATCGATAGTGTCCTTTTGTGTGAGAGATCTATTTAATTTTCAGCTCACGGACGGAGAAGAACTTTAGGCAATTTGGTGTTTTTACATGATTTGGTACCTTGCTTTGATATATATTGTTTGTTTTTTTTAGGAGGTTTGACTCTTATTTTCCTTTAGGCTTTCAATTCTTGGCATGGGATCATTTATATATAATATATTGTTTACCTTTGTTCCTTTACGTGGCTCTTTTGTTGTTACCCCCTAGGACATTTTAGATGTGAAATGGATGGAGCCTTGAAATAGTATTCTAGACCTTTTGATCCTGAGTTATTTTTCAGGGATTACGCCGGACTTCAATGTGTTCATAGCCATTTAGGAAAACTACTTACTAGAATAAATTCCATCATATTCAAACAATAAGATATAGTCTAATACCCAAATATCTCAATTAATCTAGAACTCTGACGCTTTCCATGCAACCAAAAGTTTGCCTCTTTCATTGAAATCAAAAGAAATCTAAACTAAAAAAAAACCGAAATGGAATAAATCAAAGTGGACAAACAAATCAATTTATTTATGTACAAGAAAAATAAAAGAAAAAATCAAGAAAAATAATGTTTAAGAACTAAACCATTTACTGGTATGTTCTCCTCCCACCCCTTTAAATATTGCAATTTATAGGTTGAGGGGCCAACTTTTGTTGCAATATGGAAAGGGCCTACCCATAACTGTTAAAAATTTGTGTGCTTTCCCTTCTCATCATGCAGGTGATCCCATTTAAGATCCAAGTCTCCCACTTCAAATTCTTTTGTTCCAGCTTTTTGCTTATCAGACCACCTTTTCACTACCTCCTGTTGTTGCTTAAAATGTTCTCTAGCTTTGGATCTAGACTCCTTTTCCTTTAATAGATTATAGATTCTAAGTTGCAGGACTTCGTTATTTGTACCTGTAGATTCTTGGGCTATTATGGAAGAGGGTAGCATAATGTTAGGAGGAATTATAGCTTCTTTTCCATAAACAAGGGTATATGGTGATACAACTAAGGAATTCTTGGGTGTGACCCTATCAGCCCAAAGAGTCTTTGGTAGTGCTAAATGCCAACTTCTCTAGTTTTATATGATAGTCTTTTTCAAAATCCTAATCAAATTCTTGTTCGTAGATTCTGCCAAACCATTTCCTTGTGGGTAGTAGTTGGTAGAATAATGCAACTTAATTCCTTTTTCATGATCAAATGCAGTTAATCTAATGGAAGAAAAATAAGCAGCATTATCAAAAACCAAGGAAATTGGAACCCCAAACCTGGTCATAATATGATCCTGCAAGAAATCCATGACCACATCTTCACTGACTTTACATAGTGGAATGGCTTCGACCCATCTAGTGCAATAGTCAGTTTCCGTTAAAATATATTTGTGCTACAAGGAAGAATTTGGTTTTATTTCTCCAATGATATCAATTCCCCATTGCTCAAATGGCTCCATTATCATAATCGGCTTCAATGGTCCTGCTGCTTTGGCTTGTCTTCCCCCACACCTCTGGCATATATCGCACTTTCTAACATGGGAATGAGCATCCTTGAATAGCGTGGGCCAATAGTACCCGGCTCTGAGAATCTTATGGGCGGTCGTATCTCCAAAAAAATGACCTCCAGCAGGCCCATCATGAAACTCAGTTATGGCCTTTTTTGCTTCCTCCTTCTCTAAACATCTGAGAAGGACTCCACCGTAATTATTCCTAAATAAAATTCCATCAATGATCTGATATGCAACTGATTTAAGGCACAATTCTCTTCGCTTCTTGGAATTCCAATGTCTTGGAAACACACCTTCCTAAAGGTAATGAACAAGGTCTTGGTACCAGGAATCTAGAGCTGTGAAAAGAGGACATACATCCATCATTTTCCCAATTTTTTTCTTCATATAAAGCTAAGTCTACTATTTTACAATCAATTTCATCAGCGTGAGAAAAATGAAGGAGATCAGGCTAGGTTTCTGATGTATTGCTGGCTTCTTTCGCTTGATAGTTTCCTGGTTCTAGCTCAATGAAGTAATTCCCTAACACAGAATTCACTGGTTCATTCTTGCCTTCTAATTGCGTGACATTGTGTTGCATGTGGGGCTCTCTCATAACCTTAATTTGATTTCAACTTCCTTTATAAGGTAACCACATATGTGACCAGTCAGAAGCAAAATATCCATTCAGCTTTGCTGACCAATCCCTACTCAAAACAAGTCCATATGCCTCAGGTATGTCTGCTACTAATACACAAGTCTCATTGGGAGAAATCCCTTTTTTTCCTCTCACTTTCCTCAATTTATACAAAAACCAGTAAAACCTTTGGGCTTTCCCCCCAACTCGTAACTTTTGGGTTCCCCAAACCATTTTGTCTTTTGTGAGTGGTCATGATTCATACGAATGTTACATTTCAAACCAAGATTAATATTTACAACACTTTGTAAGAAAGACTGGCTTGGTAATCAACAAACCCCTAAATCCCGAGACCATGTTCTTAATGATTATGCTTCGTAATTCAATGGTCCTTTTGATATCCTGTCAGTCTCAGATCTTTGCTTTCTTCTTGATGCTTCAACTTTTCCTTTCTTCATTCAATTTTGTTTTTGCAGTAGTAGTCATCAACTGAATCTAGAAAATATCCTAGGTTTGTCTGCAATCAGACGAACAAATCATCATTCATCTGGACTACCTTCAATAAACATAAACCAAACTACCAATAATACCAGCGTTAAAAGTGAAACCTGGTACTATGTTTTCAATGTGAAAATCTTAACTTGATAAAAACAAAGAACATCTCGTCATTCAAGAAACAAGTTACAAGCTCATAACAACGGTGGGAAAATGACTAGGAATCGGGCATATAAAAATCCCCATCGACGAATCGAAACACTTGACATCGGTCGGTTAGTTCACTGGAACTCCGCAACGGTGGGTGAACCATGGTCTAGGGGTTTCGAAGCACAACAAATTGTCGGTAAAAAAAAAAGCACTAAAATGGGCGTCATACATCGGTGGTTGGAAAGTTATTTAATCCAATGGTTAGTCTGCTGAGGGACCGCAGCGGCAGGAATCATAAGGACACGACCTCCTCCCAAAGTCATGAATTGCTTCAATAGCGAATAAAAGACAAAGAAAAACCATAAGTCTATGGGATCAGTAAAGACAGGAGCTATGCATCTGAACATTCATCGTTTAGCTTCCGCAACGATGGCTCTACAAGGAACTACGGCTCCAATACATTATACTGAAAACTTTTGACATTGAAGAAAAGGAAATAACTAGTAAATCAAAACTCAAATTCAAAAGGCAGCATCAGCAAACAACGACATCCACTCAACGAGCATCCTCAAAGATCAAACTTGCAGTAACATTAAGCAATCCTAATCAAACTAAGCAAGACAAAATTTGAAAGGAGGGTCGCAATTTTTTAGAAATTTGGGAGAAAGTTGTCGCTGCAACACCTTGCCCCAGTGTCTTCCTATTCCTTAGATATACGCTACAATTAAGTGTGAGTGAGTGTGTGATAAATAGAGAGCCTAGATCTCTATTTATACTTATTCCTGACTTGAATAAACCCAAGTAGGGCTGAATTCACTAGGTGAGTCTAATAACCCTAGTGCCCCAAAACTGCGAGGACTTCAACCCTTAGACAATAGGAGGGTTACTGACCTTTACTTAACATGACTTGTTTACATTATAGAAACTCCCGATAGGAACATCAGGGCATGACATGACTCAAGTACATTAAAAATACATCTTGGAATAAACATTGGGTTACAATATATAAGAAATACAAGTGAATATGTTTCGAAGTTACAATTACATCAACATATGGAAGAAGAGGTCTCTTGAAATGCTTAGACACAAAATACCATAGGCCTCATCCCTCCTATTGTGCCATTTAATTTTCTCTAAAGTTGCATTGGCCTCTGCCTCAGTTTCCATAGTTACCTTGTAGAGACCTTTCACTCTCAACAATATCTCTATCTTAGCTTTCCACTCAAATAAATTGAATGGAGTCAAGATGATCTTATGAGATTGGTCCATAGCTCAGAAACGGTGCCCTCCAGTCAACAGAATGCATTCCCAGTCAAGATGTCCAACCTGCAATAGCAATAAGGAAGGAGAGAAATCGATCTACAAAGGCTCTGATACCATGTGGAAATTGAACCCAAGAGATAGAAGAATTACATTCACAAAATTGCTAATCAATCATGCAAAATTCAGACCAAAGGAGACTAAAATTGGAACATAACACTGATCTATATTCAATAAGTGTACAATAGCCAAACTTGTGAATAGGATCCTGTAATATATCATTACATGAGAGAATCGAATGCATAAATATGCCAATCGAAATAGTCAAAAAGTAGGCTTACTAAATCTAGTCAAATCCCCCATAGGTGCATAAAGCAGTTTCCAAATCTATGAAGATGCTCACGAATTTGCTAAGTCAAGTGGGAAAGCTAAAGAGGGATGGAAAAACAACTCATACATGCTTTTATTTGGATAAAAGGAAGGAGGATGGCATGGAAAAAAAACAATTCAACTAAACCTAGTCTAGCTTTTCCTTTTTCCTTAAATCAGAATAAAACAAGACAACTTTTTAGAAAAAGCAGATATGCACTTTGGAGGATCTAGAATAAATAAGACATGCTAAATTGGGATTCCTTATGTGCTTGACTTTTCAGTTTGCAGCAGTCATAAGGTTCATTCATTTAGAAATCAGAATGAGTAGTGAGCCTCCTTCTTAATTTGATGATATATATAAGATTTCCTAGGTCTTTGGGTGGAATTAAATGAGCCACCAGCTCAGTTCCCCCTCTTAGGGAACATGACCACAATTTTAGGGATTATGCTTCCTGCAACAACTAGAAAGTGAAATGCTAGTGCTGCCACTTGTCAACAAGCATTCTACAACTACTCATTCCTCCTCGTGGGTCGGTGAACACTCTTTTACCAGTCTCCCTTAGATAGATGTCTCTTCTTTTTAATTAATAAAATAAATAATTCTTCATTTACAGTCATCCTTGACCAACTTGGTCATAAAACTTTACAATAAGTTTAACATAATGTTTTTCTCCCGATCAAAGTTTTATCTTGTCTCACTTGTCAATAAAATTTTTCCAAAAAAGATCATAGTTTAATTCATCAAGAGTTTTGTCTTGTCCAGTTTGTCAACAAAAGTTTTCCAAAAAAGCTCATAAGTTAACTCATCAATAATAGGCGTTGATAGTTGTTATCATTGTGTCCATGTCTAAAATGTTAAAATTTACCCCTTAAGTTCCTCATCATACAAAAATACATAGATCCACCAATTTGTTTTAATAAAACCCCCTCTTCCTTAAAAAAATCTCCATCCATTACCTCTTTGTTTTTTTATTAAAAACTTATTAAAAAGATATTACCCATTTTCAAAAGTTATTGTCTCCTAGTTAAAAAAAATACCTTTTACCCATAATTTTCTTTCTTGTTATAGTATCCCTATATTTTTTGAAATAATAAAACTTCATTAACCTTTTATTTTAATTATTTTGTAACATAAAAAATGTGAATTAATTTACCACCTTAAACATCCCACCGAGCCTTTTTTTTTTCCATTTATAACTCCATTATCCTTTTTTATGAATGGAATTAAAAATTTAATATTTAAAAAACAAAAACATGTTTACCCATCCCTTTTTACTAATTCCCTTTACGCCATGTCCATTATCATAATCGAAATCACAACCCTCCTCAGATCAAGGTCTTCCATAGTCCACTAAAATTTGGATGAATTTTTTTGGGTGGTATTTGTTGGGAGTGGCAAATACTTCTACACTTGTCTAATGGATCTCCGCTTCTAAAATTTGGATGAGTGTTTTTTGGGTGGTATTTGTTGGGAGTGGCAAATACTTGTACTTGTCTGCTGGATCTCCGCTTATAAACAATGAGTAAGTGACATAATCAACAAGACTAAGGTTTAAAACTAATATTTATATTATTTTGTTTTAATAAATTTGAAATGATTAGTTTTCTATAATAAATTCACTTTATGAATTAACACTTTATATAAACCTCTTTTTGTGTAACGTCTTCGACCCTCCGACCAGCGAAGAGGACGCTACCATAACATTAAACATCCAAGCTAAGAGCCCCATGAACATGAACATACCTAAAAATTGAATAAAATACATTGAACTAGAACATGCACAGATACATAATTTATCATACACATCGGAAGCAAACATGCATTCATTCATTCAACATGTTCATCATAATTGATTAACAGTAAGTATGATTGTAGATGTAAAATATACAATATTACTTATCTTATAAAGAACTCGTCTCGCAACCAGTTATGTCACTACAACGTTCCAGCCAACCATAGGCCAGCATGTTCCTTAATCTCTCAGCAACGCTGCCACCCCTAAGCTGGGCATGATTCCCCAAGGAATAAGAAATAAGCATGCTCACATATACCCAAGGATACACAAAACACAGCCAATCCAACACAGTTGGGTTTATCAGGCCATCCAGGAGCTGGGAAAGGCTAAATGCTAAGCCAGTGAGCTCATTATAGAGCTAGGGACACCTACACCAGAGCTATCCTGACTTCTAAGACACCCACCCACACCCAAAACAAAGAATCAGTCCCTTCTCTGCTACACAGTCCCTCAGGCCCTGAATTCCCTTCTAGTGCTATTCAGGGGTTGTGGAGAAGAAATCCAGCCCTCTAGCTCTGTCTATGTGCTTTCCAAACACACCGGGTTGATCAAGCAAACCAAGTCCCCATCCCTGCTTCCAACATAGTCCGAAGACCAACCATTGCATACACGCAGTCAAACAAGCGATTCATAGCTTGGATAGGGAAAACAATTCCTGAGCCATTCTTGGCCCTGTCGTGGCCAAAACGAATCCAAAATAACCTACAACAGCCCCCAAAATGTAAAGGCAAACACAGCCAACAAATGTGGGGAAAACAATGGCCCGTTCTAAACAATGAAGTCACCGAGGAAACTTACACAGTCTGAAGATGGAAAGAAAAGCCAGGTTCACAGTTGGGCAGAGGAAAACATATACATAGGCCACAAATCAGTAAGGAAAAACATACGCACAATAGAAAAACGTGAATGGCCCTTCACAGGGAAATTGTGGGTGACAAAACATGGCTCCCAGCGTGCTGCGTGAGTAAAAACCAAGAAGAATCATGTGTGTGAGAATGAACGGATCTACCATCCCCTGCATGAGGATGAACCAACAATGGAGAGAATAACATAGTGGAGAGAATGGAGAGTCCACATGGAGTGATGGGGGTGGTGGTTCCTTTCCAACGTGAGGGTCAAGAGTGTGCGTGTGGGCAAGGACTGATAGTCTTTCCACACTCCACTCCCAGCCATAACTACCCCAACTAATAACAAAACTTTTTAATTGTAGTAGTTGGATAAGACAAGGCCCAGGTGAGCAAGTCAAAAGGGTTTAACAACTGACACATGGATTTTCCCCATAGGTTCAAAGTTTAATAACCCCCCCCCTTATCCTTAGTAAAATCATGCCCTTTTCATCATAGTTGCATTGACATAGCTGGTTGGGGTTCATTTTAATTAAAGTGCATATTTACATGATGCTGAAACTAATATGTGCTGCATATCATGATATACCATCGGCAACGATTTCAATCACTGAACATAACACAACCAAATCAATGGTGGGGCTTTCGCCTTTAGCTCTGCACCATGATTAATTACAATATATACATCATGTACATTTAATGCATCGGGGTCAAAACTGGGGTGTTACATGTCCTCAGTGCTTTACAAAATTTGAACAAAATGCTACACTCGTACCACCTCAGTGTTCCGCAAAATTTAACAAAAATGGATGTGTCAATCGCATGGCATCCTCTAGCTCCCATGTAGCCTCTTCAGGTCTGTAGTGCTCCCATTCCACCTTTACCTACCCTATGGCCTGGTTCCAGAGCATGGTGAGCTTCCTATCGAGGATGCGCATTGGATCGATTTGAAACTCTCCCTCGGGTTACACCTGAATCACATCCCAATTTATCACATGGTTATGATCATGTACATATCTCGTAAGAAATGAAACATAAAAAACATTATGAGCTCTAGTGCTAGCAGGCAATGTAAGTCTATATGCAACTAGCCCTATTATTTCAAGCACTTCAAACGGCCCACAATATCTTGGTGACAGCCTTGCACAACTTCCAAGTTTCAAGGAACTTTTCTTTGCTCTCACTCTGGGGTAAAAATGATCCCCAACACTAAACTCATTGTTCACCCTATGATTATCTGCATAGCATTTTTGTCTGTCATGTGCTACTTTCAGATTCTTCCTGATCTTCACAACCTCTTGGTCCATTTCCTTGAGCAATTCTGGTCCAAGCACAACCCTATTCACTGTGTTATCCCAAGTCATTGGTGTCCTACACCTTCTTCCCTACAAAGCTTCATACGAACTCATCCCCAAGGATTCCTGCTATCCATTGTTATAAGCAAACTCTACCAAGTGTAAGTAATCTTCCCACTTGGTTGGTTTGTCCATCACGTACATGCGAAGCATGTCTTCAAGCACCTGATTAACTTTCTCTGTCTGCCCATCTGTCTGAGGATGGTATGCAGTGCTGAATTTTAGCTTTGTACCCAAATATGCAAACAACCCATTCCAAAAGTTGGAAGTGAACTTTACATCTCTGTCAGAGACTATTGCCTTCAACAATCCATGCAATTTGAAAATCTCCTTCATGAATATCTTTGCCATGTCATTAGTCTTATGCGTGGACTTGACCGGTATAAAATGTGTTGCCTTTGTCCACTTTTCTACAACAACCATGATGGAATCATGTTGTCCCCAAGTCATTGGCAATCTTATAATGAAATCCATGGAAAAAACTTCCTATTTCCATTCTAGAACTGGTAAAGGCTGAAAGAAGCCTATGGGATGTTGATGCTCAACCTTTACCTGTTGACATTTCATGCACTTGGAAATGTATTCATCCATGTCCAGTTTCATTCCTGGCCAGAAGTACTAATTTCTGGCTATAGCAATTGTCTTTTGGTATCTTGGGTGACCAGAATATGGAGCTTGATGGATTTCATCCATAACAACTCTCCTCAAATCTGCTACATTTGGAATATAAATTCTACCTTTATAAGTGAGAATTCCATCTTCGTCCAATTTATATCCCTCATACCTCTTCTCAATAATTTGGTGCTGCAATTTGACTTTTACCTACTCATATAATTCATCTTCATCAACATGATTAACAATCTGCTGCCTCAAATCTGATTGGAAAATGCTAAGAGATGCCACATGCATTTCCTGCACCTTCTTGCTGAGTGCATCAGCTACCTTATTTTCCTTTCCCTTTATGTGCTTGATTTCAAAATCAAACTCACATAAAAACTCCAGCCATCTTGCTTGCCTAGCATTCAGAGTAGGCTGATCAAACAAATACTTCATACCACAATGGTCTATCCTAAGCTCAAATATTCTACCCATCAATTAATGCCTCCACATCTTGAGAGCATGTACTATGGCTGCAAGCTCTAGATCATGAGTGGCATAGTTCTTCTCATGCTCCTTCAACTTTCTTGACTCATAACATATCACGTGGTTGTCCTGCATAAGGACTCCTCTAAGCCCTTGTCCGCATGCATCGGTACATACAACAAAATATTTCTCTGGATCTGCAACCATCAATACTGTTGCACTGGTGAGAATATTCTTCAACTACTGGAAGCTTTCTTCACACCTCGATGTCCATTCCAACCTCATCCACTTCTTTTGCAAAGAAGTGATGGCATGTGAAACCTTGGAGAATCCCTCAATGAACCTCCGGTAGTATCCTACAAGTCCCATAAAATATCTTACATCAGTCACATTTCTTGGAGTAGGCCAATTCATAATGGCTTCAATCTTTTCAGGGTCCACAGCTATACCCTCCTCTAAGATAATGTGATCCAAATACCGAATTCTATCTCTATAGAAGTCACACTTGCTTAGTTTTGCATACAGCTGATGCTCCTTGAGCAATTGAAATGTCAAACTCAAATGCTCTTCACGCTCTTTCTCATTCTTATAATAAATAAGAATGTCATCAAGGAAAACAAGAACAAACTTGTCCAAATATCTGCTGAAGACACTATTCATAAGGCACATAAATGTAGTTGGTGCATTTGTGAGACCAAATGGTACCACTACAAACTCATAATGTCCATACCTTATCCTAAAGGCTGTCTTATGAATGTCTTCATCCTTGATTCTCACCTGATGGTAACCACACCTCAAGTCAATCCTGGAAAATACCCTTGTTCCCCTCATTTGATCAAAGATGTCATCAATCCTAGGAAAAGGATATTTATTCTTCATATTAACCTTGTTCAACTGTCTGTAATCAATACACAATCTGAGTGTACCATCTTTCTTCTTTACAAATAGAACTAGTGCTCCCCGCGGAGACACACTTGACCATATGTACTTCTTTTCCAAAAACTACTAGAGTTGCATCTTCAGTTCTAGCATCTCTGGTGTACTCATCTTGTAGGGTGTTTTGGACACTAGTGCTTCTCCTAGCACAAGTTCAATTGTGAAATCATTGTCCCTCTTTGGAGGAATTCCTGGAATCTCATCAGGAAACACATCCCTAAATTCCTATAACACGTGATAGTCTTCCAACCTAGGAGTTTCATCCCTTGTTTCCTTGAAAATATGGGCTGCATACAACTGGAAACCCTTCCTACAGAACTTCTTTAATTGCGTTGCTGAAATCACATTTGGAATGTCTTTCACAACTACTGGGTTCCCCTCTTCATCCATGCATTCAAAAGTATAATTGTAACTGTCAAGCTTCACCCTATGAGCTTCTAACCAATCCATTCTAATGAGAACATCATAGGAACCAAGTGGTAGAACATTCAGATCTACACAAGTGACCAATCCATTCATGACCAATGGACATTTCTATACCACTTCACTAACTTTTCTCTTAGTCCCAGTGGCAAGCTGAACTAACCAAGACTTCCTATGCTTTTCTTTCTTAAAAGCACCAATCTCCACTACTCTAGGAGTAATGTAACTGTGAGTAGAACCAGGGTCAATCAAAATAGAAACAGATTGCTCAACAATATTACCTATTACTTCAACCATAGTTGACTGGTGATATGCCTGGAGGTCCTCCAGTACTGCATAAATCCTAGGGACTTCCCTTGCTACTTGGCCCACTGTTTCTGCTTCTTGAATGTTATAAGCCGGTCTTGCACTCTCATTCTTGAGTGGACAAGTTCTGTGCATGTGGGGTCCTCCACATCTCCAACATTGAAGTGGTCCTCTATTCTGTTGTGGATCCTTAGGATTTTCTCCTATCACTCCAACTGGTTTACTCGCAGCTTGGGATGGCTGCTTCTGCTAATTCCTGAAGTTAGAAGGTTTGAAACCTTTCTTTCTTTGGTCAAACTTCTCATTCTTCTTGTCCTTCCATGCCTTATGGTAATCCGAATTACCTTTGCTTTGCTCATAGCAATACTTAGCATTCCTTATTGCTTCTTCAAGAGTTATAGGTTCATAAAACTCAATTCTATCTTTTTAAGACTAAGGTAATCCACTCAGAAAATGATGGACCTTCACTTTTTTATCTCTGATGTACCAGACATACCTCAACAGCTCCAAAAACTTATTTTCATATTCTTCCATGGTCTGCTATCCCAATATCAACTTATGGAAATCCTTAATCTTGTCATCATAATACCCGTCAGAGAGGTATTTTTTCTTGAAATACTTCTTGAACTGTTTCCACTTAAGTCTCCTTTCACTGATCCTCTTTATTTGCTTTAAGTGTTCCCACCAAATGGATGCCATTCCATTCAGATTGAATATGGAAACCCCTGCCTTCATGTTTCTTGAATAATCTTGAACTTGAAAGTACTTCTTTATCCCAAGAAGCCAAGCTTTAACTTCTTTCCCAGTCTTTACCTCACCATCAAATGTAGGAGGCTTAGCCTTCTTAAATTCATCCTGAGAGCGATCCCTATGGTGTCTCTTTATTTTTCTTTTATGAGAAGAATAACTTGAATCCCCGTTAGATTCTTTAGATTTAGATGACCCACTAGAAGTTCTTCTCCATCTCCTAGTACTACTCCTACTACCTTTTGGTCTTGCTGTACCTCGTCCACAGTCTACCTTTCTCTGTAAGTCTGTCAAACTCTGCAACATTGCAGCATTCAGTTGATATTGCTCTTCTTGGGCTTTAATCAAGATTCTCATGGTGGCTGCAACATCTGACGGTGTCTCTTGGAATCTCCTTCCATTAGACTCTATGTCATCATTTCCATTATAGACATTTTCTCCCATGTCATCTCGCGCATGCTCGTAAGAATCCCGAGAATCATATCCAGCATGGGTTTTCATAACTGAACCACCACTCACTTACCAAATTGCACTACTTGGAATACTTCCCTTGAAGGTGACTATGATTCTGCAAACGTGTTAGTAACACAAATGTTAGATGCATAACATTGATATAAACCAGCATTACTTACCTTCTCCTAGAAAAATAACACAAATGGCAGCGCCCTCGTTCTTTTTTTTTTTTTTTGGTAAATCTATGATTTTCGCGCTATCTGACGCATAAGATCGCAGCCACTTTCTCCTTCTCAACCCTGTAATCAACTGACAATCTGCTGAAAACCCACCTAAGAACAGTTGACAAACTGCTTGAAAATCACTGAGAAATCCCCACATGAAAAACCCAAATTTCTTTTGTATAAAATCGGGTCTCATCTCAACTAGCATTCCAACATTTCAGCGGCAAAAACTTCTAGTTTTCTCTGCTGCTCATCGATGGTTCGTTCATCTATTCTTCTCAGGCATGTTGGATCTATAATTGTCTAGGCTTCCGAGCTTTATCGACGATGCCAAGGACTATTCATAGGGAAGCTAGTTCTCTAGGCTTCTGCAACAGTGGCCAGCGTGTTAAATTTTCATATGCTAAGCTAGAACATCAGTATTTCACTTCATTTTCATAACTAAAGCATATAAACAGGATCACTGAAAGAAACAGTATCACAAGAACAACACAAATTTATCCTGGGAAAACCCTAAAGAGAAAAACCTAGCAAAACCTTCCTCAATATAGATGCCCCAAAAAGATAAAAGATAAAACAACAAGGAGATCAAAGCCTGATCCTCCTCCTTCTCCAGCTACTCTTCTCTTCTCCACTAATGCGCTACACAAGTGACAGTGTGGGTGTCTCAAATGAGGAGCACTACACCTCTATTTATATTCATCTGTTCACTTAAGTTAACTCATTTGACATGTAGGCTTGAGTTAAATCATGTAGGCTCGAGTTACCACACTGGGGTGCTAATGACCCGCCTTTACAATTAGAGGGGACTACCTCATGACTCTTATTAGTTCTTCTGATTAGGAGCATCGGGGTAGAATTTAATACAAGTGGTTCTCCCGGTAGCACCATCGAGGACCACAAAAATATACATATAGAATATTATTCGAAGTTACAATATTTGAACACTCCCCCTTAACGAGAAGGGTATTCTATAGCAACATCAAAAACAACAAGAGTAGAGATAGGGGACATCATTAACATCAGCAGGGTAACACATCTATAAATCATTGGAATCTTTTCAACATCATGTAGTCTTCATCTTCAATCTTTAGTTTTCATCATTAGCAACATCTTCAGTCTTTGATTAGCAACATCTTCGGCATTTTGATATTTCAATTAGCAATGACATCTTCAGCACTTGGACCTTTCGATTAGCAACATCTTCAGCACTTTAACTATTCAATCAGCAACAACATCTTCATCATTTTTACCTTTCGATCAGCAAGATCTTCAGCACTTTGACTTTTCGATCAGCAGCAAAATCTTCAGCATTTTGACCTTTCGATCAACAACATATTTAGCACTTTGACTTTTCGATCAGCAACAACATCTTCAGCACCTTGACCTTTTGATCAGCAGCAACATCTTCTGTACTTCGACCTCTTGATCAACAATATCATCATCAACACTTTTCCCTTTCGATCAACAGCAACATCATCATCATCATATTCTGATCTGTCGATCATAATAATCATCATCATCATCATATTCTGATTTGTCGATCATAATCATCATCACATTCTGATCTTTCGATCAGAAACATCATCATCATACTCTAATCTTTCAATCAGAAACATCATCATCATACTCTGATCTTTCGATCAGAAACATCATCAACATACTCTGATCTTTCGATCAAAAACATCATGATCATACTCCGATATTTCGATCAAAAATATCATAATCATAGTGCGTCATCATCATACTATGATCTTTATATCAGTACGTCATCATCATCATACTCTGATCTTTCGATCAGTATGTCATCATCATCATACTCTGATATTTCGATCAGTACATCATCATCATACTCTGATCTTTCGATCATTACATCATCATACTTTGATCTTTTGATCAGTACGTCATCATCATCATACTCTGATCTTTCGATCAATACGACATCATCATCATCAACAACAACCTGCAATCCACAACTCAAAGACAAAAAGTCTTTGGATCACTTGTGGACTTAAATTCCAGCGATGATACAATCCCACCACATTCTCGATAACCAAAGTTACTGTATTGATTACGGGAGAATCAGTCCCTATCACTTTAGGACTAAGTCCAAGGATGATGCAATCCTACCACATTCTCGAGGACCAAAGCCACCGGATTGATTACAGGAGAATCAGTCCCTATCACTTTAGGACTATGTCCAAGGATGATGCAATCCTACCACATTCTTGAGGCCTGAAGCCACCAGATTGATTATGGGAGAATCATTCCCTATCACTTTAGAACTATGTCCAAGGATGATGCAATCCTACCACATTCTCGAGGGCTGAAGCCACCGGATTGATTACAAGAGAATCAATCCCTATCACTTTAGGACTATGTTCAAGGATGATGCAATCCTACCACATTCTCGAGGACCAAAGTCACTAGATCTATTATGGACAGATGTCCCAAGATGATACAATCCCTCTTCATTCTCGAAGAACGAGGTCTTCGGATCACTTTAGGGTAAGTTCCCAGGGATGATACAATCCCACCACGTTCTCGAGGACCGAGGTCACCGAATCTATTATGGAAAGATGTCCTAGGATGATACAATCCCTCTTCATTCTCAAATACCAAGGTCTCCGGATCACTTTAGGGAAATTTCCCAGCGGTAATACAATCCCACTGCAACATCACTACTCCCCCTTTCAAGGAAGGTCTTTCTGAACAACACCAATCTTGTCTTGAAAGTGTTTGAACTCTACTCAAGGCAAAGGCTACGTTAGTACATCATCATCCAAACCATAATCATCTACATATTTAGTATGTGAATACTGAACTATCACCATCTGTATCTCCAATATGTGAATACTGAAAGCATCATCATCTATATCTTCAGTATAGAAATACTGAAAGCATCATCATCTCTATATTCAGTATAGAAATACGGAATCACCATCATCTGTATCTACAGTATATAAATACTGAAATATCATTTATATCTTCAGTATGGGAATACTGAAACATCATCATCTCTATATTCAGTATAGAAATACTGAATCACCATCATTTGCATATACAGTATCATCATCTGCATCTTATCTTTATGTAGAAATACTAGATTTCTATTTGTTACGTCGGAACACAGGTTTCTTTGTCATCACAACTATGGTTATCACATAGAATAATTGTAGTATCCATATTCAAGTCAAAGAGACCTGATATCGGCTTCTAAATCCATATGGCTTCACAACTTAGTAGAGCAATCTGCTATGTATTTTGCTTCAACCGTGCTAAGAGAAACACTGGATTGTTTCCTACTAAACCATCAACTCATAGCAGACCTCAAACAAAAGCATCTACCTGATATGCTTTTCCTATCTGAGATAATTCCATCCCAATCTACATTTGTGTATCCATAGAATCTATACTCATGGCTACCATCATAGTATAGACCAAAGTCTATAGTCCCTTTTAGATATCTCATCACATGTTTTGCAGCTACTAGGTGAACCCGTCTTGGTTGAACAAGGTATTGAATTAAGGTGTTCACAACAAAACAAATGTCTGGTCTGGTATTTGTTAATTACATCAATGACCCAATGATCTGTCTATAGTGAGTCACATCCACTAACTCTAATGAGTCATCAGCTAACAACTTCAGGTTGGAGTCCATGGGTGTGTCCATGAATTTGCATTCCAACATATTGAATCCCTTCAATATCTCTACCACATACTTTCCTTGCTTGAGAAGGATTCCTTCTGAACTTTGCCATACTTCCAAACCTAGGAAATAATGCATTAACCCAAGGTTTTTCATCTCAAATTCTTCTACTAGTTTCTTCTTTCTTTCCATGATCTGTTTCTCATTCCCTGTCAAGAATAAGTCATCCACATATAGTAATAGAATGACAGGTTCATCTTCTACAACCTTGTGGGAAAGGTCAGTATGGACTTTACTCTTGGCAAAGCCCGTGCTCATCAGGAAACTATATATTCTTCCATACCAAGCTCTGGGAGCTTGCTTCATGCCATAGAGGGCCTTCTTCAACTTGCATACTTGATTCCTCGTGACTATTCGATGTAAAACTCTTCCTCAATCATACCATTAAGGAAGACTTGTCTTTACTTCATCATGGAAAAGACTACCATGATAGTTTTGAAGGAAGTGTACCTTGCTTCCTGGAGTAAGTGTCTCTTCAGAATTAATTCCCTCTTTTTGATAGAAACCTCTAGCCACAAGTCTTACCTTAATTCTATCAGCAACATATCTTATCTTGCAAATCCATTTGGAAGATACCACATTCTTGCTTTCTGGTTTGAGTACTATATCCCAAACATAATTCTAGTATCATAACATCTTCTATGAGTTTGTCTTCTCAGGTCATCAACATATCCTAGTCTTCTGCATTCAACCTTGAAGGTTGGAACCCACTTTACTCTTGGTAAAGTCTCGATCCATCACGAAGCTATCCATCATGTTGTACCATGTCGAACTCAGATATAATTTTATGTAGTCACTCCCCCTGAAGTGGAGTATCATCTTCCCTCTTCATTCTGTACAGGTGGTTCTATGCTCGATATATACTGGTCAATAGAGTATGTCATGTCATAGTCTATTCTTTCTAAGGAAAATCATGAACCTTGCTTCGTACACTTGTTCTTGTAGATCCATATGGAAGATACTACGTACTTCCCTTTATGTCTCAAAATCATATTGTATACATCATTTCCCATGATCAACTGTTATTCTTTGATCATAGCTTCTTTCATAGCATTCTTTTCTTCATCTTGAGTTATCACTTGTACCCATGGTGGTCTTCATCCTTCAAGGTGGATCTACCGCTCTATGAATCTCTTTCTTCTGTCATGGTGTCTCTGACCCTGGGAGCTTCAGATTCATGTTTATTGGAGTGAATCTTGAATTGTCATCACTTGTTCTTCAGAACAAGTATCATCCTTCTGTTCTTGTAGGAGGTTGTATACGACCTTTCCTACAATTCAAATGCACTAGTTGCATGGTTAGAACTATTTTATAAAACATATGTATAACGACAAATTCTTATGCATCATGCAACTGTTTAGTCAATACAACATTCATCCATATCTCACATAAACTTTCTAGATGCCTTCCATCTCTACCATGACATCATTGAGATTGTGCACTAATCCAATATGTCAGCACAGAGGTTTGATAAGTAGCAATGGAGAGTTGTATAGCACCATGAGCTACTTACCCATCACATGCATATTAGTAGTATACAGTCATTAATGTAAACAATCTATCATGCATAACACATCAACTGAATATAATCAAATGTATAACAAAAGAATATCATGAAATGACAATTGAATACTTATCTTTTATTTGTTTCATGGGTAGACTCCATCTTGATCATTCTGATTTATAATCTTCTTCATTCATGAAATCATCATTTCTTATCCAAATGATAAGATGAATAAGAGGTTCTTCAAGAATTGAGTTCCCCATATTCCTCATCGCTTGAGGGATCTTCTTTGAATGGTGAGAGCTTGATCTTTAATTGCTCCCATCTTCTTCTTCTCTTCTTATGAGTCGAGTTGAAAGAAATTACTTCTTTCTGGCATACATTCTCTTCATGAATGAATACCATGATCTTGCGAGGCCATTCAAGGTGGCTATCACCACTTTTGCATTCTCCACTTCTTCTTCTACCGCTTCAAGTTGTTCTGCATTCTGGATCTTCACATTCTTGTTCTTCTACCATCTTCTGATTTAAGTTCTTATCTTCAAATAGCTTGATCAAGGAATCAAACATATTCAGTGTCTTTAGGGAAGACACTTGTGGTACAAGTTGATCCATGATTGAATCAATAATGATCTTCTTGGCCTTGATCAAGTTCTTCTTGTGTAAGGATTTGAGCCTCATCTCCATATGGAACTGGAACCTCTCTACTCATGTAGGTGTCCAATTCATTTTATTCAGAGAGATTAAATACTTCCATGCTTGGAAGTTTTCAACTTTACCAAGCTTATAATCAAGCTGATGTGATATATCACTTTTAAATGAGAACCTCAAATGCAAATAGCAAAAGATTAGATCTTACCAATTTGAGGTGTCCGTCTTGCTTCTAGAGCTAGCTGATTTAGGGTTTGTCAGAGAAACTGTAATTTTAAAAACTTGGAATCTTTAAGATCTATTTGGATAGAAATATAGATATCTTCAAATGGAGTTGTCTAATGTACTCCTTTTCTGAAAACAGTGGAGGGAGGCTCTCGGAACAAGAAGCCCTAGTTTTCCAATTTCTTCTGCAGAAATGCCTGTCACTGTTTCTGTGATATCTCCAAAATTACTGATCCTATGTGTCTAAAATTTCGCAACGAGGTAACCTCACATGTCCCTAATCCAAAACCATAAGTTTAATCAGAATTTGTTGCACCAATTGGGATTTATGATCCTTTTTCCACGGTGACCTGTTACAAGATTGTTCAGAACAACGAAGTTGTATGGACTGCCACATGTCATTGTTTTATCTTCTGGTTCTGAAATTTGGACCATAGAAAGTAAAGTCCGTGATATTTCTAGAAAATCTTCAGGAATTCAATTTGTACCTATGTATCCCAAGCTACAACAATTTTCCCCAGGTGTCCTGTTTAGGAATGAATTCTGGAAGAGGATGGAACCCTAACTTGGAGGGATCATATCTTCCAAATATAGTGAATTGAAGGCTGCATTTTGGACACAGAGTATATTGGGATTTTATAGTGGGCCTATGCAACTTTCAAATCGTGAACCTTCTCCAATCTCAGGATATAGCGAATTTACCGAAACTTAGCAGTTTTAGTATTTAGGGTTTTTCTAGCTCGGGGTCAAACTAGGGTTTGACTTTCCCGGAGTTTCACCCAACCAAAAATATTGATCCAGGTCTCTAAAATTAGATTTTTATGAGGATAGAAATCCTATTCCAGGCACACTCAAAAATTCCTCTTCATCAAGAATCCCTAATTTCTTCCGAGGAGAGAGGGAGAGCTATTTTTCCTTGTGAAAGCTGTCCTATTTAGGGTGGCTCTGATACCATGTTAAATTTTCATATGCTAATATAGAACAATAGTATTATTTCATTTTAATAACTAAAGCATATAAACAATATCACTGAAAGAAACAATATCACAAGAACAACACAGATTTATCCTGGGAGAACCCTAAAGGAAAAACCCAGCAAAAGCTTCCTTAATATAGATGTCCGAAAAAGATAAAAGATAAAACAATGAGGAGACCAAATCCTAATCCTCTTCCTTATCTAGCTACTCTTCTCTTCTCCACTAATGTGCTACACAAGTGAGAGTGTGTGTGTCTCAAATGAGGAGCACTACACCTCTATTTATATTCATCTGTTCACTTAAGTTAACTCATTTGACATGTAGGCTCGAGTTACACATGTAGGCTCAAGTAACCACACTGGGGTGCTAATGACCCACCTTTAAAATTAGAGGGGACTACCTCATGACTCTTATTAGTTCTTCCGATTACGAGCATCGGGGTACAATGTAATACAAGTGGTTCTCCTAGTAGGACCATCGGGGACCACAAAAATATACATATAGAATATTCTTCGAAGTTACAAAATTTCAACATAGCGAACTCTCTATGTTTTCCACGAACATAATCCTGTTGGTAGATCGGAACAATTGACCACTATGTTTCGGTGACTCAAAACTGAACAGGTCCACCGTGTCGGCGACTTCAACAACTAAGGTTTTTCGATGGCGACATATCGGAAATTGGAAGCACTGATTATTACGGCATCGACGGTCAGATGTGTTGTTCATCGGATGGATAGGCTCCTAGACAACCGCAATGACAGATGCATGAAAAACTAACTTCCGTCGATCCAAACGGCTAACCATCGTCGATCGCCGATGGCCTTTTTTAGATGGTCTTTCAACTAAAAAGGTTCAACGTTTTGGCAGTCTTCGGCTATTCTCCACCGAAAATGCAGCTCCAGCTTCCACTAACTTTCGCCAACGACCGACGATCACTTAGAGAAAATTCACAAGATGATTCCTCCGTCGGGTGATCTTTAGCCTATCTCTCTGCTACATCAAAGGAGCTTCCCACTTAGTCTTCCGATGGGCCAACGGTTCAGGCACTTCGACAAATTTTTCAACAAAATTTTCAAGAAATTTTCTATCATAAATTTCTGATCTCTGCTGGGCATAAGGAAATCCTGCCTCTGTCACTACATCCTCGCGATCCATTTAGTCCCATGCTACAACATGATCTCTGATACCACAATGTAACGTCCTTGACCCTCTAACTAGCAAAGAGGACGCTACCATAACATTAAACATCCAGGCTAAGAGCCCCATGAACATAAACATACGCAAAAATTGAATAAAATGCATTGAACTAGAACATGCACAGATACATAATTTATCATACACATCGGAAGCAAACATACATTCATTCATTCAACATGTTCATCATAATTGATTAACAGTAAGTATGATTGCATATGTAAAATAGACAATATTACTTATCTTATAAAGAACTTGTCCCGCAACCAGTTACGTCGCTGCAACGTTCCACCCAATCATAGGTCAACGTGCTCCTTAATCTCTCAGCAATGCTGCCACACCCGAGCTGGGCATGATTACCCAAGGAATAAGGAACAAGCAGGCTCATATATAGCCAAGGATAAACAAAACATAGCCAATCCAACACAATTGGGTTTATCAGGCCATCTAGGATCTGGGAAAGGCTAAATGCTAAGCTGGTGAGCTCATTACAGAGCTAGGGACACCTACACCAGATCTAGCCTGAATTCTAAGACTCCCACCCACACCCAACACAAAGAATCATACCCTTCTCTACTACACATTCCCTCAAGCCTTGACTTCCCTTCCAATGCTATTGAGGGGTTGTGGAAAAGAAAGCTATCCCTCTAGCTTTGCTTGTGTGGTTTCCAAACACACCAAGTTTATCAAGAAAACCAAGCCCCCATCCCTGCTTCCAAAAAACTCCAAATACTAACCACTGCATACACGCAGTCAAACAAGCAATTCACGGCTTGGATAGGGAAAACAATTCCTGAGCCGTTCTTGGCCCTATCATGGCCAAAACGACTCCAAAACAACCTACAGCAGCCCCCAAAACGTAACAGCAAACACAACGAACAAACATGGGGAAAAGAAGGGCCCGTTCTGAACAATGAAGTCATCGGGGAAACTTACATAGTCCGAAGATGGAAAGAAAATCCAAGTTCATAGTTGGGCAGAGGAAAACATATACACAGGACACAAATTAGTAAGGAAAAACATACACGTAGCAGAAAAACGTGAATGGCCCTTCACAGGGAAATCATGGGTGACAGAACACGGCTCCCAGATCGTTGTGTGAGTAAAAACTAGGAAGAATCATGCGTGTGAGAATGAACAGAGCTACCATCCCCTGTGTGAGGATGAACAATTCCCCTCCTATGCGCGAGGATGAACAGACAATGGAGAGAATGACATCGTGGAGATAATGGAGAGTCCACATGGAGTGATGGCGGTGGTGGTTTCCTTTCCAACATGAAGGTCAACCTGTTGGTGGAGTGTGCGTGTGGGAAAGGACTAATAGTCGTGCCACACTCCACTCCTAGCCATAACTGCCCCAACTAATAGCAGAACTTTCTAATGGTAGTATTTGGATAAGACAAGGGAAGGTGAGCAAGTCAAAAGGGTTTAACAACTAACACATGGATTTTCCCCATAGGTTCAAAGTTTAATAATCCCCCCCTTATCATTAGGAAAATCATGCCCTTTTCATCATGGTTGCATTGACATAGCTGGTTGGGGTTCATTTTAATTAAAGTGCATATTTACATGATGCCGAAACTAATACGTTCCGTATATCACGATATAACATCAGCAACGATTTCAATCACCAAACATAACACAACCAAATCGATGGTGGGGATTTCGTCTTAAGCTTCGCACCATGATTAATTACAATATATACATCATGAACATTCAATGCATCGGGTTCATAACCGGGGTGTTACATCTTGCATCTTAATTAATTAATTTCCATCAACCCAACACTTCCACGCCAGACCAGACAAAATAATAGGGCAAATGAGTGGAGCAACATGTACAACATTCAAGGAAGCATTTGGTGTATTGATATATAGGATGAACTTTGAAGTAGTTAGTTCTAACCACTATTACATAAAAAAAAATATTAATAAATATTGACATCAAAAGGCGCACAACTCAAAATAAATAAAATATTGAAGTAGTTAGTTCTGACCACTATTATATAAAAATAATAAGAAACATATTGACATCAAAATCAAGAGAAGAGGCTAGCCAATTGAAAATCAAGAAAATAGGGATCTTTAACAAAAAAAGCCCTACTGCCACTTCAAGTTAATAAAAATAAATAAAAAATAGACAATCACTTCAAATCTCTACTTGCAAAAAATTGTGGGCAAAAGAAAACTTGCAAAAAATTGTGGACAACAGAAAAGACCTATACCATGACAGAAAGAGAAGGACTCGCTATGGTATATTCTCTTCAAAATTTTTGATATTATTTGTTGGGAGGACATTTGAAGATGTATATAGACCATTATGCATTTAAGTATTTGATCCATAAGCCATTGTTGGGGGATATTTGTTGGTGGATTCTCCTATTCCAAGAATTTGACTTTGAATATATTGTCAAAGTAGGATGACTAAATTCGGAATCGGACCATTTGTAGTGGTTAGAAAGAAAACAAGAGCCTCGTAGTATCAACGATAGTCTTCCTCAAACAAAAATATTTGCAGTCAATATGTTTGATGATCACTACAAATATAGTATACACCTCTTAAGTACAGGATGTTCCCTAGAAGGATTCAATACAAAACAAAAGAAACAATTAGTTGTAAAAGCTACAAATTTCCAGTTGATCCTTGGACAATTATACAAGATACGACCACATGAAATCCTTTGTTGTTGTGACTTGGAACATGAGCGATTGATGTTATTGAATGACGTACATGCTAGTGTTGTAGGAGGCCACTTTGTACAAAAAAAAAAATGCACAAGATATTGCAAGTGGGATAGTGGTGGCCTACTTTTCATCAAGAGGCCAAAGATAGTTACCTAAACATGGCATCATAGAGATAGTGATATAGAAAGGAAGAGGGGCATGGGAATCAATTAGAGAGTAGCTATAGAGAGGACGATGAAGGATTGCATGAGGAGGGAGAATGCTTGTATGAGCTAAGAGGGGCCATTCGTTAGAGACCAATGTTAAGAACCAGAGCAATGTTTGGGTTCATAGGTAAGATTGTTATGGTAGTGATCGATTCTTCTTATTGTAAACCATTCAAAGAAAATATAAGCTTTTATATCTCTCTCAGTGCTTTTTCGCAACGGATTTTTTAGGGTCTTCTAATAAAAAACAAATTTCATTTATTTGTCATTGCGAGCATATATGTGATATGGAATTAGAGATATTTGTGATTGCATTGAGATATGTGATTTTGAGAGTGAGTAGTGATATTGAGAGAATTTGCAAAGTGGACAAACACATGTGAACAAAAAAAGTTTGAAGTGAATATTTGTAAATAACTTATAAAAGAGTAAATTAAGGAAATATTAAGTAATATTTGTGACTCATTTAAAAAATTCTTTCACTCTAATTGATTTTCAAGAGATAACTAAAATGGTCAAATGCAAAGGGAGGTATTTCACTAGAGTGCAATTTTTTTAGGGTGGAAGATAGAGAAAATACTAGGATTCCAAGGGTTTTTAGTTCCCTTGTTTATATAAAGAGTAGTTTTAATTTAAATTGATAAAATTAAATAAATATAGAAGTGACACAAGCTTAAACCATTGCAATTTAAGTCAAATCTCTAAGTTAATAATTTCTTACAACACAAAGCAATGATTTTGTTTCTGACAATCTACTAAGTTACAAAGTTATTGATAACCTCAAAACCAAATTTATAGAAAAATAAAATTGCAAATTAGTCCTAGTCATAATCACAAATTAGTCCTAATCATATGAATAAAAATACAAAATACATAATCACAAATTTTTTTGATCGAGATCATTATTAAGTTTTTTACTATGTTTATTATTTTAGCATCACAAAAATAATGTACAAATTACTTAGTATATAGTCATTTTACTATACTAAATACATATTTAATTCACAATCATTTTACAATATTAATAATATCAAGACATTAAATAACTTTTTTAAAGGCATGAAGTCGACATTGAATAGTGGTTTCTAGAACTTCAAGCAAATTCATTTTGAAGAGACCTAGGAAGTTAACTATTTGTTTAGGCAAATGAATATGGGGGATAAATAATAATTATCAGCCTAATGATTATAAACAATGACTAAATGACTCAATCAACCACACTAAGGTTTAAAACTAATATTTATTTTTATTTTATTTTAATAAATTTAAAATTATTAATTTTACATAATAATTTCACTTCATTTACTAATACTTTATATAAACCTCTTCTTGCATCTCAATGAATTAATTTTCCTCAACCCAACACTTCTAGATGGGACAGCCAGAATAATAGGGTAAATGAGTGGAGTGACTGACATGTACAACATAGAAAGAAGCATGAATTATTTTCCATCAACCCAACACTCCCCGACAAGAGATGCCATAATAATAGGGCAAATGAGTGGAGTGAATGACATGTACAACATAGAAAGAAGCATTTGGTGCATTTGTATAACTCAAAATAAAAAAAATATTGAAGTCCTTATTTCTCACCATGGTTACATAAAAAATATTAAGAAATATTGAAATCAAAATCAAGAAGAGAGGCCAACCAACTGAAAATAAAAAAAATAGAAATCCCTTCCAGTTAATAATAAAAACCCTAATATCACTTCAGGTTAATATCAAAAATAAATAAATTAGACAATCACTTCAAATCTCTATCGTTACTGCAGATGTAGCAATTATGTCTCCCTCACCAGTGCTAAATTCAATGAACTGTCCCTTTGATCAAGAAAATAGGCAATCACTTCAAATCTCTATGGTTGCTGCAGATGTAACAATTATGTCTTCCTCACCAGTGCTAAATTCAATGAACTGTCCTTTTGATGGGTTAAACAGATAATAGAAGGGTTTACTTTTGTAAAAGTTAATTCTAGTTACAAAAACCCAGTCATGCCATTTTGTAATAGGAGGAGTCTGCGATCTAATGCAATTCTGTGGCGGAAGAGTAGCGACAGTAGTCCAAACGTTATTCCCACCATCATATTTCATTATGTCATGCCGAGTGAACAAGTACAAGCTATCAGTAGAAGTGGCAACCGAACAATAACTAATGTGCCATACTTTTTCCCTTAAACTGACCCACATTATATCTTCCAAACTTCTCCACATTTCGGCACTCGGATCGAAAACTTTTGCACTTATGTCTGATGGATCTTCGCTTATCACCATGAATTTTCCTTCAATGAAAACACAATGGAAATTGTGGCTATGCAGTTTTATCATAGGAGGAAAAAATTCCCACCTATCTTCCACCACGTTATAAGCTTTAGCAGCGGCTATAGGAGGCAAAAATTCCCACCTGTCTTCTGATTCACTGCAATGCATTCACACCATTTTGGTATTCCATGAAACTGGGGTTCGTCAATGGCTGGTGGGATTTCCAAGGTGCCTTTGCAGGTTTATATACGCTTATTTCCATCTCATGGATTGTCAGATCCTTTCAGATCAGGCATATGAGTTGCTCGCTCGTCCCAGATATCTTTCTGTCCACATAAAAGTTAGGGTTACTCAGCATAGTCTCCTAGTCTCTGCACACAACTTTAGAGTTATTGTGTGATTTCTAGGGCACCCCCAGTAAGCACTTACGAACAAGATCACTCGAAAGAACCTCCATTAGAGCAGTTTAAACTCATTGATCACCTAAAGCTATAGATGGATCGCAACATATACACACAAACGTGAAAGCTAATGCTTTACACAGATTAGTGAAAGCTTGACACGGGTCTTAACCTAAAGACACAAACGTTAAAGTGATCCCCAAGCTGGCTAAAAAGATGAAAAGATGAAACGGGGTTAAATATATAACGTCTATAATATGTACATCAAATAGTGTGGTAACCTAATTTCATTCCCACGAAATATGATAAAAGGAATATTGTTGTCATGCCAATTAGTAACCTAATTTCATTCCAACGAAATTAGGAAAAAAGGAACATGGTTTTCATGCCAAGGTCCCATTAGTGGATGCCTAGGTAGGTAATGTTATCCATTTCTTGGGAGTAAATTTATTTTATTTAAAATTTTTACATGTCAAGAATCCATATCCGTGCTAGATTTGGGTTTAAGATACATCTATGCATTTTTTTTATGAGTGCACGTGATATGTCTATTTATTTAAGTGGGCATGTTCTTATTATTTTGTTAAATTTACTTTCTTAGGTGACATGTAATTTATTTTTTATTTTTGAAGCATAACATTACTAGCTACTCTTAGTGCAACCAAAGTTATGCAAATATTAATGTTGTAATACAATATAATAATAAATAATAATAATATATTTTTAAGGTCACTACCAAGCTAGACACCAATTGGTGTATGAGACCCCCTTATTTGTGGGACAAGGGACCCCCTTCTACGTAGTGATTTAACTGCTAAAGTCTACAGAGGTGTACATACCCTTCAATAGCTATGGATTGGAGTAAAGGGGATGAGATTCGAAAAAAGGGGAAACAGAAAGAAAACCTATGAAAACCGAATCCTCTAATGTTAAGTGGTAACCTAAAGCATCATCCATTTTCAACCACATGTCTTAAATGAAACCATCATAGTCCTTTCACATAGAAATTCATTCATTTAGAACATATGGGATGTTCGTAAGGAAGCCTACCTTGTGTAGTTTTTTTTAGCATGGGTTAAGTACAACGATCTTGTGAGAAATGTAACAATACTTCATTCTCCTATGAAAATGAATTTCAACTATCATACCGTCAACTCTATCAATGTCAATTTATCCTCACCATTCTCATGTTCAATATTTCCAACCCTCATTTTATGTTCTCCATATCTTAAGTGTAATGCCCCCAACCCTCCGACCGGTGAAGAGGATGCCACTATGTGACCAACCATCTGGGAAACTAGCCCCATGAACATGTACATATTTATAAAACTAAAGGAAAATTCTTAAAACATGAAAATTACTAAGATGCATAATCATACATATACTCAACGGAAGCAAAACATACAATTCAGTATTCAACATGTTCATCATAATTTATTGACAGTAAATATGATTGCAGAAATAGATTATTCAAGAATACTTATCTTATAAGAATTGTCCCGCAACCAGCTATGTCGCTGCAACGTTCCACCCAACCATAGGCCAGCGTGCTCCTTAATCTCTCAGTAATGCTGCCACCCCCGAGTCGGGCATGATTCCCCAAGGAATAAGGAACAAGCAGGCTTACATATAGCCAAGAATAAACAAAACATTCAAGGATACACAATTCAGCCAATCCAACACAGTTGGGTTTATTAGGCAAACAAGAGATCAACCAAGCCAACATAGTTGGGTTTATCAGGCCATCCAGGAGCTGGGAAAGGATAAATGCTAAGTTGTTGAGCTCATTGAAGAGATAAGTACACCTACACAAGAACTAACATGACTTCTAGGACACCTACACACACCCAACACAAGGAAATCAGTCCTTTCTCTGCTACATAGTTCCTTAGGCCCTGACCTCCCTTCCAGTGCTATTTAGGGGTTGTGGAGAAGAAATCCAACCCTCTAGCTCTATCTGTGTGGTTCCCAAACCCACCAGGTTTGTCAAGCAAATCAGGCCCTCATCACCACCCCAATACAGTTTGAAGACCAACCACTGCATGCACGCAGCAAAACCAACAATTCATAGTTTGGACAGGGGAAGACAATTGCTAAGTCATTCTTATCCCTATCGTGGCCAAAATGACTCCACAACAACCTACAACATATACCACTCTATAAAGGGAAGCACAGTCAACAAAAAATGTGAATGATACCACAACCAACGATCAATGAAGAAACCATAGCCCCGATTCAACGATGAAGTAACGGGACATTACACAGTCCGATAATGGAAAAGGAACAGACTCTCTACATGAACGGGAGGGAAAATGTATCCACAGACCAACAATCGATGAGAGAAAGGAGAACCAACCCCCACACACAGAATCATGAATCCTTTTATCTCAACTCTGCGTGAGGAAAACCGGGTGTCTCTGCGTGAGATGGGTAGTGAAGAATTCCCGTGCATGAGGAATGAACAACCAATGATGGAGAGAGTGGACAGAACGATCCAACATCCCAAATGGCGCGTGAGGAAAACCACTCCCAGCCCATACGTGTGACTGAACCACCTGGTGGAGAGTGTGTGGGGCCAAGCCTGCCACCCGCCACTACCTAGCATTAACTGCCCTCAACTAACATAGGAGCTTAAGTGGTTGACACATGGATTTTCCCGATGGTTTCCAGGTTTAACAATCCCCCCAACTTTATCCTTAGGATAATCATGCCCTTTTCAATATAGTTGCATTGACATAGCTGGTTGGGGTTCTTTTAATTGAAATGCATAGTTACATGATGCCACAACTTAATATGTGTCGTATATTCTGATATACCATCAGTAACAATTCCAATCACCGAAACATAACATAACCAAATCGATGGTGGGGCTTTTACCTTTAGCTCGACACCATGATTATTTACAATATGTATATATATCATGTATATTTAATGCAACCAGGTCAAAACCGGGGTGTTAGATTCCCCTCCCCCTTCAATATCACTATCCTCAGTGCTTTACAAAATTTGAACAAAATGCTACATTGGTACCGCCTCAGTGTTCCGCAGAATTGAACAAAAATGGATGTACCAATCGCATGGCATCCTCTAGCTCCCATGTAGCCTCTTCAGGTCTGTAGTGCTCCCATTGCACCTTTACTTTCCCTATGGCTCGGTTTCAGAGCATTGTGACCTTCGTGTCAAGGATGCACATTGCCTTGGTTTAGAACTCTCCCTCAGGTTCCACCTGAATCACATCCCAATTTATCACATGGTTAGGATCATGTACATATTTCTTAAGCAAAGAAACATGAAAAAAATTATGAGCTCTAGTACTAGTAGGAAATGCAAGTCTATATGTAACTGGTCCACAATATCTTGGTGACAACTTGGCCCAACTTCCAAGCTTCAAGGAAATCTTCCTTGCCCTCACTCGGAAGTAGACATGATCCCCAACAATGAACTCCCTGTTCACCCTATGCTTATCTGCATAGATTTCCTGTCTGTCCTGTACTGCTTTCATATTCTTCCTGATCTTTACAACCTCTTGCTCCATTTCCTTGAGCAATTCTAGTCCAAGCACAACCCTATTCACTAGATTATCCCAAGTCACTGGTGTCCTACAACTTCTTTCATACAAACCTTCATACGGACTCATCCTCAAGGATGCCTGCTGTCCATTGTTATAAGAAAAATATACCCACTTGGTTAGTTTGTCCATTATGTACATGCAAAGCATATCTTCAAGTACCTGATTAACTCTCTTTGTCTACCCATCTGTCTGAGGATGGTAGGCAGTGCTGAAGTTTAGCTTTGTGCCCAAATCTGCAAACAACCCCCTCCAAAAATTGGAAGTGAACTTGACATCTCGGTCAGAGACTATTGCTTTCGCCAATCCATGCAATTTGAAAATATCCTTCATGAAGATCTTTGCAATGTCATCAGTCTTATGCATAGACTTCACCGGTATAAAATGTGTTTCCTTAGTCAACTTGTCTACCACAACCATGATGAAATCATGTTGTCTCCAAGTCATCGACAGTACTGTAATAAAATCCATGGAAATAACTTCCCATTTCCATTCTGGAACTGGAAAAGGCTACAACAAACCTGCTGGGTGTTGATGCTCAACCTTTACCTGCTGACATTTCATGCATCTCAAAATGTATTCAACCATATCCTTTTTCATTCCTGGCCAAAAGTATTTCTTTCTGGTTGTAGCAATTGTCTTCTGGTATCCCGGGTGACCAGAATATGGAGTTTGATGGATATCATACATAATAAGTCTCCTCAAATATGCTACATTTGGAATATAAATTATACCTTTATAAGTAAGAAGTCCATCTTCTTCCAATTTATATCCCTCATACCTCTTCTCAAGACTTTGCTGCTGCAATTTTTCTTTTACCAATTCATCTCCGATAGTACAATTAACAATCTGCTACCTCAAATCTGATTGGAAAGTACTAAGGGATGTCACATTCATTTCCTGAACCTTTCTACTGAGTGCATCAGCTATCTTATTCTCTTTTCCCTTTATATGCTTGATTTCAAAATCAAACTCACATAAAAACTCCAGCCATATTGCTTGCCTAACATTCAGAGTAGGCTGATCAAATAGATACTTCAGACCACAATGGTCTGTTCTGAGCTCAAATCTTCTACCCATCAAGTAATGCCTCCACATCTTGAGAGAATGTACTATGGCTGCAAGATCTAGATCATGAGTGGCATTGTTCTTCTCATGCTCCTTCAGCTTTCTCGACTCATAACATATCACGTGGTTACCTTGCATAAGGAATCCTCCAAGCCCTTGTCCACATGCATTGGTAAATACCACAAAATCCTTCTCTGGATCTGCAACTTTCAATACTGGTGCATTGGTGAGAAGATTCTTCAACCGCTGGAAGCTTTCTTCACACCTCGAGGTCCATTCAAACATTATCCCCTTCTTTTGCAAAGAAGTGATGGCATGTGCAACTTTGGAGAATCCTTCAATGAATCTCTTGTACTATCCTACAAGTCCCATAAAAGATCTTACATCTGTCACATTTCTTGGAGTAGGCCAATTCATAATGGCTTCAATCTTTTCAGGGTCCATAGATATACCATCTTTTGAGATAATGTGACCCAAATATTGAATTCTATCTCTATAGAAGTCACACTTGGTCAGTTTTACATACAACTGATGCTCACTGAGCATTTGCAATGTCAAACTCACTCAAATGTTCCTCATGTTCTTCCTCATTTTTAGAATAAACAAGAATGTTATCAAGGAAAACAAGAACAAACTTGTCCAAATATTTGCTGAAGACACTGTTCATAAGGCACATAAATGTAGCTGGTGCTTTTGTGAGACCAAATGGTACCACTAAAATCTCATAATCTCCATACCTTGTTCTAAAGGTTGTCTTATGAATGTCTTTATCCTTGATTCTCACCTGATGGTAACCAGACCTCAAGTCAATCTTGGAAAATACCTTTGCTCCTCTCATTTGATCAAAGAGGTCATCAATTCTAGGCAAAGGATATTTATTCTTCACAGTAACCTTGTTCAACTATTTGTAATAAATACACAACCTGAGTGTACCATCTTTATTATTTACAAACATAACTGGTGCTCCCCAAGGAGACACACTCAGCCGGATATACTTCTTTTCCAGTAGTTGCATATTCAATTCTAGCATCTCCAGTGTACTCATCCTGTAGGGGTTCTTGGACACTGGTGCTACTCCTGGGACAAGTTCAATTGTGAAATCAATGTCTCTTTTTGGGGGAAGCCCTAGGATCTCATCAGGAAACATATCCTGGAATTCCTGTAACACATGATAGTCCTCCAACCTAGGAGTTTCATCTCCAGTTGCCTCCAAAATATGAGCTGCATACAACTAGCAACATTTCCTACATAACTTCTTTAACTGCATTGCGGAAACCTGACTTACTGAAATTACCTTTGGAGTACCTTTCACAACTACTGGGTTTCCTTCTTCATCCATGCATTCGAAAGTCTTGTTGTAATAGTCAAGCTTTACCCTATGAGATTATAACCAATCCATTCCATTGAGAACATCATAGGAACCAAGAGGTATAACATTCAGATCTACACAAGTGATCAATCCATTCATGACCAATGGACATTTCTCTACCACTTCACTAACCTTTCTCTTAGTCCTAGTGGCTAGATGAACTAACCAATATTTTATATGCTTTACTTTCTTAAAAGCACAAATATCCACTACTCTAGGAGTAATGTAATTGTGAGTAGAACGAGGGTCAATCAAAATAGAAACAAATTCTTCAATAATCTTACCTGTAACTTCAAGCATAGTCGACTGGTGATCAGCCTAGTGGTCCTCCAGTGTTGCATAAATTCTAGGGACTGCCCTTTCTACTTGACCCACTGTTTCTGCTTCTTGAATGTTGTAATCTATTTTTTCACTCTCATTCTCGAGTGGACAATATTTGTGCAAGTGGGGTCCTTCACATTTCCAACATTTGAGTGGTATTTTATTCTGTTGTGGATCTTTAGTATTTTCTCCTGTCACTCCCACTGGATTATTCACAGCTTGGGATGGCTGCTTCTGCTGATTCATTAATCTAGAAGGTTTGAAACCTTTCTTTCTTTGGTCAAACTTCTCATTCTTCTTGTCCTTCCATTGCTTATGGTAATCAGGTTTACCTTTTCTTTGCTCATAGAAATACTTAGGCTTCCTTATTGCTTCTTCAAGAGTTCTAGGATCATAAAACTCAATTCTATCTTTGTAAGGCTGAGGAAATACACTCAGAAACCACTGGACCTTCACTTTTTCATCTCTGATGTACCAGAAATACCTCAACAATTCCAAGAACTTATTTGCATATTCATCCATGGTCTGCTGTCCCAATCTTAGCTCATGGAACTCCCTAATCTTATCATCATAATACCTATCAGAGAGGTATTTATGCTTGGAGTACTTCTTGAACTGTTTCCACTTCAGTCTCCTCTCACTGATCCTCTTTACTTGCTTGAAGTGTTCCCACCAAATGGATGCTCTTCCATTCAGATTGAATATGGAAACTCTTTCCTTCATGTTTCGCAAATAATTCTGCACTTGAAAGTACTTCTTTATCCCAAGAAGCCAAGCTTCAGCCTCTTGTCCAGTCTTTACCTCACGATCAAATGTAGGAGGTTTATCCTTCTTAAATTCATCCTGAGAGCGATCCCTATGGTGTCTCCTTCTTTTTCTTTTACGAGAGGGTGAGCTTGTATCCTCACTGGATTTTTCAGAGTGAACTGATCCACCAGAAGTCCTTCTCCTTCTCCTAGTGCTGCTCTTACTGCCTTCTGGTCTTGCTGTACCTTGTCCAGATTCTATCTTTCTTTGCAAGTCTATCAAACTTTGCAACATAGCAACATTCAATTGATGCTTCTCTTCCTGGGATTTAATCAAGCTTCTCATGGTGGCTGCAACATTTGACAGTGTCTCTTGGAATCTCCTTCCATTAGAATCTATGTCATCATTTTCATTATAGACATTTTCTCCCATGGAATATCCCGCATGCTCGTAAGAATATCGAGCATCATATCCATCATGGGTTCTCATAACTGAATCATCACTTACCTACCAACTACACTTTCTGAAATACTGCCCTTGAAGGTGACTATGATTCTTGTAAATGTGTTAGATAGAAAAACTGTTAGATGCATACATTGATAAAGAAACAGAACTACTTACCTTCCCCTGGAAAAATCATAAAATAACCATTTTAATTAAACATAAAATCTTCTTCCTTTTTAGTCCTGTAATCCACTGACAATCTGCTGAAATCCCACTGAAAGATAGTCGAAAAACTACTTGAAAATCGCTGAGAAATTCCCTTTAAAAACCCAAATTTCTATTGGCCCAATCGAACCTCTTCCCAACTAAATTTCCGACACTTCAATGGTCAAAACACCTATTTTTCTCCACTGCTCATCGATGGTCTGTTCATCTATTTCTCTCCAGTGTGTCAGATCCGTAGTTGTCTAGGCTTCTGAACTTTATCGGTGATGCCAAGGAATGTCCATCGGTGGTCAAGCAACTAACATTTTTCGTTGTATTGGACCTTCAGTCGTCTAAGCTTCTGAACTGTATCGACGATGCCAAGGATTGTTGATTGGGTCTCTTCCCCACTAAAACTCCAACATTTTGGTGATCCCAACAACAAGTTTCCTCTGGCTCTCATCGGTGGCCATAACAACTAACCATTTCCACTGTATCAACAGTTTCAACAACTATAGTTTTCCGCAGTATCGGCAATCAGATGTGTTATTCATCGGGTGTTCAGTCCCTTAGGCAACTACAATGGCGGGTAGCGATATCATTGCGGGTTCCACATAAATCTATCGGCTGCTAGATCTACTAACCATCGGGTGGATAATGTCTTACACTGCCACAACGGCGGGAAACAAACTGACTGTGGGTTCCGTGGACCCTTCATTGGCTGTCAGAAGCACTAACCATCGGAAGGATTGTTCATTTGACAGCCGCAACAACGGGTTCACAAACATTTGAATTTTTCCAATTGGCAGTCTGATCCTCAATAACTTTCTGACAACCTTATAGTAAAAAAAAAAATTTCAAAATTTTCTTCTCATCGACTCGTCAAAGAACTAAGTTTCACCGACATTTCGGTGGTCTTCTAGAGATCTCCGCTGAAACTGTGGCTCCGCCTTCAACTATTTTCCACCGAAACCCTTTGGTTCTGTATTTATCATTGGCACCCTCATCCTCTAATTGTTGCTGATTCGATCAACTAGACTTCACCGATGGCCCAACGAGCACTTAAAATTTTTGCGGTGAAAATTACTTCAGGAATTTGCCGTTGTATCAGCTATTTTATTAGCTATTTTCTATCGACGTTGAGGCTACGCCATCATCTAATCATCGGGAATCCAATCAAATAATTGTCATCAATCGCTAATGGTCTTAACACTTGGAAAAATTTTGAAAAAAAAATTCTTCTTCCTCCGCATCGGTGCTCTCGTCCACTAATTCTCGCTGATGTTTCGGCGGTCTTTAGGGGATCTCCTCCAATGTTTCTTCTGGTCGACCAACTAAATTCCACCGAACTTCTCTTTCCTCCACCGACGTATCATCAACAACTTCATCGTCTAATTGTCGGTGATCCCGTCGTCTAATCATCGACGATCTCGTCATCTATCGTTCGTCGATCGCCGACGGTCTGTGTCGGGTGGTCCTACCACTTTTCTCCACCGATGGTCAATGGACACTTAGAGAAATTTCCTCAAATTTATTTTGGCTATATTCCGTCAGGTGGCCTTTCGACTAGCTCTCCATTGCATCAGAAGAGCTTCCCACTTAGTCCTTCGATGAGTTGACGGTTCAGGCAGTTAGGAAATTTTTGTGGAAGTTTCATGATCTTTGCTGGGTAGAAGGTAACCTGCCTCTGCTAGCTGATCTTTCATGGTCCATTCAGGCCCATGATGCAACATTATCTGTAATACCACACTGTAACATCCCCAACCCTCTAACCGGCAAAGAGGACGCTACTATACACCAACCATCTGGGAAACCAGCCCCATGAACATGTACATATTTATAAAACTGAAGGAAAATGCTTAAAACATCAAAATTACTAAGATGCATAATCATCCATATACTCAGCGAAATCAAAACTTACAATTCAGCATTCAACATGTTCATCATAATTTATTGACAATAAATATTATTGCAGAAATAGATTAGTCAAGAATACTTATCTTATACGAACTGTCCCGCAACTAGCTACGTCGCTACAACATTCCACCCAACCATAGGACAGTGTGCTCCTTAATCTCTCAACAACGTTGCCACCCTCGAGACAAGCATGATTCCCCAAGGAATAAGGAACAAGCAGGCTTACACATAGCCAAGGATAAACAAAACATTCAAGCACACACAATTCAGCAAGCCAACACAGTTGGGTTTATCAGGAAAACAATAGATCAGCCAGGCCAACACAGTTGGGTTTATCAGGCCATCCAGGAGCTGGGAAAGGATAAATGCTAAGCTGGTGAGCTCATTGGAGAGCTAAGGACACCTACACCAGCACTAACTTAACTTATAGGACACCCACAGACACCGAACACAAGGAAATCAATCCTTTCTTTGCTACACAGTCCCTTAGGACCTGACCTCCCTTCTAGTGCTATTCAGGGGTTGTGGAGAAGAAATCCAACCCTCTAGCTTTGTCCGTGTGGTTCCCAAACCCACTAGGTTTGTCAAGCAAATCAGGCCCTCATCACCACCCAATACTGTCTGAAGACCAACAACTGGATGCACGCAACAAAACCAACAATTCATAGTTTTGACAGGGGAAGACAATCCCCGAGTCATTCTTGGCCCTATCGTGGCCAAAACGACTCCACAACAACCTACAACAGATACCACTTTGTAAATGGAAGCACAGTCAACAAAAAATGTGAATGAGACCATAGCCAATGATCAATGAAGAAACCACAACCCTGGTTCAACGATGAAGTAAAGTAATGGGACATTACACAATCCGATAATGGAAAAGGAACAGACTCTCTACATGAACGGGAGGGAAAACGTATCCACAAACCAACAATCAGTGAGAGAAAGGAGAACCAACCCCCACACATAGAATCACGAATCCTTTTATCTCAGCTCTACGTGAGGAAAACCAGGTGTCTCTGCGTGAGATGGGCAGTGAAGAATTCCTATGCATGAAGAATGAACAGCCAATGATGGAGAGAGTGGACAAAACGATCCGGCATCCCAAATGGCGCGTAAGGAAAACCAATCCCATCCTGTGCGTGTGACTAAGCCAGCTGGTGGAGAGTGTGTGGGGCCAAGCCTGCCACCCATCACTACCCAGCATTAACTGCCCTCAACTAACATAGGAGCTTAAGTGGTTGACACATGGATTTTCCCCATGGGTTCTAGGTTGAACAATATCCCCCCCTCCTTTATCCTTAGGAAAATCATGCCCTTTTCAATATAGTTGCATTGACATAGCTGGTTGGGGTTCTTTTAATTAAAATGCATAGTTACATGATGCCACAACTTAATATGTGTCATATATCCCGATATACCATCCGTAACAATTTCAATCACCGAAACATAACATAACCAAATTGATGGTGGGGCTTTTCCCTTTAGCTCCACACCATGATTATTACAATATGTATATATATCATGTATATTTAATGCATTGGGGTCAAAACCGGGGTGTTACATAAAGTATTAACTAGAATGTAAAGATGACCAAAAATTAATATCATGAATGGAGGATATATAGACTTTGGGGAAGGTATTGAGATGTTATCAAGGATAAGAGAGGTTGGGCATGATAGGAATCATTCACCCACAAGTTATCCATATATATTTTTGTTTAAGTGTTAAGTTATATTCTTCTGTTATACATATGAATGGCACCTCTCCATCTAAGTGTCGACATTCCTCATGTTGGCACAAAAAAGGACATCTATGGATTGAGGTTTGCCCATAACACTATAGATTGTCTTATTATATAATACATTCTTCCTCTATCAGCTGGTTACTTTGCCATTTTTCTATGTTAAGCTATATTCGCGACTCCCTACATGTACAACTCATGCATCATTCGCGAGTGTCGGTTGCTGCAAGTCGCGAATGGATGTATTTGCGGGTTGCTCTTATAGAAAGTCGTGAATCATTCACGGGTTGTCCTTCTACATACCCACGAATATTTCCCTTAACATTTAAACATAAAAACACGTGATTACTTGAGATTAGTTAAGCCATTTCACTTAATCCTCTTAACTGTATCAACCTCCTCAACCTTCGAAACTGCCTTATTTCCTCCATATAAATACAGGCCTTGGGGAGGGTGTTAGATAGACACTTGGAGAGAAAAGTTATGCTGGTGGAGTTTATACAGAAGTCTTTGGAGCAGTGGAACTCAGAATCCTTTGGTTGCAGAGGATTCCTTGTCTCAGTCGTTGGGTTGTAATATGATTTTCTTCATTATTGATAATAAAGAGAATCCTTCTTCCATATGCGTTTCATGTATCTTGGTTTGATAAATGTTTATGTTTATGCATTTTATATGTGATATATCTAACCTGCTTATATATATATGAATCATCTTGTATCTGGAAGATTGTCTCTTGACAGGTGAAAGAGGAGCAACCTTGAAGACTTCAGAGGTGAAGCAGAGTGGAAGAGGGCTAGCAAGGATCAACCTTCGTTAATCGAGTAAGTCTTTCTTATTCTCCTATTTCCTTTACTGCACTTTAGAGTCAATTGTATGCAAGTTGGTTGAGTATGTTGGTAACCCCAGACCTATGGTTATTAGGTGTATAATCATGTATGACAGAACTGGCGACTCCACTGGGGATGCCTAGACTGCTGTAGGTTGTTTTTGTCACCCCTGACCGGTCTTTGCTTGAGATCTATATGTGGTCTCATATCCTGGTTCATACTTGCCTCAGTATTTGAAAGTCTTTGGTATTTTTCTTGTTCTTTGAGGAAAATTTTATATCTATTCATGGGTTGCTCTTATGAACAATCGTGAATACAAGTTTGCATTCATGGGTTGTTATACTAGACAGCCGCGGATCATCCACGGGTTTCTCTTATATACAGTCATGAATCTGCCTGGAAGTGGGGATTTTTAAGTTAATGTTTACTTGTTCCTTTCTTTCTGTAATCCCTGTTGGTGAGTTGATTTTCTTTAATAATGATGGTTGGCTTGTCTATGTGCCTCTGTTGATCAAACTTTGTGCTTTTTCGAAAGCCCTTGAGTCTCTTTTTACTTGGATTATTTTCTATTTGCATGCTGAAGTGGTTGGCTTGTTTGGGTTGTGGGTTAAAGTGTCTTTGTCCAGATCTGTGATTAAGGTCTTGGGATCTGTTTTTCCAGTTTGTCTTTGGATAGTGGCTGGTTGTCATTTTCCTTCATAAGACTACAGTGATTTTTTGTCATTGTGTGCACCCAAGATAGGGTTCCTATCCTTCCTTTGTTGGTTGTCTTTTGGTTCTGTCAACCTGTTTGCTTCAGTTTGTTGCTTTTAGACTGTTTATTTGATTCAAGATTGTTCAAGTATAGTGCATTGTAGGTGCATGACTCTAGTGAGTTAGAGTCATTTGTCTTGCCACTTAGTCATCCCTTTTGGTTGTTCTTTATCTATGTGGTAAGACTTTTATAGCTTTTAGGGTTTGTTCTTTGCTCTTTCCCCCTACCTCCTTTGCTTGGTATGATTTTTGGCTTATGTTTATGGTCAGCCTCTATTAGTGATCTTCTTTTTATTTTAGAAGCTTGTTGGTGTTGCTTTCCTTCTTCTTTTGTTGGTTAACTTCACCATGCCAAAATAGTTGACTTGTCTCTTATGCAAGCCTTCCTTCCAAGTAGGGTTTATACTGACTTTAGGGCATTTCTAGAGTTTGTTTGGTGGTTTTATAGCAAAGTTCCTTTTGATTTTTTCTTATTATCTGCATACTTTGCTTTGTAGGTAGTTTTTCTTTTGCATTTATAAAAGAAAATTTAAAAAGAACCTATACTTGTTTTTGCTGCTTGTCCCCCCCTACCTCCTTCTTTGGTTTGACCTTGTTGGACAAGGTACTGAGCAGCCTTTGTTTGTAGGTTTAGATTGATACTTAGGACTTCTTGACCTTTATTTATGTCAGTCTTTTTGCTCAGTCTCTTCATTCCAAAGTTGTTGGCTTGTTTACTTTTGTAAGCCTTCTTTTCAAGAGAGGTTGATATTTAGCTTTAGAGAAACCTAGGGTTTGTTTGTGGGGTATAGAGTAGTTTCCTATTTGCTTTGCTTACAGTACTTGTTTGCATTAGTTTATAGGCTGATTTTTCTTTTTCATTTATAAAAGAAAAAGACAAAAACACATGTTTGATTTATATGAATGTAGATTAGGTTTTTAGTCTAGATTGCATAGCATACCATTGTTTTTGAAAAATATATATATAAAAAAAAGAATTTTTTCTTTTGTGGTTTTCAAGTTTCTATTTGAAAATATAAAGAGAATAGTTTTTTTCTTTTTGCATTTCATATCTCTTTCCTTAGTCATTTTGTTTCAATTTTGAGTCAAAACACCACATAAGTTTCATGCCATTTACACTCTGACTAAAAACAACCCTTAAAATAAACGATATAATTTAAAATTTACTAGTAAGTTTTATTTTGTAGCGTCATACATCAACTAGCTTAGGCTAGACTTGTGGGATAGGGAGTTTAAACTCCCCACAAGTGTTAAATCTCAGACTTAGTTGGCCAATCAATAGGTAAATCCTTGAATTTATCGACTGTATCTGGGAATCTCCTCTCAAACGGGAGTTAAGCACGAGGCCGTGTGGAGGCTTGGACAGAGGAGACAACCCTCCAAATCCTTGTGAAAGAGTAACTCAGGGTTTTTACACATCTGGGGATTCTGTCCTAGACAGCGTTTCGGGCTCAGCTACCCTGCCCATGCGTACGAGTCTAGCTTGCGACTGTCCCCCCAGACTGTTGGTATAGCCAAGGTAGCCTTTAGTCTCTTGACATCTAGGGTTCATACAAAGGTACATTGGAAGGATATTTCTGGTTGACCTTGGACGGGCTTGCAAGGTAACCCTGGTAGAAAGTGTGGGAGGGCGGTGGGTGATTCCTCCACTTGTGCCTAAGAACATCTACAGGGATTCCAAGTAACTGTCTATCAGCTTTCTTTTGGAAATTATATCTTATACATGTTTGTCTATTTGGCTTTAGGAATTTTTAGTGAGTGTTGTGTGGTTTGTCTGTACTTAGTGTGCCTTTAGGTGTGTGCTTTGTAATTTTGGTTGACTATCAACCTCAGGATTTGTCTCCTAGTTTGAAAATATGGCTAACACCCCTTTGAACACCAACTAAGAGATTCCCATGATGGGAACTCCTTGTAATTTTTCTCTCACGGGGAATGTTGGTGTTCTCTTGATGGCCACCCTGAATCTACCTGGATTCACCCTAGGGATACTGGTGTGGTTTTTTTCCACTCCAACTGTCCTGAATGCTCCTGATACTTCTCAAGTAAGCTCCTTATATCAAGAGCATCAAAACACTGCTTCCCCTTCACCTGTAGTTGATTTTCCTCCTCCTTCTACCTCATGCGGTGAAAGTATTGATACTAGTAACTGACAGTCTAAAAGGAGTAAAAGAAGGAGAAATAGGAAGAAGGCACATAAGCAAGGGGGAACTCGTTCAACCTTTGAAAGTAAAGTTGAACCTCACCACCTAGACTCTGTTATTCATGCTGGGGGCACCTATCCAACCTATGCATGTTATGTTGGATCTAAGCACTCAACCTCTGCAAGTCAAGTTGATCTTCACCATCCAGCCTCTGTTGATCATGCTGGTAGGATCCTTCCAACCTTTCCAGGTCATGTCGGATCCAGTCACTCAGCCTCTGTAGTTCATGCTAAGGGAACCCGTTCAACCTCTATTGTTCAAGTTTAACCTCCCCATCCAACCTCTGTTGTTCATGTTGGATCCATCCGCCCAACCTCTGTTTTTCATGCTGGGGGCACACACTCAAATGATGAAAAGCATGTTGATCCTAACCATTCAACCTCTGTTGTTCATGTTGGTGGTGCCCATCCAACCTCTGCAGGTCATGTTGGACCCAGTCTCTCAGCCTCTGCAATGCATGCTGGGGGCAGTATCTCAGCCTCTATGGTTCATGCTGAAGACAATCCGTCAGCCACTGCAAGTCATGCTGACATTGTTGAAAATATGACTCGTTCAAAACAAAATCCCAAGTTTCCTTGTAAGCTTTGTGAGGGAGACCACCTTACTTATAAATACCCTTGTATTATGGAGGTGCGAAAAGTTTGGGTTCATGGTCATCCTGTTTTTGAACATTCTGAAGTCTCTCAACAACCATCCTCTCTTAGTGAGGTTGGACCCACTCACCGATCCTCTGTTGTTCATGCTGGGGGCAAACTCTCATCCTCTGCAGGTCATGTTGAGAGAAAACAGTCAGCCACTTCTATTCATGTTGACACCGTTGAGAAAACTGGTTGTTCAAAGTGAAAACTTAAGTTCCCTTGTATGCTATGCAAGGGATATCATCTTACTCACAAGTGCCCTACTATCGCAGAGGTGCGAAGAGTGTGGTCCAAAAATCAAGAATTTTCTTTTCCTGAACAACCTATAGTTTCTCAACAACCTACTCAGCCTTTGGTTGATCAAGTGGTCGAACCAATCTCAGATTTGGTCGATCCCACTCTTCTTTCGAAGAGTGATCCTAATTCGATTGAACCAATGTCATCTTTGGTCAATCCAACTCTCCCTTCCGAGAGTGAATTTCATGAAGCGGTTGAATCGATTCCATTATCGATCAATCCCACTATTCCTTTGGAGAGTGAAGTTTCTACAAGTCACATTTTCTTCACTGCCAGTTCAGAACTTACTGAACAAGGGGGCACTGAACTTGTTTCGGATCAACCCCCACCAAGCTCTCGAATTGCTTCCTTTGATTGGGATAGCCTAGTTGCGCCACGCCTTCCTTCTAATGAACCTTTCCAGATAAAGGTCAAAGTTGAACCTTATACGATTCCTCATTGTATTATTTATGAAGGAGCCTCAGTTAGTATTTTGTCTGCTCATTCTTGGCGAGGCATGGGATCTCCCAGCCTTGTGTTGACTACTAGTCATTTACTGGCATTTTATAGAAGAACTTGTATAGCCTTGGGAATTCTTGCTCAAACACCTGTTACTTTGGGTGGGAAGACCGATTTAGTTGACTTCATGGTGATAGAATACCCCTTGGACTTCAATATGCTCGTTGGACGTGATTATGTCTATGCCATGCAAGTTGTGGTGTCAACATTCTTTTGTGTGATGTAATTTAATCATGGCGAAGAAATTGTCACTATCGATCAGTTGGATTTTCTTGATCCGTCTCTTGACCCAACTAGAGACCATGTCTTTCCTTTATTGATTCCCAGTGTTTCTATAGACACTACCCCGCCACAGGTGAACTATGTGGCCTCTTGTCTTTTGCGTTCAATTGCTACTGAGAAGTAGCCTCTGTTTTCATGCGTACCTTCTCGGGACTTGGTCCCAGCAGTTGACCAGGTGAGTCATGCTATACAAACTGTAGAGCCTAATCTCCACTCTGTTGATCCATTTGAAAATTTAGACATGTGTCCTATCTCGGATGATCTCCTTCCTTCGGATGCAGTCTGACCTTCTTTTGGATGTTGGTTCAGTTGTGACTAAGTCTAACCATGATTTTCCTAGTAAGCCTGACCTTTATTCTAATGTTGGTCTTGTTGAGTCTTTTGACTCTTCCTTCGAACAGCATGTCAGTGATCCTGATGAGTTTGATTTTTCTTATGAATTTTTCAACTTCTGTGATACTGAGTTTGTTCCTGTAGACTCTATCTTCCTTGTTGATTTTTTCTCTCCTTCTGAGGTTGATCTTATTGATTATAAACCCTCGAGCCTTGGTCCTATAGAATCTCCTTCGGTTGATTCTGACTTGACTTTACCTTTTATAGAAGATAGCAAAGTCACATGTGTTTCTGCCAAAGTGACCCGCATCAAATCGTTTCTTCTGAACATGATTCTGATGTTGTTGTTTCTTGGAGATAGGATTTGTAGTTGGATTCAAAACTATTTATTGGACTCACCTTGTTGCTCAAGCTGTAATTGTATTTGCATGTTCCTTGCTCGCGCTTTCGATCCTGATGCCAGCCTCCATGCTTTTAGCTCGTTGTATAAGCCCTCATCTTTGTTCTCATCGTTCCTAAGCTTTGTATCATTTTGCCTTTGCAACTTGACACCCTTTATCTTGAGGAGACATTCCCGGAGTGTCCTTATCTTGCTCACTTTCCTTGCATTATGCATAGGTTTGTTCCTTGCGCTTGGAACTAGTTTCACCTGTCTATGACACTCATCTCCTCGCATTTAGAGCATTATTTCTGCTCTCCTTCGAGCTCGTTAAAAATAGTAAGGAGGCCGCGAGTTGACTTTTCCAGACTCGTTAAAACTTCACGGGAAAGATTTTGAGTTTCTTTAGGCCCAAGTTTGACTCCTCAAAATAGACTTGACTACTGAGTAAACTTGTTCGTTCAGGCTCGTTAAGAATATGTGAACGGGCATCCACGTTGGTGGTAGGTTATCTCTTTCTCAGACCATGTGGAATAATACGAGAAAGGATCCCTCTCTTTTCTTCGGAATTGAGAAGAGTATTCTCAGGCATAGGTTTATCTCTTTTCCGGACTTGAGGGACTAAACTTACGGAAAAGGAACCCCCAGTATGAGCTTAGTTTTCTCTTTTTCGTGCTCTGGACCAAAACATGAAAAAGGTTCCTAGTGTACTTTATGTCTTTGTCATGCTCATTAAACCCTAAATAACAAAGCATCGATTTTATTGTTGTAAGCCCCATTTCTCGTAATCAAATGGATCTCTCTGAGTGATATTTCCTTCCTTTACACTCATAAAACTCAGGCTATATGCTGCTTTTGAAGGAGCATTGGGTAGGTTGTAATTTAACCTTTTTCGGACCTCCATGACTAAGTACGAAAAAGGTGGGTCTTTTCTTGTTCAGAAGTTAAGAGAGTTCTTCTTCGGTATGTTTTATACTTTTTCGGCCTCAGGAGACTAAATGGTACGAAAAAGGACCCCCCTGGATTCTTCTTTGGAGTTTTCAGACTCTCTAAACCGTGAAAACACCGTCGAGCATGTACTATTTCGGGCTCGTAAAATCCACGAATTAGTGTTTTATCAAGCATTCTTCTTTCTTTTCTTTGAGCTTGCCAAAAATGAAGATGGTCCCGAGTTTTCTTTCTTGGACTCATTAAACCTTTACAAGAAAGAGGGGAACCAAGCATTATTTTCCCATCTCTTGAAGCTTGTTAAAAAATGAAGAGGGAACCAAGTTTACTTTCCTGGACTCGTTAAAGTTTCACAGGGAAGGTAAGGAAGAAGTTTTCTCTTATTTTCAGTAATGGCAGCATGTTATCCTTGAACATAGCACTCTTTGTTTTCCAATATCCATTTTTCAGTGTTCACTTGTGTTCAGCTATCACTTTGGGTTTCTTCCTCTTCCTCTTGTCCGTTATACCTGGGGAATCTGATCATGTCTCCTACATGACAGATAAGTCTAGTTCTTCTCTTTATAAGTTATACACTACCTTGGTTCATCTCTGTGTTGTGCTCACTGTTCAAGGACTCTTCCCAATGTCTGATCTATAGCCTGATCCCATCATTGTTACATCTGTTATCTATTTGTGTCTCCCTTCTTTTGCCCAGTTCCTAGTCACTCTTGTGATCCCTTGGAGGATCTATTACCTTCCGTATCACAGCATGGTTTCGTTTTAGCACTTCCTGATGACGAATACCTAGAGTTTTGACGATGGTATGTCAGGATTCACTTTAATCATTGGTGAATTCCTTTGCTTCAATTGTTGATTATCATCTATTGATTGACAAACTGTTGAATCCTTTCCATGTTCGACTTCAGCTTACCCTTATTCACATAGCTTGGATTGTACTGGTTCTTTGGGATCCTTTATGAAGACCTTAGTTCCTCACCTATGGACTAAGTTGCGCAAGATTATGTTCTATTCCTATACACAGCTTCCAGATATTTGAAGACTCATTGTTGTATACTGTGGCTTCGATTCACTTTTGTAATATACATGGTTTTATACTCGTATTATATGATGTACTCAAATATTTTTAAGGAGCTAGTGTTGCAGTAAATTGAACATAGCATCCTCAGATATAACTTTGTATATGACATTACTATGTATTTGTTTCAGGTACTCTCTCTGCTCCATTGGATTTCTGAGTTCTCCAAAGATGATGATTATAATGTATTTCGGCCACACCTTCCCTCTGACCTCACACATTAGGGGCATCTATTATACATCTGAATGGCACCTCTCCGTCCGAGTGATGACATTCCTCATGTTAGCACACAAAAAGACATCTATGGATTGAGGTTTTCCCATAACACTATAGATTGGATTATTATATAATACATTCTTCCTCTATCAGCTGGTTACTTTGTCATTTTTCTATGTTAATCTATATTAGTGACTCCCTACATGTACAACTCGCGCATCATTCATGAGTGTCGGTTGTTGCAAGTCGCGAATGGATGTATTCGCGGGTTGATCTTATAGCAAGTTGCGAATCATTCGCGGGTTAAAAACATGTGATTACTTGAGATTAGTTAATCCATTTCACTTAATCCTCTTAACTGTCTCAACCTCCTCAACCTTCGAAACTGCCTTATTTCCTCCATATAAATACAAGCCTTGGGGAGGGTGTTAGATAGGGACTTGGAGAGCAAAGTTATGCTGGTGGAGTTTATACAGAAGTCTTTGGAGTAGTGGAACTCAGAATCCTTTGGTTGCAGAGGAGTCCTTGTCTCAAGGGTTGGGTTGTAATCTGAACTTCTTCATTATTGATAATAAAGAGAATCCTTCTTCCATATGTGTTTCATGTATCTTGGTTTGATAAATGTTTATGTTTCTGCATTTTATATGTGATTTATCTAACATGCCTATATATATGAATCATCTTGTATCTGGAAGATTGTCTCTTGACAGATGAAAGAGGAGCAACCTTGAAGACTTCAGAGGTGAAGTAGAGCGGAAGAGGGCTAGCAAGAATCGACCTTCGTTAATCGAGTAAGTCTTTCTTATTCTCCTATTTCCTTTACTGCACTTTAGAGTCAATTGTCTGCAAGTTGATTGAGTATGTTGGTAACCCCAGACCTATGGTTATTAGGTGTATAATCCTGTACGACAGAACTGGAGACTCCACTGGGGATACCTAGACTGCTGTAGGTTGTTTCTGTCACCCCTGACCAGTCTTTGCTTGAAGTCTGTATGTGGTATTACATCCTGGTTCATACTTGCCTCAGTATTTGAAAGTCTTTGGAATTTTTCTTGTTCTTTGAGGAAAATTTTATATCTATTCGTGGGTTGCTCTTCTGAACAGTCATGAATACAAGTTTGCATTCGCGGGTTGCTGTACTAGACAGTCACGGATCATCTGCGGGTTACTCTTATATACAGTCGTGAATCTGCCTGGAAGTGGGGATTTTTAAGTTAAGGTTTACTTGTTCCTTTCTTTCTGTAATCCTTGTTGGTGAGTTGATTTTCTTTAAGAATGCTGGTTGGCTTGTCTGTGTGCCTCTGTTGATCACACTTTGTGCTTTTTCAAAAGCCCTTGAGTCTCTTTTTACTTGGATTATTTTATGTTTGCATGCTAAATTGGTTGGCTTGTTTGGGTTGTGGGTTAAAGTGTCTTTGTCCAGATATGTGATTAAGGTCTTGGGCTCTGTTTTGCTAGTCTGTCTTTGGACAGTGGTTGTACGACATCTTCCAAGTTATTCCCAATAATAATTGAAAGGATTGGGATTTTTTTGCGTGCATTGAGGAGCATTGAAGGGGATTAAGCAGTGAAGGGTATGACCTTCATTTTGTTGTATAAGGTAATGGAAGAGAACACAATCACTATTTTATGATCTTGAAAGAGAGGCTTGGAGTGCTCTCTCAAGAGTAGGTTGGTTGAGTCATGACACAAATGGACTAGGTTGAGTAAGTTTAGAGCATGTAGTTTGAATTGCTTCACCTTGGTGGAATATCATGGGGGTGTCATCAAGACTATATCTCTAGATGTTATTAGAAAATTTCCCTTATGCAACTAATTGCTTGGACCAGAATTGGATAAAGATAAGTCTAATACCCCTATTGATGAATTTGCAATTGAATGTTATTTGTTATTATAATTTTACATGGATTATGATTGTTGTTGGATATAAACACTTGATTTTCATTGAATCTATTATTTCATGTTTGTTAATTTGTTTCATACTTATTATTGCACATGAAGTGTGCATTTAAATGATTTTAAGGCCTCCATGGAAGAACATGTGTGTTATGATGGTGAGATAGACTCTTGAGAGTTTGTAGTTCAATTACCTAATTGCAACAATCCTTATCACATCAATGGGGATTCTATGTTGTGGATTGGAGTCGCATTTGAATTTAGAGGCAATTCAAGTAGCTCTACACAATAGGATTCATATCCATGTTGAGTTATCAAAATTCATAAGATGTTTAAAAAGGATAAAATTAGAAGCTAGATATTTTTTATTCTGCCTAAAATTGACCTCCATCAATGGGATGTACCCATAAAACATGAGTTTTAAGAATAATTTGAGAAACATGGTGAGATTTACTTTTCTTTTTAACTATAGATGAAGAATAGGATCACTAATTGAAGATAAATGGTACTTGTATTCTAGATTGTAAGGGTTAATTTTTATATCTTACTCTAGATCCATGAACAACCATTCGGTATTCGTGTGATTTCCCCTCCACTCATATAGACATGTGTTGGGGTGCACACCTTAACGGTCCCTAATTTTGGTAACTCCGCGGTTATGTTGTGGAATTTGTATGACTCAAAATAGTCTTAGGGGTGTTGGGGTTGAGTCAAAGTCCTCTTTTTGTAATAAACCCATGGTTTAAGTACAGGGTTTAGGGTTCGGGGTGCCCATGGTTTAAGCCCATGGTTTTGTAATAAGTGCACTGTATAAATAGGCACTCTTGTAAGTAAGTCAGGTTAGGCTTTTTGTGTAAGATGAATTGATGCGAAGCTAAGGATATTTTGTAAGAAAAGGTTAAGTCCTAGCTGTGTGCGTGGACGAACTCTGCAGCTATGTGCACAGATGGTTTTGGGTGATTAAGGAAATCTACAGCTGTGTGCATGGCTTAGAGGAATTGAAGGGATCTGCAGCTGAGTGCGCAGATCAGAACTATGGTTTTTGTAGAAAGTTGAATAAAACACAGTTCTGTGGACGTAACCCCTACACTAGGGGTGAACCACATTATATCTTGTCTCGTGGTTCTGTGTGTTGTTTCTGTTGTGTTCTTTCATGCATTAATATTTATATATCTGATAAGTAAAGATCACTACTAGATATAATAAATTCGTTGTGAATTCCCAGTAAAGGGTTGCGCAAGTCACTGTTTGTTTATCTAACCGCGAAGCTAAATAAGTGAATGTTAAGCTCTGTGATTTATATTTATAATCTGTTTAAAAGCTAAAGGTACAGTAATATCACTCTTCTGCTTGCAGAAATCTGGTTCTGCGGCACTCGATAGCTGTTTCGGATGAGACTGCAGCCTGTTCGCGGGTTGTTTCCGAAAGGGCCAACACTGTGGGTCATTTGTTGGTGCGGAGTTAAAGGTATAAAACCCGAGTTTTTCCTATAGCCCAACAAATTGGTTTTGTTTCCGGTTGAACTCAGTATCTGCTCAAGAGGGGTTTACGTCATACCTCGAGGGCTATGCTCTGGAGACCCTCTGTGAAGGAAATCGGTGATTGGCTTGATGAGACTTATCTGAAATTCGCTGAGCAAGAGAACAAATATCTACGTCATAGTGCACACAACTTTTTACAAAGGTATGTTTTTTGTGATGTTTATGAAATTTTCTTTGGTAGTATCCACATAGAGTTGCACCAGTGGTTATCCAGGTTAACAGAGAGAAGGATGAACTTCCAAGAATGTCAATTTCCTACTCGGACCCCCACGAGAATTAATATACTGAAAAGGGTAAACAATGAGATATCCCGCGCTATTGATTTCTGGACAACGCGAACCCTTGAGGCCTTTGTGACGGAGTTCGCCATCGACACGAGTACTTCCTTTAGTGAAGCCGAGCGGCAGTTTTTCAAAGGACCAAGGGGTAAGTTTTTTAATTCATTTAGTTTTAGAATTAAAATGCTATTAGATGAAAAAGGTATATTTCTCATTGAATCAGACTGTTAGATTTTGTAGTACTAACCTATGTTTGCAAGTGAAAATACCTTCAACGATCAAAGTGGTTTGTTGTGAAGTGGAAAAAGGTACAAGAGAGATTTTGGATCCTATTCCTAGGGTTAGCATACCAAGTATCCCCCTGTAAATCCCACAGATTCAGAACCCGAAGAAACCCCTTTTGTTGGAAACCCTCCGGTAACCCTGCAGCGAAGACCTATTATCCCTGAGAACCTGTCGCAGTATGAAAGTCACCCTATCCCGAGTATTCCTGTCGTAGGTCAGTCTACCCTAGTAAGTCCCCCCCCTCCTACTTCCAGTCCCCCTTCTTCCCCCCTAGACCTACGATGGCCCATATGCATGACGACATTAAGCTCCCTCTTTTCAAAGGAACTGGATCAGAGGATACAGAACAATTCTGGTTTTTATGTGAAGCAGTGTGGACTACTAAGTCCATTATGGATCAATATACAAAAAAAACACAGATGGTTACTTCTTTTAGAGACCATGCTCTGACCTGGTTCATGAAGTTATCCACCACTCAGAACCATGCATTGGGTGATATAAAAGCAGCAATGATAAAGGAATTTAAGAAGAAGAAATATGAGTCGCAGTGTATCACTGAATTGAAAGAGATTCAGCAGAGGCATGAAGAATCAGTGTGGGACTTTGATCAGAGGTTCAAAGTTATACTATACCAAGTCATTTTTACCATTGGACCTACGCAGTACAACGAATGGTTCATTGCAGCTTTGCTACTCCATATCTGAACTCCACTCATGCAACAGAAGGTTGCTGACCAGTAGGAGGCTCTGGAAATCATGATGAAGCTTGAAACCGCCCCTGTCACAGACAATTATGGTATTGCTCAAATCCAAGCGCAGTTGGCAGCGATGGCTCTAGAGCTTCGCGATATGAAACAAGGAAAAATTGGTCGTGAAGAGGTTTGGTGTACACAATGTCGCACATAAGGTCATGCCAAGGAACACTGTCCCATGGTAAGAAATTACCTGCATACTGGTGCGCCAAACCTGTTTACCCCGCAAGTTCTTTATTGTGAGCTTTGCATAACAAGAAGGAAGCATCGACCTGAAGACTGGTATCTGCTACAGAGGTATGGACAAGTACCTAAGAACCCCTATTGTAAATTCTGTAAGTCCGTAGGACATAACGAAGATGAGTGTTGCAGTTATGACTTCATGAGAGAGCACACCTATGATGCCTATCGGGTACAAAATGAGGGACCGAGAAATGATAGCTATGGCTACCGGGGTGGTGCATCAGGTAGAGGTGCTTTTGGAGCCCGTGGTTGTGGTAGTATGGCTGGCAGAGGACACGGTCAGGTGGTGTGTTATAATTGTAACTAGGCCAGACATCTGGCTCGTGACTGTCGGAACCCCACTACGACATGTCAGTATTGTCGGGCAGTAGATCATGTGATCGAGCAGTGCCCGCAGTTGATAGCTAAGATTCAGGAAAGAAACAGTGCCCCTACTCAGAATCTTTAGATGATTCCCATCGAGCAAAGACCTGCCCCAGCCATTAATGTTGTTACTCGAAGTGGAGCCACGACGCATATACAAACTAAGGAGGAATAGCCTGATGAAGCTTGGGTTCATAAGGCCCCCGTGAAAGTTCCTGCCTTTGATATTGAAAAATAGAAAGAGACATTCATGAAAGCCCAAAAATATTTTATGGATTCTAGTACATCAGTAGTACCTGCACAACCACATCAGCAGCAATCGCCACCACAAGAAGCTTTGACGGATAAAGTAAGTACCCTGTCCTCCTTTTTACAAAGTTGTCTGAAACTTTTAAGAACTCAGAATGCTTTAAGTGAGTTGCAGAAATTTATTGCTTCCTGCGAACCTCAACACGGTTCTGGTCACGCAAAATTTGTTCATAGAGTCAGAAGAACTGGTAGGGAAATGAGGTTGAATGCTCAGATAGGGAGAGTATGAGATGACTGCTATGATCTTGGACTTAGGGTCAGAAGTCAATGTCCTAACCAAGAAGACCTGGGAACAAATGGGAAAACATACCCTTGACTGGTCCCCTATACAGTTGAGATTAGCCAATCAGCAGAAGATTGTGCCGCTAGGACAATTTCCTAATGTTCCAGTATATATTGATGGAGTCTGTACTGTAGCAAACTTCGAAGTTATTGAGATCATTGACGACAGCAATCCCTATCTAGCCTTGCTAGGTATTGAGTGGGCAATGTAAAATGTTGTAGTTATTAACCTTAAGAAGAGACAAATGATTTTCGAAGGGAAAGAGTTGCAAGTCATCGTACCACTGGATCCCTCACAAGGAGCAATATACACAGAACCACTCAGAAACAAAGATCAGGATGTTCTGGAGCACATCTATAACATCACAATGAAGGAAGAAGATTATATTGATCCCAGTGCCGAAGGTATTATGGATTGGCAGTGTGACAGCTCCTATATGATGGACTCAGATGATGGTTTAGAGAATTGGTAGAACTGATTGTATGAGCTCCATGGACACAGATGTGCTAGAATTACCAATTCTCTCAAATGGCTTACAAGAGCCTAACCCATTTTTGATGGTTTGACAAACTCAGAAGAGTTTAGTGCGACATTCTTAGAACAGATACCGGATTCACAGACACGAGAGACTCTGGATTCAACATTCTGTGCCACTGCAGCAAGATGGAGGGATAACCATGAGACGTACATTCCTAGTTGGGAATCTTGTCAGAAATATCTTCACTTAAGATTTGTGGATCAGCTCCAGGAGGTGCACAGCAGGTTCTATGGGAAGAGTGGAATGCAGGAACACTTGGAGCACTATTACGAAGCATGGAAACATGTACCTCGATGGGCACATAGGCTTGTACATATCCAGGCACCTGTAGCAGAGAACTGGTATACGGAGGTCAGGCCTCGGCATGCTAATAGGTCTGGTGACAAAGAAATCACCAAGTACCAACCTGCGGGATCGAAGCTCACAGCTGGGTCGCAAAATTTGTCGGGATGTGCTGAAATTCAATATGGTGTCAATGGTCCTTATTGTGACGCAACTGCAGACCTGGCTGCGTTGCAGCCCAAAAGCCGACCGTTGGAACACTGCCAATTTGGTGGCACCAGTACTTTAATTGCCTTAATTTCCTGTCCTAATGATATCTACTGAAATCTAGTGCCGTGGCAATAGGATCTCTTTCAGATTTGGCACCTTCAATGTACATTTATGGTAGATTTGGTCGATGAATTGTATATGAAGACACCCGGGCATGGGGAAATCACATTCCACATTTCCTTGAGTTTCACAATTGAACCCATGTCAGCTGATCTTGAACTCTAGGACTTATTGAGAGAATTTGAACAGACGGGTCTGTAAAACATTTTCGCCCCCCCACTGGAGCCTACAGCCCGTGAAGAGACTCTACCAGCACTGACCCCGCCAATGCAGACATGATCTGCTAAGAAACAGTTTAAGCCTGAAGTTCGTTCTAAGCAGAATGAAGACAGACATAAGCAATCAGGGAAAACATCAGAGGATCCTGGGATGAATCTTCCTGGCTCAGCAGAGATCCCACTTGCACGGGATGAGGACATTGCCTTGTAGCGGCCCCCATATCTTCAGCCCATTCGACCAGGAGTTAAACCACCTCGGTGGAGCACTAAGTTCACTATATGCACCCCTTCGCTGCCCCCGAGTGTGCAGCTAGTCAGAACGATGACAGGGAAAATAAACCGGCTTAAGTATGCCGACCACGACACGAATGATCGTGGGAAGTTTCCACAGTTCGCACTAGCCCAATACTTACACTTTGTTAAATATCAAGAGACTGGGGCAACCTTATTTGAAGTAAAAAAGTGGGCTGTTGGCTTGGATCTAGCTGTTTTGCTGAAGATGCTCAATGTTCCCCATTTTGGTTGCAGCACACAGGTTGCCATCGTGGTCAAGCAGCTGCTGGCGTTAGTACATGACGGCTACCTATGGATCGACGACAAGAAAATTATTATTAATGGTGAGCTTATTCATAGGATCACATGCTTACCAATGATAGGACCTGATCTGGGGACATAATTTCCCTCAAAGCACGAAGATACGAAGCTCGCACAAAGCATGAAGGAGCGCTTTGGCCTGACGAAGGGGAAACACGGGTATCACACTTCCACGATTCAAGAGCAGAACATTTGCTTTGCAGCTGAGCTCTTAGCATGCAAAATTATGCAGAAATGTAGACCAACTAAAGTGCCTGCCCTGGTCATCAGAATTGCTATCAACTGCGCCGAAGGCTACAACTACAACTGGGCATCGTATCTTGCGAAGGAATTCCTTGAAGACGCTCGCGACGCGTAGGAGAAAGGTAGGCCCTTCCACTACTCATGGTTGATTGTCCTCATCGCACTGGTAGGATGGCAAGAACCTACTGAAGCACAGTTTGCTGCTGTACCGGTGCACATGCCTAGCGCAGCCAGGTACGCATCGCTGTGGGTTTCACACGATAAAACCCACCAACAGATGACAAACTATGTATTTTCCTTTTATATGATGAGTATCTCGTATGAGATTATAAACACCCCACGGCTCAGTAATGAGTTGTTCTCCCAGTATGATGGAGCGATCAATTTCAGGGCTGATATGCACCATATTTTTATCCAGGCTTGTGTAGATAAGAAGCATCAATGGTTTAAGTTGCCATATGTAGCGAATAAAGATGACATCGTCGTGGTAGTACAGTAGTGGCCGATAGAATGGTTAAAATACACAGGAACAAAAACTAATATTCATGTCCCTCCTGTCACTGATATGGGTGCAGGCCCCAGTCACACGCAGTAGCAAGAACCCCTCGAAGAAAGTGACGAACAAACTGAGTCACAACAGACTGAAAGCAACCAAGGAGTAGATGGTGGAAATGAAGATGAAGAAGAAGAAGAAGAAGAATCGGTTAACACTACCTCAGACCCTAATAGGAAGCATAAGCGCAAGACACTAGAAGGAGAGGAAGTGAACAAACTGCAGTCGGGAAAGAAAGCGAAGGAATCAAAGGCTAAGAATATCGATGAAGCGCCCAGCTTGACAAGTGAGGAGCTTGATGAGGCTTTGTCAAAATCCACCGAAGTTCTCACTAAACAATGGTCAGAGTTTGCAGCTGCGCATCTGGATGTCATCACCGACGTAGCAAAGCACATCTCGGAGCTTAAGGACTTAGCAGCGAAATCAATGACTGGCACTGTAGCCAGCAGCACCCCAGTCAGACCTAAGGCAATGGCCGGCTAGAGATAACAAAGGACAAGTTTCAAGTGCAGCCATCATATTGACTGACGCAACGTCTCGTGCGGAGATGAGAATGAAGGTTGGAATAGATTACACTAATATGCCCATGACAGAGCTACACCTCTGTCAGTTAGCAATTATGAAAGAAATCTAGGCATGAGACCAATATTCGCAGATGCAGTTAGAAAATGCCATAAGTCATAAGCCAGCAGCAGGGCTTTGCAGCGCAGCTAGAGGTAGCAGAGGAGAGAAAGAGGGATGCCGAATGAAAGCAGATTACACTAGTCCGAGTCCTAGATGAGGCATGTCGAAGTCTTCCTGACTTCGACGTGCAGCTGGTGGAAGAGCCAGAACAAAGATTAGTTAGGATGAAAGACTATGCACAGCAGTCTTGTAGTGAAATTGAGAAGCTCAAAGCAGCACATGAGACTCAGATTACGGAGCTTCAACTATGCATTCCTCCAGAAACTCCACATGAGGTCAAAGAATAGCGTTGCGCAGACATTCAGGCATCAGCAGCAAATTTTTTAGATATTGTGGGTAGCGCAGCAAAGCTGCTCGGAGAGAGTGTCGAGGCCTGGACCACCCTGCAGGAACACCCAAAAATAGGACAGCTACAAGAAATCATTAAGCAGCGACAGGAAAAGTTGGATGCCATAAAAGCGGAAATTAAAACTCTGCCACCTATGGAGAAAATGCTCAAAGTAAAGCGCAGCAAGGAACTCCAGCAAGAAATTGAGTCATGCAGGGTGAAAGTAATAGAGTTGGAAAACTCTATACAGCCACTTGTCAATGAGGCTTTGGAATTAAGTACTGCTATGGATAGCCAGTTCAAAATTCTAAAGGAATATGATGCATTCGCATAGGAAAAGGCCAGCGAAGCATCATTCGTAGTATTGTAGGAGTTGGTGGAAAAGGAGAAAGCAGCTGATGAAATCATGCACAGTCTCAATACTCATTTCACTGTCCTCGCAAAGAAACTTCATCCACCAGAAGACCAGCAGAGTGCCCCAGGACGGGACACTGGTGAGTCTTAGGGGCCTATTGAGGCGCACACCTTAACGGTCCCTAATTTTGGTAACTCCGCGGTTTTGTTGTGGAAGTTGTATGACTCAAAATAGTCTTAGGGGTGTTGGGGTTGAGTCAAAGTCCTCTTTTTGTAATAAACCCATGGTTTAAGTCCAAGGTTTAGGGTTCGGGGTGCCCATGGTTTAAGCCCATGGTTTTGTAATAAGTGCGTTGTATAAATAGGCACTCTTGTAAATAAGTCAGGTTAGGCTTTTTGTGTAAGATGAATAGATGTGAAGCTAAGGCTATTTTCTAAGAAAAGGTTAAGTCCTAGCTGTGTGCGTGAACGACCTCTGCAGCTGTGTGCGCAGAGGCCTACAGCTGTGTGCGGGACTTTGAGGAATTGAAGGGATCTGCAGCTGAGTGTGCAGATCAGAACTGTGGTTTTTGTAGAAAGTTGAATAAAACACAGTTCTGTGGACGTAACCCCTACACTGGGGGTGAACCATTTTATATCTTGTGTCATGGTTCTGTGTGTTGTTTATGTTGTGTTCTTTCATGCATTAATATTTATATATCTGATAAGTAAAGATCACTGCTAGATATAATAACTTCGTTGTGAATTCCCAGTAAAGGGTTGCGCAAGTCACTATTTGTTTATCTAATCGTGAAGCTAAATAAGTGAATGTTAAGCTCTGTGATTTATATTTATAATCTGTTTAAAAGATAAAGGTACAGTAATATCCCTCTGCTGCTTGCAGAAATCTGGTTCTGCGGCACCCCATAGCTGTTTTGGGTGAGACTGTAGCCTGTTCGCAGGTTGTTGCCAAAAGGGCCAACACTATGGGTCTTTTGTTGGTGCGGAGTTAAAGGTATAAAAACCGGGTCTTCCCTATAGCACAACAACATGAAGCTAAAGGTAGGCTCATATTAGGATGGAATAGGCATAAAGTGAAAGAGGCATATACCTCTTGTTATATCAAACTTTCAGCATGGTAGTGTTAGGATATTTAGACACTTAGGATTAAGTTAAGATCAACTTGCTATAATGTGTCTTTTGGTAAAGTGTGCTTCTTTAGTACACATTAGTATGCATTTGTACATATATGTAATCTTGCGGTCACAATAGGTCCTTGACTTAGACTGATCCAATGGCTCATCTTATCCTCGATCATAATGACCATTGAGATATGTAGCTTAACACTCTATTGGCTGATTGGACCATGATATCTATGTAAAGAGCATGGAGGGTCATTTGGATGTTGATAGATTATCAAAAGTTCATTCTAACATTATTTTCTTTTGCATAATAATATTGCGTCAACTAGTTATTTTATGGGGTTGTTGAGTGTTTTTGTCTTTGATTTTTTAAACCACATAAAAATGTTAGTGCATTGATCTGTGATATGTTATCTATTTGTGCGATCGATTTCAATACCTACTGACTTGTGTGGTCCTTTTATTTCTTCTTTATTTTCTGGTTTCAAATAGTTATTAATTTTCCTTGATGATTACTCATGACGCACTTGGGTTTATTTCCTATGACTTAGGAAAAAATATTTGGCACGTTATTGTCCTATAAGTACCTTGCCAAGAAACAATCTGGTCATCAAATTATTACATTAAGATTTAATAATGATAGAGAATGTGTTAAAAACAAGTTCACTACCTTCTATATTTAACATGGAATCCAACAACACACTGTTCCATATACTCCACAACAAAATGTTGTAGTTGAGTGAAAGAATCGCACTTTATAACACACAACTAATTGTATGATCCAAGTTGAGGGGCTAAGTCTTCAATTTTGGGATGAGGCCATAAATTGTGAAAATTAAAAAGTTAATTTCACCCCCACCAATGATTTAAAAGGTATCACACCAAAATAATCATGTTGTAACATTAAACCACATGTCATTCACTTATGTTTCTTTGGCAATGAAGTATGGTATCATATTCCTGATTAAAGATATAAAACATTATAGCCTAATAGTCAAATTGCATATTTGTTTGATATTGTGAAGTTGTAAAAAGTTATATACTTACTTAGTTGCATTCCCATGATATTATTATTAGAATAGATGTTAAATTTGACCAAGAATATTTTATCCTATGAGCCTAGTTCGACATATGTGCCATATGTGGGTTCGTTCAACATATAAAGTAGCTAGTGATCTTTTCGATGATCCCGGAGATCAACACCAAACACATTATCAATTATAGTGAACCACTTCTCTTTTGGATCAAGTTTCATATAATGATGGTCCAAATACATTTGCAAGCTTCACACAATATATATTGGGACAAAACTATGGATGAATAATATTGTTCCTTAATGACAAATGATACTTGCAAAATTATATATCTTCATAAAGGAAGAAAACTTTACAAATGTAAATGGGTCTACAAAACAAAGTATGCATCAAATGGAAGTGTTGAAAGGCCAAAGGGAATTCCAGTTACCAAAGAAATTTCCCAACTTAAAATAATTTACTAAAATTAAACCTTTTCACTTGTTACCAAAATGAACTACATATGCTTTGTTCTTTCCCTCATTTCCTTACATAAATGGGAGGCCTATCAGCTGGATGTCAAGTTCTCCTTCTTACAGAGGGATTTTCATAAAGAAATTTACATTGAAGAATATCCTAGATATGTTCAAAATGACTCTATTTTTTATGTGTCCTTAATAAATCCCTTTGGCTGTCACGTCCACATGCCTCTGGCCAACGAAGAGGACATGACCCAAACTTAATCCGACCGGGCTAAGAGCCCATGAACATGTAAATTCACAAAAATTGCTAAGACAAAATGCTTAAACCAATTTGAGCTAAAATATGCACACAAGATTGTTTATCATGCACAGATGCAATTCAATCCTCATACACAGTGGAAACAACATGCATTCAAACAAGCATTCATTAATTTAACATGCTCATCAGTTCCACTAATAGAAATTAAGATTGTACAAGTAAAATGGATAATATCACTTATCTTATGATGAATTTGTTCCGCAACCAGCTACGTCACTGCAACGTTCCACCCAACCATAGGCCAGCATGCTCCTTAATATCTCAGCAGCACTGCCACCCCCGAGCTGGGCATGATTCTCCAAGGAATAAGGGAACTAGCAGGCTTACACACAGCCAAGAATATACAAAAAAACACAGCCAAGCCAACAGAGTTGGGTTTATCAGGCCATTAAGGAGTTGGAGAAGGCAGATTGCTAAGCTGGTGAGCTCATTACAGAGCCAAGGACACCTACACCAGAACTAGCCTGACCTCTAAGACACCCATCCACACCCAACACAAGGAATCAGTCCCTTCTCTGCTACACAGTCCCTCAGGCCCTGCATTCCCTTCTAGTGCTATTCAGGGTTGATGGAGAAGAATGCCAACCCTCTAGATCTGTCTGTGTGGTTCCCAGCCACCAGGTTTATCAAGCAAATATAAGCCAACCTCCCTGCCCCTCTCACAGTCCGAAGACCAACCATTGCACTTAGGCAACTCATTTAGCTGTCACAGCTTAAACAGGGAAAAACGAATCTCAAGTGACATACAACAAATTCCCAAACGCAACAGCAAACACACTTACAGCAGGGGAAAATAAACATTCCGTCCAAGGCAATTGAGCGACAGGGAGACTCACACAGACCACGCTGGAAACGAATTTACAACTCCCGGCCTGGGTGTGAGTAACAATCAACACAGAACCCACAAATTCGACCCGTGGGGAAAGGATTCAGCGACATCATTCACAAATCCGTGGAGGAAACGGCGTGGGTAAAAACCAGGAAGATTCCTGTGAGTGGAAAGAAATAACGGACTGGAAATGGTGGAAAAAATGAACAGAGCACAAAGAGGACGTGAAATTGGGCATGCGTGAGTGTTCAGTAAACTCGTGGAGCCGAGAAAATGTCTACGTGAGACAAAAAACGCCAAGAGCCTGTGCGTGAGGATGAATAGCAATGGGGTGGATGCGAATTGCAAGTCTTGAGCGTTTTGCAACTTGTTGGGAGGAAGAAGAGTCTGCGTGAAGGATGAGGATGAATTGAATGAAGGGCGTAGGCTACGACTGACAGTCCTGCCACCCCACACCCCAAAACAATAACTGCCATAACTCCTCCCAGCTGCCAACAGAAAATTCTTAAAGAAGGTGGTTGGAATAAGACAAGGGAAAAAGACACATGGGTATTTTCCCTCATTGGCCAAAATTGGACAAATTTCCCCACCCTTATCCTTGTGAAGAATCATGCCCCATTCAATTTAGTTGCCGCGACCGTAGCTGGTTGTGTTCATTTTTAATTATAGATGCATATTTACATGGTGATAAACTCAAAACATATGCCGCATGCGCCGATATACCATCGGTGACAGTTTTAAATCCAAAACATAACATTACCGATCAATGGTGGGGCCTTGGCCTTTAGCTCCACACCATGATCATTTACAATTTATACATCATATACATCTAATGTAACGGGGTCAAAACCAGGGCGTTACATTGGCCTTAAGCAATCTTGTTCATGTTGCTATGCCAAGATGGATAGATTTCTCCTTTATTGAAACTGGTTTTTATAGATTCCATTCTAACCTCAATGTCTATATGAATAAAGTAGGAAACCACATCATCATCATTTTTCTATATTTTTATGACCTTATCCTTATTGGTATTAACTCTAAAATTTTAACCCATGTGAAATTTAATCTTAAGAAAAACATTTGAATGACATAATTAGGACATTTACATTGTCTTCTTGGCCTCCAAGTATTGCAAACCAAAGAAGAAATCTTTATGTATTAGTAAAATTATGAACTTATGAAATTCTTCATCATTCTTACATGGAATATTGTGAGTCATCCCCATCTCCCTTTGATTATGAAGTCAAACTTTCTACCACATTTGCTTCACCTGAAGTAGATCTCTCCTTGTATTATTATCTTGTTTGGAGTCTCTTATACTTGACTCATATCAATCCTGATATTTCCTTTGTTGTAAGTCTTGTTCCCTCTATATGAATTTTTTTGATGAAGTCCATTGGAAATCAACAAAAATCAAAATTTGACACATTTTAGGTATTGTTTAGTACAATATTCATTATAGTTTAGAGGGACACTTTACTTGCTTGGTTTCACTAGTTCAGATTGGGTTCGTGACCTTGATTATAAAAAATCTATTGGAGGTTAGTTTTTAGTCTTGGATTTGAACATGCTACTTGGGGTTGTAGGAAACAACAAGATCTTGTTATTTATTTGATGGAAATAGAGCACTGAACCATAATAAATGCAAGTTAAAAATCCTTGTGATTTCAAAAAATCCTTTTAGAGTTTGGATTTGAGCAACAACATTTGATTAATTCAGTGTGTTAATTCATATGCCATAAAGATCATGAAAGATCCATTTCAGTATCACTACATCAAACACATTTATATATCTATGCACTTCATCAAAAATCATGTTCATGATTGTGTTATCAAAGTGTTATTTTTCCATACAAATAATCAAGTTGGAGATATATTAACAAAGTCTCTTACATAAGTGGAGTTTTCTAAAATTTGATCTATGTTTGGAATTCAACAATTTTTCATTAAGGGGTAATAGGCTCTAATGTCTCTTTCCTTCTCCTATAGTGTCACTTTTGTAATTCCTTCAATCCTATTCGATGTTGTTCTTAAGGGAGGATGTTAGGATATTTAGACACTTAGGAGTTTGTTAAGATTAGCTTGTTATAATATGTATTTGAGTATTTTTTGCTTCTTTAATATAATGTACATATGTAATACAATGGTAACAATATGTTCTTGTCATGGAATGATTCAATGGATCATCTTATCGTCTCTCTTAACAACCATTAATTTGTGTCTTAACAATGGATTAGTCCATGATCTCTATTTAATAGAGAGAATGGAGGGTCATTTACCTGTTGATCAATTATGAGAATCTTGTACAACATTCTTTTCTTTTCAATAATAATATTGTATCAAGTATCTATTTCGATGGGTTTATGGAGTTTTTATCTCTTCCAGGGTGTAAACCACATAAAATTATTGATGTCTTGATTGGCAATATGTTTGTATGAGAATTTTTTAAGGTGATCACTCTTCTTGAACTATCTTTTCTTAGTTGAACATGCAGTTGATTGGAGGCTGTCAATGTAGAACCAAGTTTGCATGAATCCTTGTAAGCCCTTACAAAATCGCTACATATTGGATAATTTATGAATTAATGGTGCTATAATTTCCAAGGAATATATAAAAACTAATTAACATAGGTACCTACAGTGATATCTCTTAACGGATTCCAATGGATTCAAAAAATGACTATTTTTTTCCACAATGAAATGTAACGGGTATGTTTATCTAGTAGAATATGCGTGGGATAAATTGTTAGCAGGTAATAGATTTACCCAATTGGAATAATGTTGGTTTTTGCTCCTCATTAATTTTTTTATCATCATAACTTTTATCTTTGTTTAGTATTTAGAGGAATTTTAAAGGGAAAGGTAGGGGATGGTTTAATTATTTTCCCCACAAAGTTCATAACCACTGGATCCTATAAATGTCACTAATGTAGTAAATGTATCCCGAATGAAGAAGGGGAAATGATAATTGAGTATACCACACCTTGACCAACAATGAAAGTATTTTGGAATTCATTGCATGGGAATATTCATGTTGGTTGGTAGGAACAATACACATCATATTATTATGTGTGATCATTTCTCTACATAATGAGAGTGCACTCATGAAGATGTAGACCTATGTACAACCCATGTACTTCCTTGGCCAAGAAAGAGATAGAAGTAATGGAAAATGGACCTCTAAGTGCATGAGGACATAAGTGAATAGATAAAGTAGTAAAAACAATGGGGTTCAAGATGAAATATTATGAAACCAAGTAGATGTTTTCCAAATAAATGAGTGACTATTGCCATACACTTGAATTGCAATGGTGATGGGGACACGTACCTCAATGTCATAAATGAGGTTTAATTGTTGGAAACCTATTGTAATATCAATTAATCCATTCTAGGACCATAAGGAGGAGAATAAAATTGAATTCTAGTTAGGTTTATGTTTATAGGTGGTCTATTACAACATGGGATGAGGATTTTGTGAACAACATTAACTTGGTTATTCTCAAGTACAGAACGGTACATAGTGATGAATTCACGTTTAAACGTTCAATGTGAATCCATTAATTTGAGGGATTATTGAAATTTTTTTTCTTGGTTAAATACCAAATATTTGAGAACATTGAAGTGATTGATGATATCATGTCTAGTTATAAAGGAAGATCATTTTCATGTTGGAAGTCCGGTTGAAGGTAGGATTAACTTTTCCCTTCTAGTGAAGTAGTTAACATACATAATTATGTATTTGTGAAAACTATCAGATAGTTTGTGTAGTTTTGTGAGATCGATTCCTAGTTTTCAAATGGGAACGACGTTGATTATAGTATGGATGTGATGATTGCACTCAGATTTTATAAGTGATAATTTTCTATTTCGTGTAAGATTTCATTGCATGGATGAAATCATGGAAGATGGAAGGATAGACAAATTTATAAGGAGTATCTTCTGTTAGGAGAAAAATCTATATAAGAGCCCAACATGAGTGCCACTATGGAAATAATTAATAAAGGATAGGCATTGGTAGAGGATGGTACATGAATTCGTCAACAATAGAGTTTGTCACTAACAAGGACATGAGAAATATATTTTTACATATCTGTTGATGATTTTTGTAAGAAATATTCAATAGGATCTCATTATTGTAATATGGTATATGCATGGGTAGCATGGTCATTTTGGTATAAGACATGGGAAACAACAAAAGAAATGATGAAATAGTCACTAAAATGTGGATAGATGATGAAGTGTTCTGTGTTAGAGAATTTTGTGAAGAACTCTAATTGGTATTTCTCATCCCATACAAAGGTTCATATATTGCACAAAGATGTAAAGACCTGTTATATGGAGTGGCATAGTCAAGAATAAATCATCACAAAATGTTTATTTTTTATTCAAGAGTTTCAATTGGAAAAACATGTGTGGTGGTAGCAGGTCCAAGAGGGATTGTACCTTGAAGGGGTAAAAAGGATCCCCCTATATTGAGATAAAAATTTGAACCCTGTACTATAAATAAAACATCATGTAGAGGAGGCTAGAAAGAAGTTTTTTAGTGTTACAAAATTGGAAAAAACCATCCAAAAAACCTTTGGTACAATATATGTTTTTTGTAGCACAAGTTTTTCTGAGAATATTCACTATTAATAAAAAAAAAATTGGTAGCTGAAGATTCCATCAAATATTTTTTATCGAGTGCTCTATATTTCTATAATGGACACGAGTGCACCTTATATAACTAAATTACAATAGTGCATGCACACAATTCCTTAACACCGGTGCATATATCATAGAAAAAATCAGATCAATGGTTATACATTAGAGTGGCAGAACAAGTGTTTACATTCATCTCCAATGCACTGTTTGGTATGTTTTATTGCACACACCATCGCATATATTACATCATAAAAACATTCGTGCATTTTGCTAAACACATCGATACCTTGAATATATTTATTAAAGTGCTAACACATTTGTATATTTAAACACAATGACGATGATGTTGTATTATGTGCATTGTTGTGCAATTTGTATTTAAATATAACTAGTGCATATATTGTACAACCAAGCATTCATGCATATGGTATACCAATGGTCATTGGTGCATATATTATAACAATGAGTACTTGTTCTTATATTTTGGGAAAAAACATTAATCCTTATATTTTAGGAAGAAAACATTGGTGCTTATATTTTGGGTATAAATCATTGATGCTTATAATTTAAAAAGGCCATCGGTTCATATGACATGTAAAGAGAAAAGATACGTTTATTATGTGAAAAAACTATGGTCTAAACTTCGAGTAGGCATACGTTCATGGAAATGAATAAAACACACCAGTTAGTTGAACTAAATAGATTGTGTACTGAATGATGGGGTGAATTTTCCATCTTGTGGATATGTAAATATAGTTTTTATTTGTTTTATATATTGAGTATGGTGATATGGTGAATTTTTTCATGTTGATGATATGCAAATATATATAGTTTTTCTTTTTTCTTTTTGAAAATTTTCAATTAATCATTTGAGAATCAAATATTTGGTAGGAATATTTATTTTTGTAGTTTAATTGTTTTGTTTCAACAAGAGGGTATATTACATCTTTGTTCATAGTCATAATTTAAATCATTTATATATTTAAATCATTAATGTACCAATCTGTGACATCAAATACTTTAGTAGAAGAATAAACCCATTTTGTTATATATTGATAACAATCTAAAATATGGGACAACATAAAAATCATCAATAATCAAAGTATCATTATGACATTGTCACAATTATTTTTTTGGTATCCTCATCGAATTGGAATGATATGTCCACATTGCAAATAATGTTTGTTTTTCAAAGATAAACATTCCAAAATATAAAACATGTAGTATCCACCTTCAAATGTATTGGTCATCTTCCATTGCTTAAAGTGTTGTGGTTTCTCGACCTATTTCCATGACCCATGTATTCATAATCTTTAGGGGATATTTTTCCTGATTTATTTGAATTATTTTGTTTCTTATCTTTATTTTGTTCCACATTTTAAAGTTTCATCTACAAGCATAAAAATAAATGTGATTATTATATATACATTTATAGATAATATAATATACACTACAAAAAAACCCTATGATTAGCATCTCTTTTAGCTTCCTTTTTAGCGTCCACTATCACTTTTAGTGTATTTTTCATCATTTTTTGGACAAAGTGGATGCTTTTCCATGGGATGGCGCTTTTAATGACGTTTTTTTCGTCACTTTTTAGAAGTTTGTGCTATTTTGGGTGCTAATTAATGTCCCAATTAGCGTTTTGATTCACGTCCCAATTAGCATCCCAGTTAGCATCCCAATTGGCATCCCTTTTTAGAAGTTAGGGATATTTTGGACATTAATTAGCATCCAAATTATCTTTCCAATTAACATCCCAATTAGAATCCCAATTGGCATTCCAATTAGTGTCCCATTTTAAAAGTTGGTGCTATTTTGGATGCTAATTAGCATCCCAATTAACACCCCAATTAACATCCCAATTAGCATCCCAGTTAGAATCCCAATTAGTGTCCCAATTAGCATTCCAATTAGCATCCCAATTATCATCCCTTTTTAAAAGTTGGCACTATTTTGGACATAATTAGAAGCCCAATCAACATCCCAATTTACATCACAATTATCATCCTAATTAGAATCCCAATTAGTGTCCCAATTAGCATCCACAAAACAATCCCATATAACGCCAAGCATAGCCTCCCAAAAACATCCTGAATAACATAGCACAATATATTAATCCAGGGTTGGCGATAGGAATTGTGCCATGAATTTCGTCAGGAAAAGCATCCAATGTAGTGACAAGTATAGATTGAGGATTTGTGCCTAGAAAACATCCAACATAGCGCTAGGTATAGATCCACGTATAGCACTTGGAATAATTCCAGAAATTTAAAAAGGAAATGCGCTAGGAATTGCACTAGGTTTAGAGCTAGGAATTGTGTTTAGGAAATTCTGACATAACGTCAGATAAGTCAATGTCAATGTTAATGATCATGATTAATGTGATAGTACTTTTGGATCTTGATGTATCATAGCGGCACCTAAATAATTGTAATCATGGCACTTTTGGATCATGATTAATCCTAATGAGGGGTAAATTACCTTAATGTCACCTAAATAGCTCTAATGGCATTTTAGTGTCCCCAATAATATTTGATAGACCCTAATGGCATATGATTGTCCCTAACAACATGACAATGATGCATTATGGTAATTATGATGGAGTGTATGGATATGATTTGATAAGTATAAGAGTATATCATCCATTCTAGTGAGGTAGTATGGCTCCTTGCTCATTATTATCATAATTATATTGATGATGACTACAATGATGAAAATGTTGTTGATTTATTGAATGATGATGATGACGATGTGGATGTCAATGAATATTATGTATGTGGTATCATTTTTGGATCCTAATTGGTTCTAATGGCACCTACATATCTGTAATGACATCTAAAAAACCCTACTATCATTGAAATGACTGTAATGACATATAAATGACCTTAATAATTACATGACATGAATCCTAATGTCGATGAGTGATTAAGAACACTAATGGAATATGCGTGACCATAATGACAATGATGACGATCATTTTGTTGATGATGTACTCGATGCTGATGATGATGATGATAATGAGGATGATGATCAAGATGATGTTGATGTACCATATGGCATTGATTATGATGATGATGATGATGATGACAACATTGATGTGTACGATGATGATGCATGTCATAATACTTATGTATACTGCAGGACTTGAGATATTGGAGTTAATAACAAGTAATAGAGGTTGTGCGGTGTTTACCATAAACATTATTGTTAGCCATTGGGTTTTACATTGACTGATATGTCCATTGGGTTTAGTAGTCCCCCCCCACCCCCCCTACACCCCCTTGCATAAAGGTAGTTCTATACCACCTATCATGTTCCTGCCAAAATGTCACTCGACAAGGTTGTTTTGGACACCCCCTTATCCTAACCCTCATTTTTACGAAGAACATCTAAGGCAGAAGAAGTGGATATCAATATTAACACAAAAGCTAAATTTATTTGTACTTTTAAGGAAATTTTGGTCTTAGCTTAAAATGGAATGAAGCAACAAGCATTTCAATAATTCTCATAGTCTTACTTTGAAGAAGTGGACAAATTGTTTTTTACATCTTTGGCCTTATAAGCATACATCTCTCAAGGAAAAAAGCAGCTAGTTGCTCAAGTTTTATGGCATTGGTGGATTTTTCGTTAAAGATTTAGAATAATTGGTTCAATTTTCAGAGATTCTTTTGAGGTTTGTCAAATATCTATTAAAGTTTAAAGTAGTTTCATTTATTATGTGAAACTCCCCTGAACTGACATATTTGAGTATTATTTTTCATTATACCTACTACGATGTGAGGCGAAAAACTTTGATAAACTTTATTGAATATATTTTTTTTGCGCTATAGAGAATCTCATCTCATGGGATGCAGTAGTGTCCTATGGCTAAAGTATTCCTTTGAAATAAAATGTCACAATTTCAATTACACCATTTACGCAACATGTTAACCTTGCCAAATTTGGTACGTTGCATTACATGTGGCTTGAGATTAACCTCTGAGAATGGAACATAGTCTAAGAAGAAAATCGTGGATGGTTCACATTATTTTTTACACCTTTTTTTATCTCACAAGATATCGATACCCCAAATAAACTTCACATACTTTCTTTTCATTTGATGTAATTTATATAACCTTTTAGATCCTGGAAAAAGTGCCTATGTCTATTGTCAAATTTATGTTGTCGTGTACCTTCATCTCAAGTAATCTACTCATTAATCAACTAAGATACAAGAACATTATTTTGAAATATCTACTTCTCATGTTCGGGTACACAGGGTACTCCTAAAACAATGAACACCTAGAGAAACCACTTCACACAAAAAGATCACAGATCAATACACCGATGTTTGTTACATGGTTAAAACCCTCGAGAGGGAAACAATCCACGACCCCATCCAAATAGCTACTTGGAGCAATTTATTATGCAAAATAAAGAAAGTTACATGAGATTCTCATAATCGATCTACTAGCAAAGGACCCTCTATTCTCTTTAAATAGAGATCATAGACCAATCGGGTGTTAAGCCGTGGATTAATGGTAGATATGATCTAAGAGAAGTTGAGCCGTTAGATCACTCTATGTCTAAAACATATCGTGACCGTCAGATTAGAATATTTATAAATGCATACTAATTCATACGAAAAAAACACACTTTTACCTAATGGATATATTACACAAGTTGATCTTAACTAACTCCTAAGTGTCTAAATATCCTAACATTCCCCCCTTAAGAACAAATTGGGATATGATTGAAGGATTTACAAAAGTGACACTATTAGGAGAAGGAAGGAGGCATTAGAGCCTATCCCCCCTGAAGGACACATTCCTGAAATCCTAACATAGACCGAAGTTTAGAAAACTTCACTTTTGTAAGAGACTTGGTGAATATGTATGCAACTTGATCATCTATAGGGCAATAGAGCACTTTAATAACATGATCATGAACAAGATTCATGATGCAGTGCATGTGTAGCTCAATGTGTTTGTTGTGCTGATGTAGAACAGGATATTTGACAAGCTTGATGGCACTTTTATTGTCGCACCAAAGTGGAGTGGGCTATTGTTGGTCAAATCCAAAATAAAAAAGGATCTGTAGAAGCGATAAAGATTTCTGACTGGCATTAACTACGGCTTGATATTCTACTTTTGCTAAAGAAAGAGCAAGAGCTTATTGTTTCTTACAATCCCAAGTGACAGGTCCAGATCCCAGACTGAAAACATAACCTATAGTAGACTTTCGATCACAAGGATCATCGGCCCAATCTGAATCAGTGAAACCAACCAACAAAGGTTTCCTCCCTGTACTCTAACGAATCCCAGACTGAATTGTACCCAAATAGAGCGAGTATTCTTTTTGCTGCTTTCCAGTGACTTTCATGAGGAGTTTGCATATAATGTGAAACACAACCAATGGAAAAGGAAAGGTCAGGAGGGAATGGATCAAGTATAAAAGAATACCAACAAGCTGATGATATAAGGTGGCATCTACTTCAGGGGAAGTACAAGTGGCAGAAAGTTTGAATCTAGACATGAAGGGAGAAGGGGCTGGTTTACAATCTTCCATGTGGAAGCGATGAAGAAGGTCACAAGAATACTTAGACTGGGAAATAAAGATTCCTTCTTTAGTTTGCAAGACTTGGAGACCAAGAAAATAATGCAAATGTCCTAAGTTTGACATTTCAAAATTATGCTTAAGATTGGATTTCACATGGGTTATAAGTTTAGGGTCACTACCAGTAAGGATAAGATCATCAAAATAAAGAACTGGTATGATGAGATGGTTGCCTACTTTCTTGGTACAGACATTGGGGTCAAAATGGCATATAGAAAAACTAGTGTCAAGGAGAAAGCTATCCATTTTGGCATACTAAGCTCTAGGAGCTTGCTTAAGGCCATATAAGGATTTTTTAAGGAGACAGACAAGGCTAGAGTTATCCTGAACATATCCAGGAGATTGTTCCATGTAAATTTCCTCCTGTAATTCACCATGTAAAAAAGGCAGACTTGACATCCATTTGATGGACTTCCTAGTTGTGTAAGGTGGCAAGGAAAAGAACAAGGTGGATGGAATTCATTTTTGTGACACGAGAAAAGATTTCATTGTAGTCAATCCCTTCAACTTGGGAAGAAACTTTGGTAACTAAAATTTCCTTAAGTCTTTCAACACTTCCATCTGATGAATACTTAGTTCTGTAGACCCATTTACATCTGACAAGTTTTCTTCCTTTTGGAAGAGGAACAAGATCCCAAGTATCGTTCGCCATTAAGGAATTATATTCTTCATCGATAGCTGTATCCCCATCTATATTTCCTGAAGCTTCTGCAAAAGTTTCTGGATCATGATTCTCGGAGACTTAAGCCAAAAGAGAAGAGCCTTGCTAAAACTAAGAACGTGTTCGACGTTGATCTCTAGGATCATCGAAAAGATGACCAACTGCTTCACATGTTGAACGGACCCATCGAGGAAGCATTGGTGCTGGTGCAACTGGAGGAACATGAGTAGGCGGAAGTGGATTTTCATCCTCACTGTCATCATTAGAAACTGGAGTTGGAAACCTATCAAGGAAGTTGGAAGAAGAACAAGACAAAGGCACAATCGTCAAATCAGGCTCGCAGGCCAAGGATGGCACACCCACCAAGTTAGGTTCGCAAGCCAAGATATTTTCATGTGAATGGGGATGAATAAGTCTATTCTAATGATTATATCATGTGAATGGGGCTGAATAAGTCTATAACATTTTACATCTTCATAATATCCAACAAATATGCACTTTTCACTTTTAGGCTGCAATGCTTTCCGTTTTTCATCCGGAATGTGAGCCCATGCTTCACAACGAAATAGATGGAAGTGACTTACATCTAGATTAATTTTACTCCATGCTTCTTCTGGTGTTATACCTTGTAAAAATTTATTGGGTGTGCGATTAACTATGTAATTTGCACAATTTATGGCCTCGGCGCAATATTGAAGACTTAGTCCCTTAGATTGGACCATACAATTAGCCATTTCTTTTAAAGTGTGATTCTTTCGTTCAGTTACACCATTTTGTTGTGGTGTATATGGAACAGTGTGTTTTTGTTGGATTCCTTGTTCAATGTAGAAAATAATGAACTTGTTGTTAACCTATTATTCTCCATTGTCATATCTTAACTTCATAATTTGATGACCAGATTGTTTTTCAACAAGGGCCTTATAGGCCAAGAACATGTTAAATACTTTGCTCTTAAGTTTAAGGAAGTAAACCCAAGTGTGTCTAGAGTAGTCATCAATGAAAGTTAAGAAATATTTGAAACCAGAAAAGGATGTAGATGGAAGAGGGCCACACAAGTCACTATGCACAAGCTCCAAGGGAACCGAGGCATGCCAAGAGGCATGTTTGTCAAAACTGTCCTGATGGTGTTTTTCGAGTACACAATCAAAACAAACACCATCCTTGCAAGATACCATCAAAAGACCAGTCACCATATTGTATTTACATAGTTGTTGCCACGAGCAATAATTTAAGTGACCAAATCGCTCATGCCTAAGTTTGCTCAAGTTATCACAATGAGCAACAAAAACTAAAGGAAAAGGTGATGAACCAAAGTTGTTAAATTTGTACATCCTGGTAATATCATCAATAGTTCCAGTAGCAAGGACATTTTGAGGATTTCTAAAATCCTTGATTACAACTTGGTGAGGGGTAAACATCATAGTTTTACCTTCACCCGGATGAGTAATTTGATATACTGATAACAAATTGTAGGAAATTTTTGGAACACATAGTACATCACTGAAATGACCATTTTCTACTGGAAATGTTCCAGATTCTACAACACTTAGAGATCTATCATCACTGACAAATATTTGTTTGGTGTTACATTCATGCATAGTATAAAATATGGATTGATCCTTAGCCATATGATAAGATGCTCTATAATCAATGAGCCATTGAATTGAAGTAGAAGAAGAAGATTCCATATAAGAGTAACTAGAGTCACAAAGTGCATATCCATGAGAGGTAGATTATGAAGACGAATCTAGGCTGATGTGGTGCTTCTTCATTTCTTCTTCCAAGGATGCCATCTTCTTGAAACACTTAGATTCATCATGATTATCTTTCCCATAAAAATTTCAATGACGCTTAGTCTTCTTTCCTTTTGGCTTGGATCCTTTATCATTTTCTAAAAAAGGAGATGACTAAGACGATTTGGGACCCTTGTTGTTTGGCTTATTATTGCGAAAATTTTGTTTCTTGGGAGGCTTGGACTTTTGTTTCTGTTGGGACAATAAGCCTTTCCCAAATGTTTTTGCATTGTTAATTATTCCAAGATGAATTAGCTTATCTTGCTTTCTAATTAAGGAATCACAAAAGGTGATCCGGATTTATGCATGAACGAAATGAAAGAACATATACAAAATCATAATAATAGACATTTTGCAAAGATAACATAGATACAGTAAAAACATATTCTATTAAATGGCGGAAATAGAACAGACTGTAATACAATTGCTAGAATGGTGGTAGCGATCTCTGAGAAGAGATGTGGCTGCTACGCTTATTCGTGCCAAGCTGAATACAAAATGAGGCCAAAGGGGCATATTTATAATAATAATGAGGTGAGAACCCCAAAAGTCCCAAAACGTAAGCCTAGAAGATGAACCGTCATAAAGTTTGTGGCCCCAAGGTGGTAAGTTGAACAGTCAACTTCCCGGAGTCATAACTTTTGCATACGATCTCCGATTTGGGCATTCGATAGCTCGTCGGAAAGGTCTATCTAAGATTTAAAACTTTTGGTGAGCCAAATGCATGTCAATGGAAACCATTTGGCCCAGAATCTCCAAAAAACGTCGTTTAAGGCCTCAAAACGGCCCCGGAAGTTTAGGACTCGAAAAACTGCCGAAAAATAACTAGGAAACTGCCACAATGGACAATTGTTTTGAGCCGGTGGAATAGGTGGGTGGCCACCGATCTCCATCTGGATCAATCCTCCCTCCTTAGGAAGCAATGGTCTCCATTGTGTCGAATCCCATATCATATCTCGAACTGTGTGTTGAGTTGATCTCCTGGTGCGACATTTGTTGAAGTGAAGAGGCTGCTTTTCTTTGGCACCCTGAGAGGGTTGTAACTACTGTCTGGATGGTTTGTTTCTGGATGAGCACCTTGAATGCACGGCCTTGCATTGTAGAGGTACTCGAATAGATGAGGAAACAATGGCTCTGTCTTCTTCTTGTGTCCGATGAGCAGAGACACCCTGTGCAGAGGGTGTGGAGGTCCCTGTGATCTTATGTTCTCCTTCAGACGCAATTGTGAAGAGGAATAATTTTCTGATGTGGGAGTTTATATTCCTACCCTGCGAGACTATAGCAGGTGCAACTGTCTCTGGGATCCGGTAGAGTTGTCCTCCCAAAGTGACAATGACACTGCGAGGCCATGACTCATATACAGCATGACGCTTCCACATATATGGTTTTCTTAAAAGAACATCACAGACTTCAACTGGGGCTACATCACACAGTACCTCGTCTTGGAAAGGCTTGATGCCATATGGTAGGAGGCATTGCTGAGTAATGCGGATACCGCGTCCTTGGCTTATCCAACCAATGTTGTAAGGTTGCGGGTGTGGTGTTGTCGGAAGCTCCAATCTCTTGACGACTTCTGCTGAAATCAGGTTCTTTTGGCTACTGTTGTCAACAACAAAATGTAGAGGCATTCCCTTCACCCACATCTGCGAGTGGAATAGGCGCTCCTCTACCTCTGACTCTTCAGGATCCTCTAGTTGAATCTGTGCGATAGCAACAGTGGCAATGGGGTCTGCATCAATGATCTGCCTCCCATTGTGTGCGGCTGCGGCATTAGGTTCAGAATCAGAATCAGGATCGGATTCTGAAGATTTGATCTCGGCCACTAATGACTGCTTTGAGCGACATTCATCAGTGTTGTGCCAAGGGCTTTTATGAAAGTCGCACCACTTACCAGTGTCCTTCTTTGTCTTTCAATCTCCCTTCTTTACTTGTGGCGGGGACTGGTTGTCGTTTTCTTTTGCTGTATTTTGCGGGCCAGGGTTGCCCTTGCCTTGCTTGTGCAGTGGATTTGCAGGTCCAGAGTCTCGCTTGTTCTTTTGTCGAAATTTCTCCTCGATTTTGACAGCATACCAATAGGCGGATCCAAGTGAAGAGATGTCGAGGAAGTCCATATCAGTTCGGATGTACCGATGTAGACCACTGCGATATTTCAGGATTAGGTGCCGCTCGGAGTCTTTGATACCCAGCTTTGTCCGTAGGGTATGAAATTTGTT
>LPNX010988344.1:324775-336352 GCA_001517045.1 Pseudotsuga menziesii
GAGGTCGTTTGGGACTGCGAGAATGATCAAGTGAAACTAGTTCGAGACCAAATTCTCTGTACTCGGACCTCGTCGGGGACATGCGCCGAGAAACAAACAAAGAGCAGATTGCTCTGATACCACTGATCTGGATTTATGCATGAACGAAATGAAAGAACATATACAAAATCATAATAATAGACATTTTGCAAAGATAACAGAGATACAGTAAAAACATATTCTATTAAATGGCGGAAATAGAACAGACTGTAATACAATTGCTAGAATGGTGGTAGCGATCTCTGAGAAGAGATGTGGCTGCTACGCTCATTCGTGCCAAGATGAATACAAAATGAGGCCAAAGGGGCCTATTTATAATAATAATGAGGTGAGAACCCCAAAATTCCCAAAACGTAACCCTAGAAGATGAACCGTCATAAATTTTGCGGCCCCAAGGTGGTAAGTTGAACAGTCAACTTCCCGGGGTCATAACTTTTGCATACGATCTCCGATTTGGGCGTTCGATAGCTCGTTGGAAAGGTCTATATAAGCTTTAAAAATTTTGGTCAATTAAATGCATGCCGATGGAAACCATTTGGCCCCGAATCTCCAAAAAAAATCGTTTAAGGCCTCAAAACGGCCCCGGAAGTTTAGGACTCGAAAAACTGCCGAAAAATAACTAGGAAACTGCCACAATGGACAATTGTTTTGAGCCAGTGGAATAGGTGGGTGGCCACCGATCTCCATCTGGATCAATCCTCCCTCCTTAGGAAGCAATGGTGTCCATTGCGTCGAATCCCATATCATATCTCGAACTGTGTGTTGAGTTGATCTCCTGGTGCGACATTTGTTGAAGTGAAGAGGCTGCTTTTCTTTGGCACCCCGAGAGGGTTGTAACTGCTATCTGGATGGTTTGTTTCTGGATGAGCAACTTGAATGTGTGGCCTTGCATTGTAGAGGTACTCGAATAGATGAGGAAACAATGGCTCTGTCTTCTTCTTGTGTCCGATGAGCAGAGACACCCTGTGCAGAGGGTGTGGAGGTCCCTGTGATCTTATGTTCTCCTTCAGACGAAATTGTGAAGAGGAATAATTTTCTGATGTGGGAGTTTATCTTCCTACCCTGCGAGACTGTAGCAGGTGCAACTGTCTCTGGGATCCGGTAGAGTTGTCCTCCCAAAGTGACAATGACACTGCGAGGCCGTGACTCATATACAGCATGACGCTTCCACATATATGGTTGTCATAAAAGAACATCACAGACTTCAAGTGGGGCTACATCACACAGTACCTCGTCTTGGAAAGGCTTGATGCCATATGGTAGGAGGCATTGCTGAGTAATGCGGATACCGCGTCCTTGGCTTAGCCAACCAATGTTGTAAGGTTGCGGGTGTGGTGTTGTCGGAATCTCCAATCTCTTGACGACTTCTGCTGAAATCAGGTTCTTTTGGCTGCCGTTGTCAACAACAAAATGTAGAGGCATTCCCTTCACCCACATCTGCGAGTGGAATAGGCGCTCCTCTACCTCTGACTCTTCAGGATCCTCTAGTTGAATCTGTGCGGTAGCAACAGTGGCAGTGGGGTCTGCATCAATGATCTGCCTCCCATTGTGTGCAGCTGCGGCATTAGGTTCAGAATCAGAATCAGGATCGGATTCTGAAGATTTGATCTCGGCCACTAATGACTGCTTTGAGCGACATTCATCAGTGTTATGCCAAGGGCTTTTATGAAAGTCGCACCACTAACCAGTGTCCTTCTTTGTCTTTCGATCTCCCTTCTTTACTTGTGGCGGGGACTAGTTGACGTTTTCTTTTGCTGTATTTTGTGGGCCAGGGTTTCCCTTGCCTTGCTTGTGCGGTGGATTTGCAGGTCCAATGTCTCGCTTGTTCTTTTGTCGAAATTTCTCCTCGATTTTGAAAGCATACCGATAGGCGGATCCAAGTGAAGAGATGTCGAGGAAGTCCATCTTAGTTCGGATGTACCGATGTAGACCACTGCGATATTTCAGGATTAGGTGCCGCTCGGAGTCTTTGATACCCAGCTTTGTCCGTAGGGTATGAAATTTGTTGGTGTACTCCGACACCGTCTGGTCCCGTTCTTGACGTAGAATGGTCCATTTTGTGTACTGGTCATCATAGTTTCCCACAGGGTAATACTATTCCTTGACGGCATCTATGAAAGAGGCCCAAGTGGGAATTGTTTCAAACATTTCAGACTCGTCTGATAAGATTTGCTCACAATAAGTACCCCACCAATTTTGGACATGGGGGGCTGCCTTAAGGAGCGCAAAGGTGATATTTTCTCTGTCGAAAAAATTGTGAACAGAGAAATACCCTTCTAGAACATTCACCCAATTATCTAGGGCATCTGCATCAATATTGCCTTCAAATAAAGGAATATCAAAGTTAACTTGTACCTTGAAGGGAGTTGCATCCCCGAATCAGCTTCTTGTTGAAGATGCACTGGCCGCGCCCGGCATTCACCGAAGGATTTGGGCGAAACTATCCATCATCTCGTTCCTCTGTCGCTCGAGGGCTTCCTCGAGCAGCAACTTGATAGGATCTCCTGCTCCGTCGTCTCTCTTTTCTTCTGCCATGGGAGGTCGTTTGGGATGGCGAGAATGATCAAGTGAAACTAGTTCGAGACCAAATTCTCTGTACTCGGACCTCGTCGGGGACATGCGCCGAGAAACAAACAAAGAGCAGATTGCTCTGATACCACTGATCCGGATTTATGCATGAACGAAATGAAAGAACATATACAAAATCATAATAATATACATTTTGCAAAGATAACAGAGATACAGTAAAAACATATTCTATTAAATGGCGGAAATAGAACAGACTGTAATACAATTGCTAGAATGGTGGTAGCGATCTCTGAGAAGAGATGTGGCTGCTACGCTCATTCGTGCCAAGCTGAATACAAAATGAGGCCAAAGGGGCCTATTTATAATAATAATGAGGTGAGAACCCCAAAAGTCCCAAAACGTAACCCTATAAGATGAACCGTCATAAAGTTTGCGGCCCCAAGGTGGTAAGTTGAACAGTCAACTTCCCGGGGTCATAACTTTTGCATACGATCTCCGATTTGGGCGTTCGATAGCTCGTCAGAAAGGTCTATCTAAGCTTTAAAACTTTTGGTCAGCCAAATGCATGCCGATGGCAACTATTTGGCCCCGAATATCCAAAAAACGTCGTTTAAGGCCTCAAAACGGCCCCAAAAGTTTAGGACTCGAAAAACTGCCAAAAAATAACTAGGAAACTGCCACAATGGACAATTGTTTTGAGCCAGTGGAATAGGTGGGTGGCCACCGATCTCCATCTGGATCAAAAGGATTCAAGACTAGGTGCTTGATAGCTAGTTGTAGTCAAGGATTCCTTCATGGAGTAGAATGTAGATACAAAAACAGAATATGCAGGTCCAAGTTTGGAAAGAATATGATAAATACATTATTTTTCTTCTTTCTTAATCTTGCATTCTGCACATAAGAGTTTAAGAGTTTTATACTTAGATAAATAGGCTTGAATGCAAGAAAAATCATTTGGATTAAAGGAAATCAACTCATTATCAAGTTGATGACCCCAAGCTTGATCAGGTTCATCAATTCCAGATATGTGGAATCGTAAATCGGTAGAGATTGACATCCCAATCAATACATGAGCTTCAACACATCTATTTTCCCATTTATTTTTCTTATCATCATCAGTGGGTTCTGTTTCTTTCCCTAAGGTTATCCTGAAAAGTCCCCTACTTCGCAGAACATCCTCCATACGAGATTTCCATGAGAAATAGTTAGAAATTGTAAGTATAATATCACAAGGGGCGGTCATACTGTAAAATAATGACTGAAAGAACATAAACTAACTGTCTGGATGCAAAGAGCTCAAAGAAGTATGCGGTTTAAAAAAATGGCCCTGAAAAATGATTGTGGATGATGAAGTTATGCTTTATCAAGGAAAATGTTGAATATGTCCCCAATAGTGACGTGGCATATATTAACTAGACCAACTTAAAAAAAGAACCCCCTTATTCCCAAGATGAACCTTTCACAATCACTTACAAGAAAGTTGGTTTTTAAGAGAATCACTTTTGTAAAATAAGTGATGTTCACTTTTACAATAATGTTACTTTTAGATAGTGCAGTAATAAATTAAAACACTTAAGTGACTCACTTTTTATTTTATTTTATTTATGTGAGATGCACTCTTAGAATAAAGTGACTTGAAAATAGAAATTGCATGCACTAAAAGTAACTTAATAAGACTTGAAATCAAGACCTATTAAGGAAGAAAGCAACTTTGAACCAAGTGAGTTAGGTTTAAAAGGTACATAAAAGAATGGAAAGAAGAAGGGTTTTTTTTTTTTTACTCTTCCCTCTTCTTCTCCATGCTTGCCTTTTTTTTTGCAAAAAACAAAAAAAACGAAAAACAAAAAACAACAAAAACTTTTCCACTCTATGGGTGGGGTTAAATATTGGTTACCTTACCTGGAAATTCTACGTTTTGAAGTTTTCTCATTGTTTCTGATGCACCATGATTGCACAAGGTGTAGGACAAAGAGCATACATAGTCAAGAAGACAAGAAAAAAACTTTCTCTTTCTGTTTCTGATTCGCCGCGATCACACAAGGTGCACGATAAAGAGCATACGCATCCAAGGAAGGAAACAGTTTGAGACTAAAATAGTAAATATCTAATAATAAAACTGATAAAATATGAGAGATTTAAGAAAAATAAAACAAATCCATCACCGTAACATTATACCTTAATATTTTCCCAAATGGGTGTTTCTGGAACAACTAGAAACATTTTTCGATGAAATGAAAACTATTTCCCAATGAAACAGTGCTCTAGATGCAATGGAACAGCTCCCGCAGGCCACAAATGCACATAAAATCTAGGACCAAAAACCTTTTCAAAGTTTCGGCAACACCGATTCAAGATCTTGATAAAAACCGAAAGCGTCTCTTCATAAACACTCTGATACCATGTTCTGTTACATAGGGTATTCCCAAAAGACCGAACGATTAGAGAAACCACTTCACACAAAAATATCATAGATCAATACACCGATGTTTGTCATGTGGTTAAAACCCTTGAGAGGGAAATAGTCCACGGCCGTAGCCAAATAGCTACCTGGAGCAATTTATTATGCAAAAGAAAGAAAGTTACATGAGCTTCTCATAATCAATCAACTAGCCAAGGACCCTCTATGCTCTTTAAATAGAGATCATAGACCAATCGGGTGTTAAGCCATGGATCAATGGTAGGTATGATCTAAGAGAACTTGAACTTTCAAATCACTCTATGTCGAGAACATATCGTGACCGTCGGATTAGAATATTTACAAATGTATACTAATGCATACTCAGACAAGCACACTTTTACCTAATAGATATATTACACGAGTTGATCTTAACTAACTCCTAAGTGTCGAAATATCCTAACATCTCATACTAGTAAAGGGCATTATTTGGCTCTTCGATATAAGATTGGGTAGCATTTATCTTAGCCTATTTGTTGGGATTTTAGACAGGATCACAATTCCTTGAGGAAGCTAAAGGCTCACTCAAAGTGACCAACTTTATGTTTAGTTAAAGTGAGCCAAAGTTATGGTAAATTTTATCTATGTGGGATATAATATGTTTAAATAAATAATTATTTATATCGATATGCCCACTACATATTTTAGGTACCAAATCCTTCCTAGTCATGAGATTTGAGATTGCTTGTTCATTGTCAAACCCAACTCGATTATGCTTATGAAAACCAAGCCCCTCAATCCTTTCAAACTCAAACATATCCCAAGATTTAGTACCAATGATAATGAATATTGATCACTTCAAGTGGTTTGAAGGGATTTTTAGTCTATTAAGGTTGCACATACCAAAAATATGAAGCCATCACAATTTCCATCCCTTTTTGTGCTATAAATAAGGATGTCATTAGCGTAAAAAATGTTCAAAAAACATTTTCAAACCTCATAAAAATTCATCCCTTAAGGTGATATAAATATGATTCATATTATACCTTCCCACCACAAATATCATGGGTTCTCTAACCTCAATTAAGCTCAAAAGAAACGAAAAATGCACACCATACACAATTATTTTCTTCTGGTGTTCAATGACCCATCAACCTTGAACTCTTTTAACAATCTGCACATGCTAGGTAATAGTGTTTAAGAAATACCTTGCCAAATTCCTTGTTCAATAAGGTACTAAATTAATCCATAAATAAACCTTATAGGGACACTAGATAAACTTAAAACACAAATTTAACAATACATATTCTTATATATTTTTAGTGGAACAATTTTTGGGCTTGTTTCAGGCCTAGTAGTAAACTAGTAGTTCTTATCCGTTGTTACAATTGTAGTTACTGATACATTGTCACACCTTATATTGTAGCTCCAAGTGACTTTGGATTTAGAGTCACATATCGATGGCCAATTCCTCGTAGTGGTCAGTCATCACTCGTCATATTACATAGCTAAGCACATAGTTCATGACCTGAGTGAGTGACTGATTATAATTTATGATATCCGATATTTTGAATTTCAAGTCAAACTTTATGGCATAGGAATTTCAACATATTGAGAAATTTACAGGGATGTGTAATTTCCAATGTTTCTCTTCTTTTGAAATGTTGATATAAATCATGTCCTTAATTGGAAGGGTAATGCAAATTTTAATTTTTTTGAAGGACAGTGTTAACTTTACATCTATAGGAAGCACTGAAACCCTTTGGAAGGGTTCAAATTTAAACGCTAAAGGGAACCATAGGTAAATTGACCCTAAGTGAGGTGAAATTCTCCAATGGTTAGCTAAATGGAAAACAAATAGATAGGTTATCTTTTTATAAATATCAAAATTGATCTGATTATTTACATTAATGAATATCAATCTAAATAAAATTGTCCCTAAGATGGAGTTAGCTCTAATGGTTGACTATTGTGTAGTAAGGAAGAGATTACTCAAATCGCTAAGCTGAGATCACAATATCAAATATTTAATTTTATTATTTTTGTGAATATTGCGAACATCACTTGATACCCACCCACTTGGTTAAGTTGCCAAAACAACAACTACACCATTTCTCCAAATTACCATTTTCAAAATGAGATATGATACCAAAACAATATCACTATAAAGACAAAATTATACAATAGAATTAGTATGAAATCCAAATCTCCTTCATAACTTATTATTATTTGATATGAATTTAATCAAAAAAGAACATAAATTTTCTTTATTTGATATAGATTTTGTTGAAAAATAACATAATATTTTTTATAAAATATTTTGAACTTTGCTTGATTATGTCACGCAGTTAAATTGTTAACCTGATGTTGAATTGATCTAATAGATTACTATTGAGTGACCCAAAGGATGTTAAACTATTAACCTGATGTTGAATTGATCTAATAGATTACTATTGAGTGATCCAAAGGATGATCTATATGTTACTAGTTTCCATTTCAAATATTCCAAACCCATTGAAAATACTTCCAAATATAGCATCGTCTTCACATTTGTTGATACTGAGGGAAAGGGCACAAAAATTCATTCTCCAAATTGAGTTCCATTTCGAATATTCCAAAACGAGAGAAAATACTGCAAAATCTAGCACTAGATTCACATTTTTTGAGAATGAGGGAAAGGGCACAACAATGCATTCTCCAAACTAGGGCAGAAGTCTGAAGTGTGCCTGAACCGAGGAATACAACCTACTAGATCTGCAACCTGCACAAGTAGATGGAAGGCTGAGATTGATGTTCAAATATGCTGCAGCCCGAGATAAGAATGCAAGGTACATCCACTCTAAAACTGGTCTCCATATCTGCTCAATCACAATCAATGTGGTTATTTTTAGGCATTTTGAGGCAAACAAAATTTCAGGAGATTAACAGTTTGTCAGACTGTTTTAGTCCATGCATAATTATGTACTTCTATGAATTTTTTTTGACCTCCAAACAATAGCCTCAAGTAGTGAGAGGTTTCACTTTTCAAATATGGGCAGAGTTTCAGGGCATCCAAGCGACCCTCACTATTGCTAAACAGAGTACCCCCCTCGAATAACTTATATTACTAGGGTTTACTACCGGTCCATTTCAGAAGAAAAAAAGTTGTGTAATTTATAGTCAAATAAGTAGTTCAGTTTATCCATTCAAGAGGTTGTGGAAACGAATAGGCTCGACCTCTGTCCTGAGCTCTATTATCCATTTATCGGTTACATTATCCATAATTTTTTTGTTGATGACTGTTTTTTCAAGAATGGATATAACATCATATGAGAAAGTTATTACTCGGATATGCATGTGTAGTAATATGTCAATATATGTAAAATTCAGTGTTGTATTAGCACGATCATTCATATTTTTAATTCAAGGTACAAATAAACAGAGAATACCTAGGTAAAGTTCATTAGTTCTTAAATTAAATGAGTTCCAACTGTGGCATTTTTCAAAGCTTAGCTCTCCTCTATTGTACTAGATCTCCCTCATTTTTCATAGGCCATAGCTTCATTAAGGTGTTAACTGATGTAGCTACTAAAAGTAAATTCATTGAGGAATGGACCAACATCCAACTTTGTTAAAATCATTTAGAGATGCTCATGGTTCTTAGGTTTGAATAGGTTGAACCTAAACCACTGGTCTCTCAACTTTGATCCAGAATATAAGGTTCCAATAAAAGGTTTGGGTTTTCCTGCATTTGTTTCCTTGGATTATGTGAGATGATATAACTGTTAACATTAGCTAATACTGGAACATGTTGTGAAGGTATATAAAAACTACAAGCTAAGCAATTGCATACACAAGTGCAAGAATTTGTATCAAGTTTGAACTAGAAAATGACCTTCCAAAGGAACTACACATACAACTAAAAGATCAAATTATGTCCAAAAATTAGACTATGAACAAATATTATTCAAATGAAACTTTTGCCATGACTACGATCCTTTTGTGAAGGATTTCTCCAAAAATACTCTCCATAAAGAGGATGGATTCAATAAGGTTGCAAACTTTAAAAGAGTAAAAAGAAGCAAGAACAGACTCAACAAAAGAAACAACAGCCCCCTAAAGATGGGGAAATCCCTCCTCTAGAAACTGCTAAAACTGCAGTAACAAAGCCTATAGCCTCATATTCGTGTCTTCAATCTCCAATGAATATTGTTGAACAAGTAGTCAAAATATGGGACCTCCCCACCACTAATCCCACTTCCTTATTCACCACACTAAGATGAGGATTGGCCTCCTTTTTTATGTAATGAGGGACAACAAAACAATATAAGGATGCTATAAGTTGTCGGCAGTGCAATATACCATAATCGATGCCTTTGCTTCAAGGGAAAAACCAAAACCAAAAAAAATCTGAAGTTATTATCTTGTAACTATAGGGGGGTTGTATCCCTAATGAAATAAATTCTCTAAACTCATTTTTTTGAAAATATTTCATGGTTTTGTTGCAAGAAACAAATCTTAAAGCTAGGTTTTTTTCATTAGTATATATAGGTATTTGGAAAAAAATTGAATGGTTTGTGAAGGAGGCCATAGATTTCACTAGAGGACTAGCAATCCTGTGGGACCCAACCATTTTCCACACAGATAATGATTTAAAATTGGATCACTGGATCTAACTTACTTGTGAAATAATCCAAACCAACCAATCATTTCAATTGTCTTGTGTGTAAGCCGCACACAATGCAATGGAAACTGAAAAAATAAATGATGGATCTCCCTTTCGGATTCTCTCACTTCATCACCTTCTAAGAGTGGAATATTAGTAGCAGATTTTAACCTTGTCCTAAATAGTAAAGAGAAAAAGGGTGGTTCTCTTTTTCTCAGTCCATGCAAAAAACAGGTAGAGGACATTATAACAAATTTCGTTTCTTTGACATTGAACCAAGAAGGGGTAATTAGTAGTACACCTGGATGAATTGTAGAATTGGTAAGGCTTCATATCAAAGAGATCAGATCATTTCCTTATTCAAAGAGTCTTCCTCAATGATGGTTTGACCCTCTCTTCTTCAATTATTCTTTTAACTCTTTCGGATCATATAACCATCTCCTTGGATATAACAAACCCAATGAATATGATCCCATCCCTGTCAGATTTAACTTGGTCTGGCCTGGATATGAAGGGTTTTAAGACTTGAATGCATCTTCTTGACTGATTCAAAGAGTAGGTCAATTACAATGCTCCAAATACTAAGGCTTGCAAGGAAGGTATGAGAAGAAAACCTGGCTCTTACCCAAGCCCATATTGATGAAACAGGTAAAACCAACCACCTCCCAAAAGAGAAAAGAGAAGTAATCTAACTTCTTGTAAAACTCAATTGCAGGAAGAACATTGGAGATTGAAATTCAAGTTTTTATAGCTTAAAATTTAAATCTGGAGACAAAAATACAATTTTATTTTAGAGAAAAAAATAAAAGGAGAATTACAAATTCAACTTCTTAAAAACTTCCTTTAGAATGGAGATAAAGATAAGATGAGATAATTTTATTAATTTCCAAGGAATGAACACAAAAGTCGGTCAATGGGACTGTTTGGTATTAAGATGTTAATACAAAGTGGGAGCACTTAGGTGGCCCCTATGAAAATGAAATGTAGAAAGAAAGTATGACTAAAACCTAGATATTGTTCTCTGAAGAGGAAGATCCAATCTAGGAGAGATATGTACAGAGATAGTAGATATAGGGTATCTGAAACAAATGGTATATGTCTATCATATTACATTGGGACCATCTCTCCTAAAATCCGAGGTCGAGTGGAGAGAAAACCACTAACTTCTGTCAAATATTCAATCAGGTTTTAGAATATTTCATGGGTCTTATGACTAAACCTAATGCCAACAGGCATGAGGAAAAAATTTGTGCCTTATATTCTTAATATTATTATAGAAAGGGAAAATGGGGAGATTTTCAACTCAGTTAAAGAGGAGGATGTGAATAAAATCATCTTCTCGATCCACTAGGATAAACGTCCTCGTCGAGATGGATTTCTAGCTAGATTTTATCAAAGGTTTTAGAACATATTTATAAGGGACCTTGTCAAAATGGTTCCAGAAGCTAGATCCACTCGGAAGGTTAGTGGTAGAATTAATTTATTAAATCCACCTTTGTAACTTTAATCCCATAAATGATCCAAATGAGTTTTTGAGATTCCAACCCATTTCTTTTGTAAAGTATCCTTTAACGTTTGCTCCAAGATAATAGAAAGGAGGATTAGTGAATTACTACCCAATATTATCTCTGGTGAAAAAGGATGATTTGTCCATAATCAACTCAGGAAGCGCTCCACTCTTCTAGGAAACCCCACTCGAAAAACATTATAATTAAGCTAGACATGTCAAATTCTTTTGACGGGGTCAATCAACTCATTCATTCTCAAATCTATAATATTTAAAAAGAATTATTGGTTGCCTCAAATCTTGCACATATTCTCTTTGGATTCCACCCTTGTAAATGACAAAAATGTTGGGTTTTTTAGTGCATCCATGTAGAAATTCAGGCCTGCAGTAGATTAATTTCACTCACAGCAATTAACAATTGATCATGCAAAATTATCAACAATGGAGACTGAATATGGAGCT
>LPNX010988344.1:340559-376646 GCA_001517045.1 Pseudotsuga menziesii
CAATGGTATAATACAAGGATGTCATTTCTCCCCCTTCTTATAAATCATTATGGTAGACGCTTTGGGTAGAGATATAAACAATGGAAGAACACAAGTCACCCTCCCAGGTATTAAAATGGTCATTGGGTTTGTTACACAAATTTTCACATAGGTGTCACTAATGGCAACTTTTCTCCTTGTGACAGAAATTGCAGGTGTTTTGGGCATTTTGCAGTAGTTCCAGGAAATACAACAGTACCCTGCATGAACATGACAGTGACCTGTAGGATACCTATCAGTAGGAAGAAGTGATTTTATGAATATAGAAATAAAAAGAAGCAATGTTGGGCAGTTTTCAATTAGTCCAGGAATTTTTTCCCTTGTGGTCAGACTTCTCAAATCAACAAACTCAATACTCTCAGAAACTACCATAAGGTGGATTTTCTAGGTATTCTGAGGAAGCCATAATTCCAAAAGATGATTTTTTTTTCTGATAACTTCATGTCCAAGCATAATTACATAATTTGGGCACCTTTGATATTCAAACAATAGGATTGTTGAAATTTTAATTCTGGGAAACCTTGAACAGCCTTATCTAATCCTACAAGCCATGAAGATCATAATTAAGCACATGGAAGAAGGTTGGACAATAGTAATGAATAACTATTCACAATCCCTCTTCTCTTATATGAGTAAGACAATGAGGAAACCTACAGTGTAGTTGTTGATGTTGAGTTCACAATCTTATGGCATCTACATGGGATGACTAGTCTTAAAATAATGTAACTACGCAAGTTATTTTATTTGTATTATTGTTATTCCTCCCTTCGGAGATGTATTTGGTGTAATTGGTCATTTAAAAGTCATGAGATAAAACCTCCATTATAAATCAGCTACAACAAATCAAAATGGAGGGCATTGTATTCAACAGGTAGAAAACCCTTAACGAACAGTCTCAAATATTTGAACATTGCATCCCTAAAAAATGTTGTGATGAATTGACTGAATACATCATCATCTTAGCTAGCAATGCTTAGAAAAAGCACCTAGAACTTTCAAACTACCACCCAGTTGCTGCTACAATATGTCATAGGTGGTGTGCTGTGCTTGATAGGGATCATGAATGTTTTGTTTGTTGCATCAAGTCTGATGTTGTAAGTTTCATCCCTAATAAATTGGGTATGTTGTTGATTGCCTTTGCAAAACAAAACTGTCTGACACAACCTGTCTACACCTCCATCGTTTGGTAACAAACAATAGAATATCAACAACAAATGAAATAAAGTTATTTTTTTAACCTACCACTGAAGAAAGGGAAACCATATTACTACTCAAAACTTAAAAGAAAGGATAAGATTAAAAAATACATATTTTAAAGTATCAAACCTGAGAAGCATTTTCAGGAAAATATTAAAACATATAATATATTTAGAGAATAACAACTTAACTTGTATATCCTTTATGAGTGTAATAAAGGACTACATCTAAGTGGCCACCAATACAACTCTTAATTTTTTCAACATTTCTGAAGGAAAATTGTTAATAATTCATAATAGTAATAACTTTACATGAGTGACAACAAAGATTCAATTAAACGTGAAAGTTATTATACAGTAGCTACATAACAAAACTGATAATTATTTTTATTAAAAGTAATAATTATTTTTAGGGAATTCAAATCCATGCAATGGGAAGGAAGATCAAGCAATGTGTCATCTATCAAATTTAATAACACACATCTGCTTACTTTGATACATGGATTTTTGCAAGGAGCAAATAACTAGAAATGTAAAGAAAAACATCATCTTCAAATCCAATATCAATTCAGTTCAAGAATCCAAGACATAGTTTATAAAACATAATCAGACATAACTTAACATAGTTGTAAAGATTGTATACAACCCCCAAATATATTCAAAAGCATAACACTTGCATTTATATGCCTATCAAATGTTTACAATTATTATTTCCCTCCATTTTCTTGCTGACCCTGCAAACAATTATAAAGCAACAAAAACTTTCGATAAATATTCTCCATAGGATGTGATCAAATCATTCCTAGAATACAACAATCGGATCAAAGGTTATATAGTACACTCAAGACTAGGAAATTTACTATGGCCAAAATAAGTTCAAGTACTACACAAAACCAAGCTATGCCATTTTGAAAAGAGAATTACATGTTCATTATAGATAATATAGATGAAAAAATGCCAACTTGAAAAAACATGGTACACTGGTTAGGGTCGAATGAGATAGGAGCATATTTTTAATCAAGATGGCTTCCCATACTAGCTTGTAAAGAAGTAGAAACATAATTCAACTTGGACAGATCATCAGGTACTTGGGAATTACTTTTTGCATAGTTGTAACACCCACAGACCTATGGAAATGAGTGATGAATGGATTAGAAACAAAATGCACAAATGGTACACTCATGATATCCTGCTAGATGGGAGAAACACTATACCAAACATGATTAAAACAATGTGGCATTATATATTCTCCTCACAATTTTCTCTCTGCAGCAAGCTATAAGAAACTGGAGATGTTTCTCCAATGAATACTTTATAAGTAAACTGTGTCCAATATAAAGTTAAATATTGTTTTTGGGGGGGTTAGGTGGTCAAAGAACCTAACCATCCAAGGGATCTATAAATATGTCACCTATGGTGATTTATCCTGTGTGAGATGTATTGTTGCAATGTTAATAATGAAGACAACAATTTACTCTCTCTCTACCATTATGTAAATGTGTGAACTGCAATTTCCTACATGGTATTAAAGTGATACCAATCCAAGTCTATAATTGGAAAGGAATCTTTATCTGAACATCAGGTTGAAAAGACAAAAAGACAATATTAAGATAATGCTATTTTGAGTCTATGTAAAATTGGTCACACTGCATATAGAAGGCCACAAATATACTGAAGTTTGGAATTTCAATATTTTATAAATCTAAGGTCGTATATTTTGATAGTTTCAAAGGTTAAAATATTTTAAATACTAGATACAAATATACTACATAGCCACCATGAGGAGAAAGAGATATTTTCCAGAGAGATTCAACCATGGTAGTATGAGCGGGTTGTTTCCAACACTTAGAGCTTGGTAAGAGAATTCTATTACTTTTTCCTCTGCCTTCACGGGTCGCTGCTAGTCTTGCTTGGTAAAAATATTTGAGGGGGAGGGAAATACAAAATTTTATTAAGTTCAAATACTATAAAATTATTAGTTCATATCTAGAATTTATAAAGACAGAATACTAGAAAGGAAATGGATGTGTAATGTCCCCAAAAATTGAAAATATTTTTTTTTGTATAGGTTAGTAAATACTACCTGAAAGGGATCATTATTACTCTTATAGAAATACATGCGCTACTTAAAATTTCGATCTCTGCAGAAAATTCTCATACGGGCTTGTGAATCTCTTATCCATTCAGTGATTATTAGTTTGTTTACTTCTTATCTCTAAATTATGTTATTTAAATTATTTGTACATCTTAGTTACTACTGTCGGTGAGTTAATGAATTGTATAGTTCATTGTTTACCTCTACAAATGTGTATTTAGTTATTAAGTATAAACTAACTTAACTTTGTTGATGGGGATAAAGCGGTGGAGTGGCGAGACCAGTTCTCCCATGATGATCTGAGAGGTAAGGTACTACTTGATTACGTCGGCTTACTTAGTTCAATTGAAATAAGGCACCTTTCTCTTTTGTTTACGTAGTTCATTACTTGCGATGAGATTCAATGCATAGTTTGTTCACATCCTTGGTCATCGATAATCTACTGCTATTTATTACGCTTCCTATCGACTTGGTTTTTCAAACTTGGTAAGTGTCGTTATCGTCAATTTAGCCATTACGGATAAATTTATTGTACATTGCTAATTCTTCATTATGGTCTTAAATTCGTTATTTTTAGATGTCTTTAATATATTTTTGTGCTATGTATATTCTTACCATAAATTCTTTTTAACATTTCCTATGTTCTTTTATTTGCAGGTTATTTAAGGGTTTGAGAGGAGAGCTCTGGATTTGATAATACAAAATATTTACATGGCATACTTTCTATACCATGGTGCTTAATCCTAAACACCTTAACATTATGGTGTTAAACCCTAAGCTCTAACCTATGGAATAAACCTTATCTACAATCCTAAGCAAGGGTCTTAACCATTGGAACTAGCGCAACCTATGACTAGTATTACTATAATACTATCATAGTGTAGCTTTGTATTATGTTAACGTTGATGTTTTAAAGTTTGGGGTGACATAATATATGGTATGAACCATATATTACAAGGTTTAAGCGATGGTATGAAGGGTGGCATGAAACGATACCTTGTACCAAATCATCACTATTGGAGTGGGTTTGTGGAAACGTTAATGGACTCCAGCCTGATGCATTTAATGCTTGTGGGAAAACGTGACATCCTTCCCCTTAGGATTGGCTCACAATGGATGTGTAATGTATTTGGAATTTGGGCTTTTGTTGTTTGGCTCTGCACAAAGGTATGGCCATGGAGGCAACCCATAGCTTGTGAAGGTAAGCCCGTGTGAATTAATAAGCCTGTACATTAGTTTGGTTTTCAGTTTGGAAGGGATTGCATACTTCTCGTCCCTTATTTGGTTGTTTTCTTATAGGTGCTGAAAGGGATGGAGGGAAGCATGGCTACAACAAATTTGGCTCATAGTGTTGCATTCATGGCCACGATAAGCATGCTCATCAAGCTTATGCTTGTCCTCCTTTGATCCTGTGGCAGGACTATGTTTCGCATGGTTGTTTGGTTGTGGTTTAATTCTGTAGCTAATTCGATTTTTCCTTTGGGATTGAATACAGACTTGGTTTATGTTTAATGTGGAGGCGTTATGTTGTGACTTTATCCTTAGGCCATTTGGCTCTGTCCAATGTTTATATTTGGTTATGTAACTCATTAGTTTTGGCTTTGGGCTTTTAAAAGCCATGGGCTGCACTATTGCAAGAAATGGTGCCATAGCCCATTGGCACCCTGTGTAAAACCTTATTCTTGGCCTTCAATGGTGATTGTGTAGAGACATTTGGGTTTGCTATGTAATTAGATGTATGGTTTTGATAATATGTAATGGTTAGGTGTATGTGATTTTACTACTGCATTTTTAATTCAACATTGTATTTAAACTAAGATGGGGTTTTTAATGGATAGAGGCATATGCCTTACTAGTTTCTCTGTGTGTGAATTCCATTGATTAGTTTGGTTAATGTACTATTTCATCAGTGTGGGTAAAGGCCATGCTGTCAATGGCATGATCCATCCCATAGTGCTGTGATAGCTTGTGATTTAAATTGTATACAACGTCTGGTTATTAGGTGGAAATTGGACTATGTTTTAAATCGTTGTTTGACCGAGATCGTGACTTATCTGAGCACTGTGTATTAAATATTAATGGTTTTCATGGAGGCCAGGATATGTATACCCTTGATGGAACTTGTTGTTTTTAATTAACTTGGACTCTGTAGTAAAATTGTTTAACGGTCGAGGCCGTGCTGTATCTAGAGTCTTACGACCTTTCTGCTAGCGTAGGCATTTTAGTTATATGGCAATGTGTGAGTTGTGTCTTGTGTGATTAATACAGTGTGGTTACATTTGGTAAGAATGGATCATGGCTGGATCCTGGGTATATGACCTTCATCGATTTGGGCCCAGGCGATTTCAAACTATGAAATCTTTTATAAGAGATAAAAGAAAATGGGAGTTGGATTTCACTTTATGGTTTTAGTTATGCATTTTGATTATGTTTGTTCTTATTGTGGGTTTTGATTTTGTTTATGTAATGGAGTTGTAACTTGTGAGGATCGATATCACAACCTCTATTTATTAAATACAACCTCTATTGTTTAAATATAGAGTTGTACAAAATGTTACTTGTTGAAACTTTTAGATGGATGTTTTATATGGTCCTATATGGGATTCTTAAAGATATACTGCATGTAATTTTTGGTGTTTTTAATGTATATGTTAAGAATGTAGTTTTTGTAGAAGAGTCTTGATGAGGACCACATGGATGGTCATGATATCACTCTGATGATGTTTTATTTATGTGGAATATTTTTAATGAAATTTGTTATATGATTACAGACCTTGGAATGTCTTAGATGGATTATTTAAATTTAGAAATAAATACATAGATATTTTTTTATAAAGGTTTATACCTCATAGTTCTACTTATGTGTATGTATAGTTATTTTACAAAAGAATAACTCTGGTTGTAAGTAATACCCTAGGGTATTTATATAGTATTTTTATTTATTTAAACTTATTCCTATGGTTAAATCTACTATAATATGAAACACGTGTATCTACTAACAGATGTAATATGTCAGTAGAGATATAATAATAGGTGAACAATTAAATATCAGATCTAGATTTACCTAGTCTATACTATAAATTTATGAATATGAAATGAATACAGAACACAAATTTTAAATATGGGAAACTAGCTATATATAGCCTATGATAATATTTGCAATTCTAGGAATACCGAAGAGAGATGAATACACTAGTAAAATATAGAGAGAAAATCAACTATCTAGGGTTAGTAAAATATATAGAAGCTTTTACATAAAGCTACTTGCATTTACCCTAGAAATGAACTTTGACATACTAAGAATTTGTACATATAATTTCTCTCCCTCAAGCTCCTTTAATGGCTGAACCTGTACACTTTTCAAACAACCAGCATTCTTAATTTAAGAGAGATCTGACCTCTGATTTTGATGACCAAATGACTTGGGAACTACCACGTTCCTCCCAACCATGACATGTAACTGTTCTTGGTTCTAATCCGGACCCCCCCGAGATGGACTCCAACATGCAAGTAGCTTAGAGCTCCTAAGGTAGGGTTTCCTATGTGGTATTCAGATTCTGAATCAGTCCTCTTTTCTTTGTAGGAAAAAGTTCTCCAAGAAAACAATTGAGAGAAAAAACAGGCAGAATAATAATTCTCAAAGAGAAAAATCAGAACCCCCAATCCTTTGCTTGGCTTGAGTCTTTATAGGAAGACTTTACAGTCAAAGGGGTAGTTAATTCAAGAAATCCTTGATTTCTTAATTTAACCCTTTTTAATTTACTGGGGTAATTTTTAATTCTTAACGTAGGAACTTTTAGCTAGTTCCTAGTTAGTATTTCATAGATATTTCCTCTATTTATAAATCCTTTAATAATAAATAGTAATTGGTGGAGCTTCTCTTCTTCCTTTATTAAATTATATAATTAATCATAATTAATTCATTATACATACTATGTACAAAATAAATAGTATTAAAATACTTGTTAGTATTTGTCTTCAGGCATCATGCGTCATGATCCCTAGACTTAACGACACTTCTTCATGAAGGTCAAGAAGAAAAATGGCATAGGTCTACTAGACTAGGAAACTATAAACATCCTTGCATGTTGGATTTCCCTCGTATAACGTGGTAGCTCTTTAGTACTTTGATGAGAATATAGAAATTCAAAATTTCATTTAATAACTTATAAAAAAGTATGATGATGATCAATATTTTTCTTGAGCCGTTTTCGCTCGAAAGTTATTAAATTATTTTCAGTAACCCGTACCACTTACCAAAGCCCATACTCAATGCGTATAGCAGGGAGTTACAAACATAATGCAATTCCAGAGCTTTCGCTCAACACTAAATGCTAGGATGTACTTGTATGATACACCTAGGGATACAATGGCCAAAGATCCGATGCTCTAGAGCTTATTCTCAACACAAATGTAAGTACTCATGTGCTCCAGAGCCTCTCACTCAATAGAAAACATCTCATTGATCATGTGCTTCAGGGTCCATGCCCAACACAAACATTTCATCAATCACATGCTTCAGGGTCCACTCCCAACAAATATATATATATATATATATATATATATATATATACACACACACACATACATATATATATCATCAACAATTGGCTTACGTCCAAATATACAAAACAAATCATCATGTTTATATGCAGTGTGGCCTTTGACCCAATATAAAATAAAAAATCAATATAATTATCATGATCAATAGGCCTATGCCTATAAATGGTAGGTCCAAAATTCGGGACATTACATCCCTCCCCGCTTAGTACAACACCATCCCTGGTGTTCTAGGGACTTTGAATGCTATCATGAAACAAGGCAGGGTAAGCCTTTCTCATGGTGGTCTCATTCTCGTAGGTAGCTTCATGTACCTCAAAGTGCTTCCACTGCAATTTCAATTGGAATACAGTGTGCTTCTGAAGATGCACTTCTCTCTTGTCCAATATATGCAAAGGATTAGGAATAAATTCCCCCTCGTCGTGTAATTAGGACCAATCAATGACATGCTTAGTGTCATAAACATATTTCTTTAATAAAGATGCATGGAAAACATTATGAACTCTTACGTGTGTTGGTAATGCTAATTCATAAGCCACTGGTCCTTTCTTGGCAAAAATTTCAAAAGGTCTACAAAACCTAGGTGCCAACTTACCACACCTACCCAAGCTCAACGAGCTCCGTTTTGATTTCACTTTTAAGTAGACATGCTCACCTGCTTGATAGTCTTTATATTTTCTTTTCTTATTTGCATAACTTTTCTGACGGTCTTGTGGCTCTTTAAGGTTTCCCTGTACCTTCGTAACTAACTATTCCAAGTCCAATAATAGGCCAAGCCCTAACATGAGCCGATCCACCAGACTGTCCCAAGTAACTGAGGTCCTACACTTCCGTCCATAGAGTACCTCAAAAGGAATCATCTTTGGGGGAATCCTGATACTCGTTGTTCTATGCAAACTCTGCAAGGTGCAGATAATCCTCCTACTTAGTAAGGTTGTTCATGACATACATTCGAAGCATGTCTTCCACAATTTGGTTTACTCTTTCATTCTATCTGTTCATCTACGGGTGATAATCAGTGCTAAAGTTCAGCTGCATCTCTAATCCAAAGAATAAAGATCTCCAAAAGTTTCCTGTAAACTTAACATCTCAATCTGAGATAATTGCTTTGGGTGTCCCATGCAAACTGAATATCTCTTTCAGGAATATATCGGCAATGTTCACGGCCTTGTAGGTTAATTTCACGGGAATAAAGTGTGCCTCCTTTGACAACTTTTCAATGACTAAGAAGATGGAATCATTTTGCTTCTTGATTTTCGGTAAACCAGTAATAAAATCCATACTGATAACCTCCCATTTCCATTCTAGAATGGGCAATGACTATAGAAATCCTGAAGGATGTTGGTGCTCAGTTTTAACTAGCTGGCATTCCTGACATTTTGCAATAAAAATTGCAATGTCAGCCTTTAAATTGGGCCAGAAAAAGTGTCTCTTGACGACAGATATCATATCTTGATATCTTGGGTGCCCTGAGTAGGGTTCCCTATGATATTTAGTGAGGATTTTGGGCCGAATATCCCCTCCATATGGAACATACAATCTATCCTTGGACCGTAGTAGTCTGGATTCCTCCACCTTGTATTCCTTCTGTTGTTGAAACAATTAGTACTCCTAGAACTTCTTGAGGATTTCCACATAGAATGGGTCAACCTTGTTGGCCGTTGTAATCTTCTCATGCAAGTATGCATTAGTTTGACTCAGGGTCACCTTGTATATCATATTATTTCGTCGACTCAAAGAATCAACAACTTTGTTCTCTTTGCCCTTAATATGCTTTAGTTCAAAGTGACACTCACTAAGGAAATCCAACCATCTATCTTTCTTTGCATTCAGATTGGGTTTATCCAATAAATATTTTAGACTCATATTGTCAGTCTCTAGAAGGAACTTCCTTCCCACGAGGTAGTGCCTCAACATATTTAGAGCATGGATAATGGCCTCTAGCTCAAGATCGTGAGTAGGATAATTTTTCTCATGGTCTTTTAATTTATTGGATTCATAACAGATCACATGGTCATTTTGCAAGAGGACTCCTCCAAGTCCTTCATTGCTTGCATTCATCCATACAACAAAATCCCCATCAGGATCCACAATCTACAACATTGGCGAAGTCCTCAAAAGCTACTTAATATTTTGAAAACTTTCTTCACACTTGTCAGTCCATAAGAACTTGTTTTATTTATTCTACAAAGTCGTCATGGGGAAAGCCATTCTTGATAAGTTCTCAACGAAATTTCGATAATACACGGCTAAACCCAAAAATGACCTAATGTCAATGACGCTAGTAAGGGTAGGCCAGTCCTTTATGGCTCGAATATTTTTCGGGTCCACAGCTATCCCTACCTCGGATATGATGTGACCTAGGTACTGTATTTGCGGTTTGTAAAAGTCACATTTACTAAACTTAGCATAGAGCTGGTGTTCTCTCAACACTTGAAGTACTATGCGAAGGTGTTTTTTGTGTTCCTATTTACTCTTGGAATAAACCATAATTTCATCAATAAATACTAGTAAAAACTTATCCAGATACTTGTTGAATCTATTGTTCATCATACACATAGCGTTTACGGGTGCATTGGGAAACTTGAAATGACATCACTTCAAACTCGTAGTGCACATACCTCATATGAAAAGTGGTCTGAGGAATATCTTCATCTTGGATCCATACCTGATGGTACCCGGATCGTAGGTCAATCTTCGAAAAGATTTTGGCTCCTCCCAACTGGTCGAACAAATCATCAATCCTAGGGTGTCGGTAGCAGTTGTTTATAGCCATTTTGTTCAACTAATGGTAATCAATGCAAATCTGCATCGTACCATCCTTCTTCTTTACGAACAAAATTGGTGCTCCCCAAGGGGACACACTGGGTTAGATATACCCTTTCTCTATTAACTCCTACAATTGCAGTTTGAGTTCCACCAATTCTGGTGTGCTCATGTGGTAAGGGGCTTTGGAGGTTGGAATTGATCCTGGGGTCAATTCGATGGAAAAGTATAGGTCTCGTTTCAGAGGTAATTCAAGGATTTCCTCGGGAAACACGTCCTTGAATTTATTAAGAACGGGGAAGTCTTCTATGAATTGTTCTCTATCCAACTCTACATCTTGGATGTTCACTGCAAATAACTTGCATCCCTTCCTAACACACTTCTATGCTTGTAAGGAAGAGATTTCTCTTACAGAAACTTTCTTGGGGATGCCTTGAACCTTCAGTTGGTTCCCTTAGCTATCAGTACATAAGATATAATTCTATAGACAATCGAGCATGATATCGTGCCGTTCCAACCAGTCCATGCTGATAACAATATCATACGATCCTAAATGTAGGACGTTTGTATTTACCTTAGCAAGGAAACCATTCAGGTTTACTTCACATTCATTAACAATTTTCGAAACCTTCTGTTTTGTACCTGTTATAGTTGATTTTACCACACATGGTATATCACACATTTATGGCCTTCCCTATCCCTCTCCAAACTCTTTGGACCCCATGTACCATTTTTTGTAACTTTTATGTTTCCAATATCATCCCTAAAAATAGATGTTATTTTACATACACAACTTTTAAACCCTTTTTTCACGTATATACGCGCATATGACCCTTAAACCCGCATACATGAGGATGTGTGCAAAAGGCCAAATAGTTTTGGAGTTTTCCATGATGTGGATCTGAGTCACTTGTATCTTGGCCTTCCATATGCCTTGAGATCACTCAGATTTGACCTTCCATTACCCCATTTAAGCACTATATAAGGAACCCTTTGGATACATTGAAAGGGGAGGAATTGAAGAGCAAGAAAACTATAGTCCATTGTTGTCGTAGATTATACTTGAGTCAGCATCCCTTTGTCCCTTAGAGTATTTTGTGTTCTTCCCAAGAATTCCTTTTCTTGTGAGCTTGCTATCAAGAGATGGAGGATTGAGGTGGTGGAGGCCCAAGTGGAGGACTCAGTTTCTCCGGTTCACAGATGTGCCGACAGAGGTTGTCATTCTTGTAATCTTTGAATTATATTAATAGAAATATCTTTTCCTGTCCAATGATATGCATTTAAATGAATATTGAATCCATGGATTATTTTAATTGCTTATACGTTATTGATTATATATGCTAGAGTAGGTCTAACAAAATTATATAGCATGCTTGTCTTGTTTGTTGATTGTTGAGAGAGCAAATTGTTAACACAAGTGGGATTGGAAAAGATGAATGGGGATATACATAAACCATCTGGAATAAGGTATGTTTCGAGATATTTTAGTGTTAGATGTTTTATTTCACTTTTATATTGGGAGGGGATTAATTTTTGCGGTTACTCTCTCTGTTGTGGTACCCCAATCCATAGGAAGTTTTCTCTGTAATAGAATTGGCGACATATTGGGGATGTTCCTTATTTTTCTTTAGGGTTTGGGGGCACAATGTGCTTGATATTCTTGACTTTCTATTTGTTTCTCCTTGTTTATGTGTTGCATTTTATAGTATGTTCATCCATTGTCACTCCCCTCTATTGGTTTGACCCTTGGCCTGCTTTTTACCATTGTATCCTCTGTATACATAGGTTTTTGGCCAAAAGTCGCGTACATACGCGGATGTTTGGCCAAAAGTCGTGTATACATCAAGGTTTTTGGCCAAAATTTGTGTACACATGCAGTTTGTTTGGCCAAAATTCACATATATATGCAAATGTTCTTTAAATAGTCACGTACATCCTCCCTTTTGGTGAGTTTGATGTTGTGGGAAGTTGCTGGGTGGGTTGTGAGTGTGGTTGGGTCTTCCTTGGTTACGATGTTGTCTGTTGGATGCTTCTTTTATGATCAGAGACTTCCTTTTCATTGATTTTTATTTGAAATTGGTTTTAGTCATTTATCCTTTTTGTTTTTCCATTAGTGCATTACTCTTTTCTATCTTGGTGTCTTGCTGGGCTTGTGTTTTATACTTGCTGCAGAGACTGAGAGTTTTAGATGATTTTTATTGCATTTTTCATTCTTTTATATTGAAAAATACAAAGTAGTTGCACTCTTAGTTGCATCTTAGATATGGATTTGAGGAGGCACTTGCATTGGATTGCTTGGATGAGTGTTTTGTTTAGGCTTTCATATAGGAAGGATTGCATTGGCATTCGGAAATGAATATATATTTATGTATCTCATGTAGTGGCATACCCTATTTTTCATTCTACAACATTACACTTGGCACTGCTTGTTACGTGTGGACTTTTATTTCACTACTGAGTCTTCATATCATTAGTTGCACGGTCATTTCCCTTTGAGTAATTACAACCATTAAAATAGACGCATAATTTAAAATGAACTAATCATTTTTCTTTTATAGGGTTCACCAACAAGAATAGGTTTTAGGGTCTTGGAATAGTTCATCGTGAGTTAATTCTCCAAGACCACTAAAAAAAATAGTTTGGTGTTTGTCAAGGTGAGAGAGAAATCCTTGATAGAATTAGTGTTTCTTAGGATGATCCTCTTACTTGGGAGCTAAGCACGAGGCAGTGCACACGATTGTGATTGGGATGACCCCTGGTCACTTTTTGTGAGCGCCAGAGATATTTCTAGAATTGTATTCATATCTTGGGGTTGTTTCAATAGTTTCGGGCTTTGATACCCTGCCCATATGGTCAATCCCACCTGTGACTGTCCACTTGAGCATTGGTTATATTGAGGTGACCTTAGTTTCCTTACCTAAGTATCACATGCGGTAGTTGCAGACGTTATTCGGTGAGTGTCCTGGCCAAGTAGATGTCAGACAGCACCGTCTCTTTATGCGTTGAAGCTGAGGGCCACTATAATTGGTTATGTACCTCTGCTTGTAGTGTATGCGAGTTTCGAGCCTCTCGTAGGCAATACATACCTGTTGCATTCGGGAGCTCACAAATTCTCCCCTTGGTTTGCTTGTATTTTGGCTATACATTTTATTAGGAGTGCGTTCTTTGTGCACTAGTTGGCCTTTGGGATCGCAGTTACTTGAGTATATTTATGCTCACCTTAGTTCGGGTCCTTTTATTTTCGACATTCCTAGTATCCTATCACCTGTCCTTAGTCCTAGTACAAACCATGGTGTCAGAATTGGGGGCATCACAACCCCTTACCGTGCTCATAGTTTTGGGAGTGGTCACATTCTGCCCTATACTCCATTTGTGGAAGATGTTGACTCCCTTCTCTCGGTCTTTACACCGATGGTCACCCTCATGGGGGTGGTAGTGGATGTGTGAATGTTGGGTCTACACCTTACTTTCCTTTTTATGTCCCATCGTTCACCACATTGTTTCCTTTGGGTGTAGTTGTCATGATCATTCCTCCCTATATCCTATAGTTTGGATTCTTTATTGACTATTTTGGGCTGTTTTGGACTAATATGGTTGTCATATAGGGTCCATTTTTTTGTACACTCTCTTCGAGATTTCCACCCGTTCATGCCTATCATAGGTATTATGTCTAAACTGGAGTATAGGTTAGGATATCACATGCACTTGCACTTATGCATTTCCTTATGACCATTCCATTTTAACCTTAGGTACGAACCCATTCCGTGGTGTCACAGAACCTTCTTGCTGCTATTAGAAGTCACACTATGCGAATGGTAGAGCTTTCCTATACATGGGTGCCCTAGTTAGATCCTTGTTGCATTTGGTTCCCATGATGCATTGCCTCCTTTAGGTTGTGGGAGTCATTTGTATAGTATCGCCATGACTTTGAGGAAGAGATTCATACTCCTCTTGAGCTTTATGCTGGCCTTTTCCCCCATGACTCCCTTGTATATGTGAAGTTGTAATTGCATTATCATGATTTTTTCCTGCCTTTTTGAGCCTCATGTACGGTTCCCTGACTCTGATTATTAGCTATATATCCTGAGCTTGTCTCATGTCTAGCCAAGAAGAGCCGTTTTATATATCTTTTGCAGCTTGATTCCCCATTTTTTACTGGGAGGGGACTTTCCCCCGAGTGTCGTTATCCTGCACATGTTTCCTTGCATTGAGCATAGGTATGTTCCACTTCTTAGAACTAGTTTGTTTTCCATTTAACACTCATCTCGTCCTAGATCTGTAACTATAAAACACTTTTACTCTTTTCCAAGCTTATCAAAATATTTGAAAAAGTCCAAAATAATCAAAAAACCAAAAAAGATGGATAGGAAAAGATGTTATCTTTGGCAGCAGTCGAGTTGTTTCGCCTTCGAAGAGAGCACTGCATATCACATCCATTGGTTGGGTTAATAGTTTGACTTTATGAGCTAAACTCATTTCTCTAATTTTATCTCCACCGACTGGTTAAGCTTCCAGTCCCTATGGAGCCTCTATCGATGACTCCTATGTCACAGATATGTCCAATTCTTTGTATATCAAGTCTATGCTACCTACATTCAGTTGCCATTCACCTTTATGCTATTGTTCAAAGGAATTCAAAGCCTGAGTTGGCCATTCCTCAGTTTTCTTGACTTTGCACGTCGGGCATTCCTGGTAATGGTACTCGTTCATGCACATTATGATCAAGTCCTTCCACATTATACAGCTTTGCTGAGTACCCCATGTTGGATGATGGAAGATGCCTTAATTCCCTCCTTCCAGTGGATCTCATCTCATCGACTTCAGATCATTTATTCTGGTATAGGAGTCTAGAGTCATTTTGAGTGCCTTGACACTTGCAGTCATTAGTGGCAAGTTTTTTCGCCATCGACAGTTTTGGGAATACATCAATGTCACCTAGTCGATGGATTCTTTCAAGTGTTCGACCTCAACACATTTATTCACACTTGGTAAATTGCACTCTACTACCTTGATTCCTATTTTCATTATCGGTGGGTGATCTCGCATCTGTTAATGATATACATCAAGTACCCGTAATCAGACTATGAACTACTATGTTCGACCTTAACACATTTATTCACGTAGTAGGACATCTACTCGTAGTGGTTTGTGTAGAAGACTTTCTAGATTGGTGGCATTCCAGATGTGCTACCTCCTTGATCGTGCCAGTGTTCATGAGATTTCAGCTCTCGTGACATGATTCCAGTGTATGTGAGATATCTTCAGCTTTCATGGAGATCATGATCCTTTGTATATCTTCATCATGGGGATTCTAATCTATCTATATTGTATGTGGTGATTACCACAGATGTCATATTTTGTATAATTCCTATTCATGGCCATTGTACTCTTATGTATCTGGGACTTGTTAACCCAAAAATCCCCCACTTAGCTCTCAACGGCCTACACCACCCAAGGACACCATCTCACAAGCATCATATCACTCCATCAGAACTTCCATTAGACCCCCATACCTCCAAAAGATCCCAAGGGTGAAGAAAAGGGCTAAAAACCCCAAAAAAGAGCCCAAAACAACGTCGTAGGAGCTAAAGCCCTCAAAAAGGGGATAAAACCATAAAAGGGGCTAAAGCTAGGGTGGAAGGGGCTAAAGGCCCAAAAAAGGGGCTAAATTTCTAACCAAGGGCTTAAAATCCTAAAACCCCTTGGAAAAACTATAAAAGGAGGGTGGAGGGTCACTCTCAAAGCACTCCTCCCTTGCCTATTGTTATGTTACATGTGGATGCTTTGAGACCTTTGCCTCTCAAACCACCCACACTTCCTCTCCTCCATCTCCATCCCATTGAACCATTGCTCCCCAACCAAGAGAGGTGCTCCCATGAGCTAGGGCATGGTAGCCCATTTCCACCCAAGAGAGGTATAATGTTTATTTACATGTTTCTTTAGTTGTTTTTTCTTTCTAACCTTGTTTTCTAGTTGCAGGTTTTATTATTGACATTGTTTTGTAGGTTTTCCATGATAGCTCAGGTTTGTTTATAGGGTTTAAGGAGGCAAAACCCTATCCTGTTGTCTATAGAGGGGTTCATAAGCACTTCATCTCCCTCTTTCCTTTCTGATATTAGATCTAGTTTACAGTTTTTTCCATTTGTTTATTCTTGTTTAGATTAGCTTAGTTTAATTTACTATTCTGTTTATGCTATTTTCCATTTTGTTTTTCCTATTTTCCAATAGTAGGAACCTACCCTTGTTCCCTATAGGCACAAGGGAGACATCCCTACTCCTGTAGTGAGGCAAAATCCTCACTATATCTTTGGCGACCATACCAAGTCGATCCCACAGGATCCCTGGGCCAAAATTTCAATTTTTCAAGTTTTTTCAATTTTACCCTAGTTTTAAGAAATCTTATGTTAGATCTGTCTTAAATCTTGTTTATTTCCTATTTTAGTGAGTGCTGAAGCCTCTACTAGGCCAAGCTGAGTCAAACTGACCTTAGTACCAGTTACTGTCAGCCAGATCTGACCCTGTCTCACCAAAAACCCCTTTTCGGAGCAGGGTGCTCTTATTGGGGCAAAAGGTGAGACTAGGATGCTCTTAATGAGCAAACAAGTGCGCCTAGTGCACACTTAATCCCTAGATAGGCATGAATTCATCCCAGAAACTCAAGTTGTGGCTACTTTTGCATTTTGTGCGACCCCCTCGCTCAGTTCTGAAAAAATCTTGTGGCCCCCTCGCTAGATTTGGTCAGAAATGTGTGGCCTGTCACACAGAAGTTGAATTTAAGTTTAATTGACAGTAATTTTCAGTTTGAGAGGACTGTTAGTGCGGCCCAGTCATCTCTGTCCACCATTGCAGGTCTTTTTCAGTTCCAGTTTATATTTTCTGCAAATCAATCCATCAACAATGTGTAAATGTTAAATGAATGATTAAGGCTTAATAAATTGAGTTAGTCTAACTACAAATAACTTAAAAATAACCATCTTGCTTCCCCCTTCCTCCTCTACTTAGTCACCACCCTTCAGGATCTTTTGGGATACGACGAAGGGAAAGCTCATATAGATCTAGGCACTCCATGATATTTTTCCCAAGCCACTAAAACTGGGTGACCTAGAAGGTAGAAGGGGTAGAGAAGGAGGGATTCTCATGGCACTAAGCATCCTCCTTGCTGACCAACCTAGTATCCACGAGGTGGATTGAGGATCTACGGATGGGCTTAGTCCCATTGTGTTGAGATCCCAACACCTTCTCTTGGTTGAAGAAGAATATCACTGTGAGGTAGACATTTAGTTAGGCCAACAATCCAGGGTTAATCACTGTACTTATTTTCAAATTTCTGTTTATGCTTGCATACAAAACCATGATATGAACTCTACCATGAATTCATAAACCATATTGCAGCAACCAAATACCATAACAAACAAGCAAACCAACATACCATAACAAATAGCTAACCCAACTCAGTTCATGACGCTGAGTAAGCCTTAAAAGTTACCAAATATACACTAAGTTCAATAAATTTTGTAGTCTTTGAGGACATAAGTCCCTGACTTCTTTAACTGTGGGAAGTACTTTGGCTTTTCCTAGAAACTCATTGTGAGGAGTACCACAGGAACCCCAAAGTATCTGGCCGCTGAGAGGAATTTCCAAGCGAAATGGGAAACGACCCCTTCCAATTGAGTAGAAGAACCCATGAGGAACAAGCCAAGCGCTATATTTCGGTAGTCTTGGTGGCTGAGAGACCACCTTTAATCAATAGGAATCCATTGAAACTAAGATCCAAATATCATAACCACCAGTTTCATACACAAAAGATAACACAATTGATCCTCAACGATCTTCCTCATGCCTAAGAGGCAAACCACCACCATTTGGAACACTTAATTGGCACCTTCGAAGCCTCTCTTAGCGTTCTCCCACACCATCAGAGGGCCACATAGCCTCTGATTCTGATTCAGACCCATATCAGTCTGAACCAGGCCTCCACACCACACCATCAAGCACCATGGCCAGTGCAAACTCAGATCCATTTTTCAGCCTAATCTTAGCAAGTGGACCCATGTCCACATCACAACATGTCACCCACATCTTGGCAAGTGGCCCAAGCATATTCATGTAGACTGTGATTAGCCAGCTGACACCACCCATAGTGACTAGCCAAGATGGTGTCATTGTAACACATGGGGGCAGTGGCCCCTCCACACACACTGTCCCTCCTGCCACATAGGCGGGTAGTACACCGTCCACCCACATTGCCCCTACTGTCATACATGGGGGAAATGCCCTCGCCACTCATACCACTCCCCACACAGCACTTGGGGGCATTGGCGCATTCGCAATGGTGCCACCACAAGCACCCCCAGCCATGTAGATGCATTATGCACCTGCAAACCCCACCCCCATTGCATCCCCATCCCACATCAATTTGGGGTCAAATATGCCCTTCATGGCTCATCTAAACTTTCTTGACTTGGATATATTAACGAATGACCCCATCTACCACCAAGCTTTCTGGCCACCCATGCCAACTAAGCTGCCATCAGACATCCCGAAGTTTGAAGGCAAAGGAGGGGAATGTCCCCAAAATCACATAGTGACATTCCATTTATGGTGCTCATCCAATAGCATCATAGACAACTCCATCAAGCTGAGGCTATTCCAACGCACCCTTACAGGTGTCACTACCAAGTGGTACATTGAGCTGCCACAAGCCAAGTACCCCGACTTCAACTCCCTAGCCTTCATGTTCCTATAGTATTTTCAACTCCCTGTCAGATATGACAAGGGGGTGGAGATCTTGTTATCATGTTTCCAAAGCACCTCCACTCACATAACTAACCATATCCATGAGTGGCAGTGACGCCGTAGCTTATACAAAATCCAACTAGACGACAGGATATTATTGGATTGGTTCCTTAAGACTTTGCTCCCACCCATCGCAACGGATGTCATATTTAAATGTCCCCAATCTGAAGAAGAGGCCATACTGAAGGCGCAACAATTTGACCTGATCTACTCTCAGTTTGGATACTTGTACACTGTCATTCCAAACACTCCATGTCTGAGTACCTCCTACCATGACACACCGGGGGCATCCCACACTGCGGCCGACATCATAGGGTCAGTCTCCCAACAGCCAGAGCCTCGAACGACACCACCTGCTATTGCACCATAACCAAGTAACACTGCAAATGTTGCTTACCAAAACCAAGCTTCGGACTATGCTAGAATGATGTCCCAGTCCGGAGCAACAACCTCTTATGCACAACCCACACGACCGTAGCAGGATCAAGCCATGGCTTGGCCAACATAACAGTATGTGGGGAAAATTCCCACATTTGTGGGACCACTACCCCAACAAATATACTATGCACGACCAGTGCAACAAGTTCAATCCCCTGCTCCCACTCCACCCGCTCCGTTGGGACAAGTATTCGCACAATAAAACCATCCCAACCAGCCTGCCCCCAACAATCAACAAGGGAAAGCTAGGAATAACTGGCCTTGTAACCAAGGAAATAACCAACTGCAGGGAGGCGGTCAACAACCAAACCCTCCCAATAATTCCGCGGCTAACCAGCCAGCCCAAAACCCCCCACGACAGAATGCACCAAGACACAATGCTCTGTTGCGCACAAACCAACCATGTCCACTCTATGATGTTTATGGGCATTACACATTCGAGTGTCCCTTCATGGGTTGAGCTAAGTAGGCCATTCATAATGAAGCACAATAGGCTGCCAACGCTACAAACCAAGCACCACCCAACCCAACACCTCAAGGGCCTCCTCCTATGGTGCTTCAAAACCCACTGCCAGTCCAAGGATTGGTTGAAATTGCACCCCCTCCCTAAGCCAATCCCAATGCTACAGGGGCACCTCCCATGACCGAAATAGGTGTTCATCTCCTGCTAGCCATGACCACTGAGGAGGTCAATTTGCAAACTCAATAGAATTAGTATGGTACCACCACTGAACCTGTTGACTCATCAGTAACATCCACATCTAAAAAAATCAACTTACCTCTTCAGCTACCCCCGTTTCCATGCCCCCCCATATGCAGAATTGCCAATAATGCCACAGCTAGAGTTGCAGTCAACTATAGCATTGTGGATAATTTGGCCCAAAATCCAATCGCCATGTCCGCTCTTGAGGTACTTAAAACATGCCCAACATAGTAGAAATCCTTACTAGCCACTCTAGGGGAAGTAAACCCCTCTGACTCCAAGTTAATCACATTTGACATGGAGAACAGAGAGCCATGCATGCCCTCCACTATTGCCTTCCAAATCCTAGTGTCCATCCGAAACTTGGTTGTGCACCGATGCATAGTGGATGAGGTGGAATACACATGCGTCATGTCCACCTTGGTTTGGTAGAAGCTTGGATCACAAATTCTACAATCGTCCTGCATGACTCTGCGGGCTTATGATGGACACCCCACTAAATCCCAAGGAATCCTCCCCCATGTCCCCATCATGCTAGCCGGGAAGATATTCTTGATTGACATCGAAGTCATCAACGCTCAACTGGACTACAACCTCCTCCTCAGAAGGAGTTACATGTACACCATCCAAGCCATCGCGTCAACTTTCTTCCACCTCATGATGTTCCCCCATGAAGGGAATATTGTGATGATTGACTAGCTCACCTACCATGATCTGCAAGGGTTAATAGTGCCTACCAACGTTATCCCTACCATCCCCACCATTGAGCCGCAAGGGGTGACGGCACACACTAACGTCATCTCTACAACCAACACTGTGGTTGAAAACACACCAGTCTCCCCACCATTGAGTGTGGGCCTTGGGTTGTTTTCCTATCCCACCATGACAGCTCCTTTCCTATTGGTGTCACCACCACTGCCACAAAAGAAAACTGCAAACTTGTGCATGGTCTCATCAAGCACCATTGCACCTAAACAACAACTGTAGCCGCAACCCCAACCACTACCACAACATTGTTCGTAGCCACAATGCCAATAGCATCTGCAACATCACTCGCAGCAACAACATTACACGCAGCCACAACCACAACCTCACCCCCACATGCAACCAGTTGGAAGTTATGTGGGCTCATCTCCAGTCCATACAATTCCCTTCCTCTTTCCCCCACCTAGTGTCATGAGCAAGCTGGTCATGGACACCTTAAGCCTACCAAACTTTACGTTGGGGATCTTGGTGAGGTATCTCGATCCACCAGCTCAACCAGCAATGCCCCAGGTTGTTTTAATCCCAATGCAACCTATTGCGGTTGAGCCTCACCCCCCACCCGGTCCGCATAAGCAAACCACCGCACCAGCACCTGCACCACCCCAACCCAAAAGGGCTAGGGGAAAGAACACCAAAGCCACCACAGAACCATGACAAGTCCCACCTTATGCTGTCTACGAAAAATAGGGCCATCCAACTCAGAATTTCTCTAAATTTCTAGTGATCCATGTGCATCTAGATGCCATGGATACTAATGAAAACATCCCTGTGGTTGAACTCCCAACCACGCCAGTAGTCAGGAACAAGGCATTGAGGAAAAACCATGCTTGCAGCCTTTGCGACTTGTATGGACATTACTCCCACCATTTCCAAGACCTTCCCGAATTTTGAATGGCTCTTGCTGACCTTCATCAACATTCCCTTGAGTCTGAGATCACCTTGATCGAAGAAGTTCACCTGCCACCGCCTTCTTCAGACACCATGTCCATCTACATGATGTCCAGTTCCACCGACCCACTCATCTCCTCCTCTGTCGATAGTCCATTAGACCTGTCTCTTCGTTGCTTCAACAATGATGAGGAGATACTTGAAGCTCTGACCACCCCAGAATACCCATGGGATGACATGCACAATCACTCATTCTTCCTCCTGGAAGAACTCGTGTCACAGTCCAACCAGTTTTCCGTGGAGACCAAATATTTCATCCATGGGAAGGTCGACTGGTTCAAGAACCCAATCCCAGCACCTGATTCCTTCAGAGAAGGGAACATGGAAAACATTTCACCAACCATAAAAATCAATATGTCAACCAACTCTGAGATCGTTGAAGAAATCATGTTGGGGGCATCTTGCTCCCCATAAGAGGTTGATGCCTAAACCACTCTCTTCCAAGAATTCCGTGACATCTTTGCCTATTCATACAATGAAATGCCTAGCTTAGATCCATCCATCATGGAACACCACATCGACACATGGCCTGATGTGGCACCCATTCACTAGAAGGAACAGGCCATCCATCCATCCAAAGTGGCTGTGGTGAAAGCTGAGATAGAGAAGCTGCGCACAACAGGATTCATTTATCTCATTGCATACACAACTTGGGTTTCTAATCCTATTCCCGTGAATAAAAAATAGGGTACAATTTGCATTTGCACCAACTTTCATGACCTCAATGGGGCATGTACCAGAGACAGCTTCCCCACACCTTTCATTGATCAGATCATCGATGCATGCACCGGAAATGAAGCATTTTATTTCATTGACGATTTTTTCGGATACAACCAAATCCAAATCCAGAAAAAATACCATTACAAGATGGCGTTCACAACCCCATGGGGAAAATTCGTGTATCGAGTCATGCCCTTTGGCATAAAAAATGTTGGAGCCACCTTCCAGCATTCCATGACACACCGCTTCTGTGATCTCGTTCACATCATGTTGGTTTGTTTCGACAACCTCATTGCACTGTCGCAAAACCACACACAACACATAGACGACTTGTGAAAAGTCCTCATGTGATGTTTCCAGTGCAGAATCCACTTGAACCCATCCAAGTGTGTTTTTTGTATCCCCAGGGTTTATCTCCAAGGATTCATCATGTCACACAAAGGAATGCCCGCTGATCATGGGAAAGTCCAAACAACTTTCCCCCTAACGTCACCCCTTTGAGTGACAGCGTTCTAAATTGTATTATAGTATTTCCATTTTTTGTTTTGCACATTTTTCCCAATTGATTCTTATGTATTGTTTCCTCTCATTGCTTCAGATTGAGCACACCTCAAACCAATATATGGGATTTACAGATGGAGCAAGAAAATGGTCTCCGAACCTCGCCTTGGCTGCATGGGTAATCTACTCCCCATCGCACAAGTTGATCCACATCGACGGAATATGTGTGGGCACCGCAACCAACAACCAGGTGAAATATGATGGCGTTAATGGCCTCTTGGTCACCGCTATTCAAATAGGAATTCACCATCTCGATGTCTTCTTAGACTCGTAGCTTCTTGTTTCTCAGTTGAACAACCACTATCAAGTACATGATCCCTGCCTCTTTAGAAAGTACCTGCGCACTAAACAGATGGTTAGAACATTTGAATCCATCACATTCACACGTGTTCCTAGAAACCTCAATAGTGTCGCAGATCAAATCACTAACAATATTCGAAATTGGCACATCCACAACCACATATAGGAAACATACAACCATAAAATCATGCATAACTATGTCTAAAAATACACACACAGTGTAATAATACATCACATAGACATTTTCATTCCACAGCATCATAAAAGACTCACATAATAAAACCATAAAAGCGCATCAACGTGCGTTAAAAATAGATATAGATAAATAGATAAGTCACATGTCCAATAGAAAATGAGAAGCCACATATGATTTCTCAACAGGATATACATAGAGACACAAAAACTCCTAAGTGCACCAATGCACTAGGGGAAGCACCATCAGCTGCTAATTCAAAGTCACCCAGAACCGGTTCGAGACACCTCTCACACCTTTGGGCTCAAATTTATATCTCTTCATGAGACCATTGTCTCATGTTTAATAAACTAATTTTGGGACCATTTCCCACAAGTCACCTCGATTTACGAAGCCACGACATGATGATGCAAGTTTCTACGGACCTGTACTTGTATCACACTTCTTGGCCGCTACTCATGTGAGTTTTCAGGCCACCGCTCGTTAAGGACTGTAATTTTAGCTTTTATTTTTGTATTTTTAACACATAGTTGTCTTTTCCATTCACCGCACCTTATGTGGGCCTCTGGACCACTGTCCACAAAACAATTTATTTTTCTTACATGCATTTGGCATATAAATGACACCGGACTTGTACTCACATCACATGTAGTCAAGTTCATCCACCGCAACACACACACACACACTCTCCTGACCTCTGTTCGAGATCCAACTTGGTTTGTGTGCCTCTATCGCACCAACTCACGAGCCTCTTCCACGATGTATCCCAGACATATATTGGTATGTTTGAGATCCTTCTGCTTCATCCATACTGCATGGATGACCTTTGGACCTTTGTCCACTATCCCGACATGGGGCACCGCTTGTGCCACCGTAGTTGGTTGACCACATGAGATTTTTCGTTTAAGCTCTTTTCTGAATCCTTAAAACAATGAAAAGATAGTCCAACGCAACTGCTTCATTTCTCGCTCGCTAAAGTATAGGAAAGGGTGTCTACATTGTCTCATTTACCTCCTTTTGAGGACCATGTAGACCATCAATTGAAAAGGACCTCCTTGGCACATTCAAGCTAAGACCGTTCCCCTCTGCATACATTAGAGGAAATTTCAACTCAAAATGGGCCTCCTAAAAAAAAATAATAAAATAATAGTTAAAATAATAAAATAATATTTATTAATTTTGGAGGAAGAAATGAAAAAAACTACTTTTTTGTTTGTATTTTTGACATATCTCTCTGTGTTTTTACTCAGATTTCGATCGAGAGAGCTCGTTGGATGCGAAATTAAATTCCGTATCCAACGAGTACCCACTCGGCATATTTGTTATGGACCCCGCTACGCCAAAAACAAGAAATACCTGAAAAAATGTGATGATGACATCATCATCACGTTTTTTCAGGTATTTCTTGTTTTTTGGGTAGCAGGATCCATAAAATTATGTCGAATAGGTACTCGTTGGATGCGGAATTTAACTCCGCATTTAATGAGCTCTCTCGATCGAAATTTGAGTAAAAAAAGGGAATATATGTCGAAAATACAAACAAAAAAAGTAGTTTGTTTATGATACCTATCCCCAAATTTATATTAAAAAAGGTGTTTAAGACCTATACGGTATTTCAAATTTAAAGCAATTTCATTGGCTAACACATGATGACATGGAATTTGAGTTAAAGTTAAAAGGCCCATTTTGAGTTGAAATTTCCTCTAATGCTTTTATGCTTTCTCAGGCAGAGGGGGCGCAGTTTCCAGCCGTCTCAACAAGAAAAGATCGCTGAGAAAACTTGGTTTCATTCATGCTCGTAAAAGTATTTGAATGACCATCTAGTCAGTATAGGTTTAACCTTTTCCGGCCTGATTGGACTACCAATCGTAAATAAGTCTCCCATCCCCTATAGGATGGTCGAGCTCTCCTATGTATACTTTTATCCTTTTTTCAGGCACAGGAGACTACCAACGAAAAAGAGCCCCCACTACAGTCTTCTTTGTGCTTTCAGAATCTCTAAAATTGAAAGCACCATCGAGCATTTACCTTCTCGTACTTGCCCAAAATCCATGATATCGTACCACAACGGTGTCCCTAGACACCACCGCACAAGAAACAGTTCGGCAACATCCCTTTGTTCAAAATACTCTGCAATGTGTCTTCCTTGAATCCCATCAATATCAAAAGTGTCCACCTCCTCCAAGTATTTCCCATTTGCAGTGACATTCCTGGTATTATAGCTATGATCCCATTCCCTTGAGTCAAGTTTCATTTGTTTCTTGGTCTGCCCTGCAGTCATACTCTGAACAAAGGAAGTTTGAGTCTCCCCACTCCCCCCCTGCCCCTGTGTAGAAGGAGAAAGTCGATCAGCTGACTTGAACGAGATCCGACTTAGTCGATCAACCGACTAAGTCGATGGGACAACTTAGTCGTTCAACCGACTAATTCGGTCAGCCGACTAAAACAAGAGATTAGGTCGGCCATCTAAAGTCGCGTCAGTTAGTTATTTTGTAACCGTATGTAAATCATATATGTTAGGCTGTTGAGATAGACGAGAACTCAGTTCAGTTCTCTACATTGTATGGACTCATTGTAATAATATAATCTGTTTTAATTCTATTTGTTCTTATCTCTTGTCTCTATTTAGATTTATATATGTTTTAGTGTGTATTATTGGTAACCTTATGTGATCTGTGAGATTACAAAATTGGTTCCATTGTCGGTCGTACATGACTAGAATGTATGCCAACAAATGATACCAGAGCAAGAGATTAAGGACTGGTGGAATCGTAAAATTGAAAACTACTTGCAAAATTACGTGCGAAGGAATAGATTAACAGCCGCACAAGAAAAAGAAAAAATTTTCACAGAGACGCATGAAAAGTTTGTCGAATCAGTGCCTTAACTTTTGAAGAAATTGCTGGATGAGAAAACTGGACGAGATTAGAGAACAACAGCTGCTCGAAAGACTAATTCGTGGAGGTAGAACAAAATTGTTCGAGTGGTTTGAGAAAATTGCCAATGACTTCTGTCAAGAACAAGCAGTCGAAGACAAAACTTCGGTAGAAACAGTGAAGGAGAAATTCTACACAGACCTCTCCGAACAATTTCTGTGTTCCCTACCGACCTTGCTGTTCAAATTTTTTATCAAGAAAGGAGTAGCACATATCGTCAAACCTCGCCCATCACTTCACGAACTGCCAACAAAATCTAACTGGGAAGAGAAGCAGAGGAAGTGGGAAAAATTCATTACCGAAAGGGAGTGGGAATACTTCCTAAGAAAATAGACCGAACTATCTGGGCTTTCTAAAAAGCGTCGGGTAGGCTATGGGGGGGTAGCTGGTCATGTGTTGAAAATAGACTATAGTGGATCCTAGTCGACTAGAATCCGATATCAGTCACTAGTAATGAAAAGTCAACTAAAGATGGCCTCAAGAGAATAGTATCCTACGAAAGTATGTCGGACATTCAGAAAATAGAAAGGGATGAGAGACACAAGAGAAAGGAAGCAAGATGAGAAAGGGCCTTAGAGCTGTACAGAGGACAAAACCCTAGGGAGAACGACCAGGAAGAGAATCTGCCAGAGTCGGGTCATGACCGACATGAAGAGGGCATGGAGCAAGAATCATCCCCTAAGGAGGAATAATTGTGGATAGAGTAGCTAGAAGCTCTCCAATTAAGAGCTCCCAATCAAGGAACAACCCTTTCCCTAGTGAATCTGTGTACTCAAATACAGACTATTGCCGAAAAAGATCTCCGACTACGAGCTAGTGACTTCAGTATATGGAGCCAACTAGGCGACAAACCATACCCTGGTCGACACCTTACTATACATCGACCGATGGAAGGGAACTGGGTAACGTTTCAAGTGATAGCCTCCCTCCAAAGTATCCACTTGCTCTTACCGACACATGAAGGAGCAACCCCCCCAGCCAAATACAGCTTTAGAATAAATTGAACAATCAGAACAGCGGACAAATAGTTGCAGTGGACCATCGACAGGAGAAGTCGACATCAAACGACTGCACGTCGACGAAGACTCGACAAATGACGGGAATGCCAGTTTCGTCGACCATAATTTCGCAGGCACGAATACATCAAAAACCCCACAACCCTCATCACCACCCCCACCTCCACTACCACCAACTTCTAAGAGCAGTGACAGTGATTCAGACATGGGTCATGGATCGGCTCACATCCCCCTATATGAAGGAGATGAAGACCCTCGATGACATTGGTTCATCTACAAGTTGACCTGGGAAGCCAACCAGGTTACAGATGAAGATAGACAAATGACACAGTTCACAGGAGCCTTAAGGAAAATGGCATTGACATGGTACATGAACTTTTCAGAGAGACAACCTAGAGCGACAAAAGTTGAGATTAAGGCACAAATTTTGTCATTTTTTAAAACTCCAGATGCGAAGCACCTAGCCCCGAAGAAGCTTAAAACCACATCACAAAAGCAAGGAGAATCCCTCCACGACTACGATAAGAGTTGGATTATGTTATAGACGAACAGTTACTAATTCAATGGTTTATTGCAGGACTATCACAAAAAGTACATTAACACATTAGTTTGGAGACGTTCAAAACGTATGAGGATGCGCTAACAAAATCTCTTCATGTTGAGATGGACGAGGATATACCTGCTTACCCCACAGACCACAGATTGTAACAGCATCTCAAGAATGTGCAGAAGTCTCTGAAGGAACTAAGCCTCAAGAATCAGGAGATCTAGTGCACCAAATGCTCAACAAACGGCCACTCCAAAGATAACTGTAGACAAGAATATAGCCGATAAGACGTCCGATTTGTACAAACCAAATCCTTTGCGACATTTTCTAGGAACACAGAGATCACTCTACAATAGACTGCCAGTTTAACATGAAGAACGACAAGGCTTCCTGGTGCGCCATCTATGAAACCAAAAATCATAACACTGTTGACTGTCACTTAAACCTAAAGAACCGATAGAACTATCAGGTGGTATATCAAACAAATGCAGTGGCCCAACATAATGAGCAAAACAATCCACCAAATGATCAGAACAGACAAAGATATGACGACCGACGATATGAGCATCGGTACGATAATCGAGGTCAAGGTTATGGAGGAAGAGGTCAATTCCATGGGAATTGAGACATACTGTCGTACTGACCAATCCGGTGATTTATATGTTACAAAGAAGGTCACCGGTATGCAAATTGTCCATACAAGGACATGACTGATCTCAAATTCTGTACCCACTACAGAGTAGGCGATCACTCACTTGAGGATTGTCCTACTATGTTAGAAAAAATTAATACCAAGAAAAACGTTAATGTCTTGTCTTGTGTACAAAAACATGATGTAATAACTACTAAAATTTTACATATTGTAACTCGACAAGGAACAAAAACAGGACTTGATAACTCTCAAATTAGTAAGATTAAAGAAACAAATGTCTATCCTGACCCATGGCATGAGAAACAAACATATAAAGAAGCAACCCATGTCTTTCAAGACATTGCATGACAAGAAGACATCAATAACAGTCAACCTAACACAATAAATCAACTAATCCAACTTGTTCAAACAGACAAATTAGTGTCTCAATTCATTGACTTATTGCATGGAATAAAAGGTACAAACCCTGAAAAACAAACAAAAGACATCTACAGCTTGAACCAAAAAGACAAAAGTGATGCCGACCCACTTGTCGACCTTGAAATCGAAGGATACCACGTCTGACAAGTAGTGCTCGACTTCAGGTCACAAGTCAATATCATGACTCATAACACTTGGGAACAGATGGGCCGACCTCGACTATATGATTCAGGCATATACCTGAAACTAGTCGACCAAGGCCTAATTGAACCCATTGGAGTATGGAAAAACGTCGATACGACTATCAAAGGAATCTCGACCAAGGTTGACTTCGAAATCATTGACCCAAAAGAAGGAGCCAGCTCCTTCCCAGCACTAGTTGGTCGACCTTGGGGTAGGAAGATGAAAGCATCCATATCCTTGGACAAGGAACGAATCAAATTAAAAGGAAACGGTCAAAAGGTCATTGTACCCATTCATCCATCCCAAGGAGAACCTTGGACTGAACCTATTGATGAAGAAGTCGATGTCAGACAACTGTACCAAATCCACAATGATGCAGACTACACAGAACCAAACATCCATGGAGAACTTAACTTAGGTAACCAAGACTCAATTGGTTATTACTCAGATGCTAAATTGTATGATTGGGAGATTGAAAATTACAAAACACAAGTAAGAGGGTGTTGGAATATACAAAAAGTACAGAAAAAACCCACCCAACAGTGCTTCATAGTATCCATTGTCCCAAAAATCTTCGAAAAGAAAATAAGGGAACGCCCTACCTTACAACCAACTAACCTAAATACTACACAACTACCAAGGTATAAGGAGAGGGAATCACCAGTCATGCATATTGAACAAGTATCTAAAAATATTGGTGAACATGGCTGACTTCAAAGCTTAGTTGAAACGTTTACAGGACAAGCAGCTAGATGGTGGGATACCCATCAAACAAAACTATAGACCTGGACAACTGCTTCGAATTACTTTGTCGAGAGGTTTGGAGGAAAGAAGTTAACCCAACAAGTTCAGATACCTGTATTTACTCAAGGTCAAAACCCAGAAGAACATATCAAAACCTGTGAAAAGGAGTGGAGAAGACTTGGATACAAGGACGAGCGAGCCTGGCCACATTTGTTCCCCTCAACCCTAGCCGACTTACCAAATAAATGGTATAAGATGGAAGAAGCTAGAGGTGAAACCTTCTTATGGCACGAACTCAGGGAAAATTTTATTAAATACTTCAACTTGATACCACAAAACAAAAATCTAGCCGAGATAGCAAACCAAATTAAACAATTTATCCAACCGACCAAAAACCAACCCATACGGGACCATCGACAGATAAAAGACTGTAACAACCTACAAACATGGGCAAGACCATAGTCAACCCTTTTACAATTAGAAAACGAAAACACAGAAGCCAAGAGCTTCAGATGGAAATCCAACCACATCGAAACAACAAAACCTATCCACTCGATCCTGAAAATTGCAACAACCGACAAACAAGATACTGACAGAATGACTGTAGACGACTTCCCTGCCACATTCTCACAGTTCAAAGAAGGAATTCAACTGATTAATGAAGCTAAAGCACCAGAATGGCTAGATTCCTGTTGGAATATAATCCGCTGGGATTATATTTTGTAAATAAATAAAGAAAACTGAATAGTTATGTAGGAAGCCGAAAAGGTTCGGCAGAAGATGAAACACAACCGTCATATGAATTGTATAAATATATGCATTAGCAAGGGAATAATAAGAATCGGGAGTTATTACCTATCAGTGGTATCAGAACTTGGCTACCTTCCATAACTCCTGGCTCCTAGCTACTTTCCATGCTTTCCATTCTGCCTGCATTATTAGACCTTGGTCGTTTCGCCTGCCAGCCTGCATACGTTCATTGTATGCGTTACAGTTCCAGAACTGCGTTGAGGAATGGCTTCCTGCCCATCGCCAGTCTACCATATGTGTTCTCATCTCAGTTGAGGAAATTTTGAGAGTTCTGTTGAGTGTGTTCTTTACCATGTTGTACATTAGGGTATAGAACAATATTATTAACCCTAATTCTTTCACGCTGAAGCTTTGTGCTGTGACCTTCATTTGTGTTCATCATCTGATAGAGTCTTCTCTATTAAAGAATACATTCCTCTTTACCTATGGAGAAATGATAGATCCACTCCCTTTATACACCTGAGAGCTACATTTTCCAGAATGTTATGTGGACTATGCATCGATTTGGAGGAATGGTGAGCTAATCCATTTTCTAAATCTGCAAATATTGAAGAGATCGTGACTGCAATTTCTGGAATAGATGCCTGGTATGCGTTCTGGCTGCATGATATGTGACCTCTGTGTTGAAGATGGAATCCATGATATGCCAGTGAGATATTGTTGGCAAAATATTCATGCCCTCAGTCAACTGCGTGAAGAGTAAAACTACTTTGAAGATAATCATAAGTGCGTAGAGCTGCCTATGTGGAGCTGTCTGATGTATGGTGCACCCACACTTTCACTACATTGAAGTATTCTTTGAGAACTGCAACTTGTCATCTCTGCTGATATTCGACTGAGGAGTGAAGCTGTGCACTGAGCCTTTGTCAATAGCATGGAGGTAGAATTATTTCTTGCCATATTAGATGTAACCGTTGGGGATTACATAATACCTAACCCTATTTCTGCATAGCCGCTTCATTTTTTCCATTTTAAAATGATATCATTCTGATATATGTAAAGAGTCTGTGAGTTCCATATTTCATACCACAATAATATGGTGTGCATTGTGGGCTGCACATTCTGAGTGTGAGTGACATTCTATGGGTGAAATCCTCGTGATATTATGTGTTGAAGATTGTTTTTTGTTATACGATGAGAACCGTGGAGTGCCGTGTTCAACTATGATTGTGGTATATGCTGCGTATCCATATGCGTTGAGTATATATATTTTTATATGCACTACTTATTGAAGAGGCCTGTATTGGAGCTACGTTGAAGACTATGTTGGAGAAATAATGTATGCTACAAAGACTCAGTGCATAGAGCACCACTGCTGGGAGCTACAACTGCTGCATTCAAGCACCACTGCTGCGAGCTAACTTGTCCCGTCATTTCATCTTGGGTGCTGCTACAAATATGCGACTAGTGTTGGAACTGTCCCAATTATGTGCTATCATGCTATCGTTGATGACTATTGTATGAAGAATCCAAATGCTTTGTGTTGAAGCTCGTTGGTTAATCTTGTCGGTAAATATCATTGGAATATTGTTGGAGCCGGGACCTCTCATCTCACTGTGAATTAAATCTGTGACTCTCTGTGGCTTGGAAGACTCCATTCAAGAGCGTGGAGGTATATGCATCTTGTATGAGTTCATGCTTTGTTAGTGTTGAGGTCTCACTACTGCGATCTCAAGAGCTCCAGACCATTGTTGCAACTGTGTAAAAGTGTTGAGAACTCATTTGTGTGAGTGCTACTACAAGTCTGTTACAAGAGACTTTGTTGTTGTATTATTGTGAAGATTTTAAATGTAATATTTATATAATAACACTCTAGGAAAAATGATATAGAGCAGTTGAGGTATATCATCAATGATATAGAGTTATTGAATTATTTTTAAGCTGTAAAATTATTTGTATAGGTTGCAGAATCATATTGTAATTTGTAAAGGAGCAGGAATCTAAACCTGCATCCCATATCTTTTTCCAAGTATTCTGTAAGTTGCAGATTCCATAGTGAAGATGCACTATTTGGCATCTGTAGTTGGGGGCACTCTCTCTGGCAAAGAGAGAGGCAGAGAAAGAAGAAACTTCAGAGGCAGAGGGGGCATAAACAACTTCAGCAAAAGATCAGATTTGCAGTGCAAGCATTGTGGAAAGACTGGGCACACATCAGATCAATGTTGGGCTTCGTGGGACTCCATCAAAGATTAAACATAACCAGAAGAAAGATGAAAATAAAAACCAAGATGCTAGTAAATCTTCTGATTCTACTCATTGTATTGTTGCACATTGTAATATTGGAATTAATGAAATGACTTCCCTTTCATCTTAAAAAGATTGTTGGCTGCTTGATACTAGTGCAACATCACACATTACTTTTAGAAAAGACTATTTTGAAGAACTTAATGAAACAATAAATGGCATAGTGTACTTTGCAGATAAGTCAAGTCTTAAACCAAAGGGAATGGGTAACATTTGACTAAAGATGCTTGGATTCCCTGATTTCTTGTTGAAGAATGTTCTTTATCTTCCAGAGTTGTAAATAAGCCTGCTGTCCTTGGTGGAGATTCGACAGCGAGGCCATTCCATCCACATGTTTGATGGAATCATAGAAATAAGAAAGTCCTCTAACAACCAAGTCATCATGACTGGATACGAACATGGGACGCTGCTGAAGCTAAAGGGTTCATCTGCAAGAGTTAAGAACTATGCCTACCTCTCTCAGCATGGAGAAGGTAATTTGTCATCTAGTTCATTGTTGCATGCAATATTTGGTCATCTAAATTATAACAGTCTTCATTTGTTGAGAAAGAATGGTGTATTTGGTTTTCCCACCATTCCCAAAGAGAAGAACAAATGTGATGCATGTATATTAGGGAAACATAGTAAGCTGCCATTCCATGAATCTAATTTCAGAGCAAGTAGGAAATTAGAATTAGTGCATTCTGATTTATGTGGCCCAATGCCAACTCCTTCTGCTCATGGGAATAAGTATTTTATGACCTTTGTTGATGACTACTAAAGAATGTGCTGGATTTACTGTTTAAAGACAAAATCAGGAGCATTTCAAACATTCAAAGACTTTCATGCATTGATAGAAAAACAAGCACAATCTAAAATTGGTACACTTTGTACTGATAATGGGAAAGAATACACTTCAAATGCTTTTAAAGATTATCTTCGCCAACATGGAATTGCACATCAAACTACAGTTCCCTACAATCCTCAACAAAACAGTGTAGCAAAAAGAATGAATAGAACCATAATGAATATGGTTCACTCAATGATGTTTTTTGAGAATGTAAAACTAATGTTTTGGGGTGATGCAGTGAAATGTGCAGCCTATTTGAGAAACAGAAGTCCCTCAAATGCTCTTGATAACAAGAGTCCACATGAAATGTGGTTTGGCCATCTCCCTTCAGTCAGGCATCTCATATTTTTTGGTTCCACCTGTTATGCCTTGATTCCAAAGGAGCAAAGAAACAAGCTTGGTGCTCGAAGTAGAAAATGTATTTTCTTGGGGTACGAAGAATACTACAAGGCATACCATCTGTATGATGAGGTAAAAAAAAAGTTTGTTATTTCTAGAGATGTCATTTTTCTTGAAACTAATAAAAATGACCAGTCCATTGAGAGACAGCTTGATCATTTGGAAAAATATCCTCATCCAAAGAAATATTCTGAAAATGAATATGAAATTCCAAACCTTGAAGGGGGGATTCCTATTCTGGATCAACCTTTCGAATTTCCATATGAAGCACCAACTCCCCCGCATGAAGAAGTTCCTGCTACTTCACCTGAACAAGAGATTCAACTGGATGATGTGACTGAGAGAATTGAAAGACTCTCAATCAATGATGAAGTAACACCAGCTGATCAACCAGGACCATCACGGAAGATTCCTAAATGGGCCACAAAGACACTTGAAAGTTTCCATCTAGATGAAGTTGGAAAGACAGGAATGAGAAGTTCGAAAAGACATAAATATGGAGGAGAAGTAGATAATTCAGGTGATGACATGGATGTATCATTTGATTGTGAATTTAATTTATTTGCTAAATTTGAACCAACTTCCTTTGAAGAAGCTTCTACTTGATTTGAGTGGAAAGAATCTTTGAGAATAAGTATGATGCACTCATGAAGAATGGAACTTGGAAGCTGGTTGACCCTCCAGTTGGAACCAAACCAATTGGCTACAAGTGGGTGTACAAGAACAAATACAGATCAGATGGCTCACTTGACAAGCACAAAGCGAGGCATGTAGCAAAAGGCTATGCACAGAAGGAAGGAATTGACTATGAAGAAACATTTTCTCCTACAACAAAATGGGCTACCATCCGTACCTTACTCTCTTTAGCTGCTCAGAAAGGGTGGAAAGTTCATCAGATGGATGTGAAGACTACTTTATTAAATAGAGACTTGAAAGAGAATGTTTTCATGTCTCAGCCAAAAGGCTTTGTTGTGAAAGGAAAATAACAAAAGGTATGCAAGCTTTTCAAATCCTTGTATGGACTAAAACAAGCGCCTCGCGCATGGTATGAAAAGTTAACCGAGCATCTTTTGAAGTTAAATTTCGAACATTTTCATCTTGATGATGCAACACTGTTTATAAAGAAAGTTGGAAGATATGTTGTGTATCTTGTGGTGTACGTAGATGATCTTTTGATAACAGGGAACAATGAGAGCTATATAGCATCCATAAAGAAAGATTTGAAAA
>LPNX010988344.1:376776-390331 GCA_001517045.1 Pseudotsuga menziesii
TGGTGATAAGGAGACAGGAGTATCAACTTCTGGATACACTATGAGTCTTGGATCAGTAGCTGTCTCATGGAGATCACACAAACAGTCAGTTCCGGTAGATTCAACAACAGAAGCAGAATATGTGGCTGTAGCTGAAGCAAAAAAAGAAATAGTATGGCTCAGGAAGATACTTGAATATTTGCAAGAAAAACAAGAGAAATCCACTCCATTATTGATCGAAAATACTTCTGCAATCAAGCTGGCTAAGAATCCTAGATTCCATGATCGAACCAAACACATCAACACAAAGTATCATTTGATTTGACATCATGTAGAGGCCAAGACAGTCCATCTTCGACATTGTTCCACAAATGATCAAATTGCAGACATCTTCACCAAAGTGCTTGGATGAGAAAAGTTTGAAAGATTCAGAAACATGCTTGGACTTACGAACACCCCTTCGGATTAAGAGGGGGATTGTTGGAATATAATCCGTCAGGATTATATTTGTAAATAAATAAAGAAAACTGAATAGTTATGTAGGAAGCCGAAAAGGTTGGGCAGAAGATGAAACACAACCGTCATATGAATTGTATAAATATATGCATTAGCAAGGGAATAATAAGAATCAGGAGTTATTACCTATCAATGCCAAAGTAAAAACTAAAGAAGTCGACATCTCAAACGACGACCGACCAAAACTAGCAAAAATTGGGTACTACTGGAATGAACAACAGACCATAGAGATAGTGAACCTACTAAGAGAGTTCCAAGATGTCTTTTCCAGGGACTATAAAGACCTAAAAGGCTTAGTCCAAGAAATGGGAGAAATGAAAATTGATACTAAACCTGATGTCCGACCTGTTAAGAAAATACCTTATAAACTGGCTCACAAGTACAAAGAAATAGTCAAAAAGGAAATTGATACCATTTTAGCAGCAGGGATCATTTACCCTATCGACCAATAAGAATGGGCAAGTCCAATGGTCGTACATCCCAAGAAGCATGACCCGACTAGGCTAATAATTCATGTCAACTTTAGGGAACTCAAGAAAGTAACACTGACAGACCCATTCCCAACCCCTTATGCTGATGAAATATTGAATGAAGTTGCAGGACATGGATGCTACTCATTTACAGATGGATTCTCAGGCTATAACCAAGTACCAATAGCTAAAGAAGATCAAAATAAGACAACATTTGTATGTGAAATTGGTTCCTTTGCTTACAAAGTTATGCCCTTTGGATTAAAGAATGCACCTGCAGTGTTTTCTCGAATTGTTGTCAAAACATTCCAAGAGTACATATATAAGACCATGGAAGTATACTTCGACGACTGGACAATATACTCAACCTTAAAAGATCACTGCAAATGGATCAGACTTATGCTGGAGAGGTGTCGACAGATTCAACTCTTCCTGAACATTAAGAAATGTATATTTATGACTCCCATAGGGATACTATTAGGGAATATTGTCTGTAAATAAGGTATCAAGGTCGAATTTGCAAAGATTAAAATTATCCTCAACCTGAAACCACTAGTAAACCCCAAACAAGTCAGGGTATTACTTGGCCATACAAGCTATTACAGAAAATTTATAAGATACTATTTAGATATGACCTATCCCCTCGAATAACTATTAAAGGAAGATCAAGAGTTTAACTGTATAGAAGAATGTCACATCTCATTCAAGAAATTAAAAAGAAAACTAGTCAAATCTCCCATCCTAAAGTTTCCAAACTGGTCAATCAAATTCCATGTGCATATCGGTGCATCAGGAATAGCAATAGGAGAAATCCTAACTCAACCAGGGGATGATGGAATAGATTATCCCATAGTTTACAGCAGTCGCAAATTAAATAAGGATGAAAGAAACTATTCGACTACAGAAAGAGAAGCCCTAGGTATGGTATTTTCCCTCCAAAAGTATCAACATTACCTTTTAGCCAACCCTTTCACATTCTATACCGACCATCAATCCCTCAAGTACCTTGTCAATAAACCACTACATCATGGAGGGATTAGTCATTGGCTACTTCTCTTCCAAGAATTTGAGTTGGAAGTCGTTGTCCAACCAGGAAAGCTAAATTTCGGGCCCGACCATCTGTCCCGAATAGACACAGGAGAGGAACCGACCGGAGTCAATGATGACTTACCCGATGCACATTTATTTCACATAGAATCAGTGCCAGCATAACTAGAGGAAATAGCTCAGTTCTTAGAAAACGGACAGGCACCAGAAGGTATGAATACCAAGAAAAAACAAATCTTAGCTATGAAGGATGCACCATACAACCTCATTAATGGATTTTTATATAAAATAGGATTAGACGACATCCTCAGAAAGTGTGAACTCAAACATGAACGAGACCAAATCATGCATGAAGCACACTATGGAGCTGCAGGAGGACATTTCCAAGTAGACACAACTGGAAAGAAAATCCAATAGTCAGGATTATGGTGGCCGACACTCCACAGAGATTGAAAAAGTTTTGTTAGTCAATGTGATAGATGTCAATGACTTGGTCGACCCCTTCCTAGTATAGAAATTCACTTGATATCAGTAAACCCCAGTCTCACATTCGATATCTAGGCCATAGACTTCATAGGACCATTTCCCACCCCAGCAAAAAGATCAGGAGCAAGGTATATTATTACTGCAGTAGAATACGTCACTAAGTGGGTAGAAGTTGAACCCGTCGATACATGTTCGAGTGAGATAGACACTAAATTTATCTATGAAAACATCATCACTAGATTTAGATTCCCACTAACCTTGATTAGCGACCAAGGGACACACTTTATCAACAAAACTATCAAGACCCTGACCGACCCCGTAACCCAAGCCGACCAACCAGCAACTACACTGCTAGAAGTAGACATGCCTTCTAACGTAAATCCCCGCCATACTTCCCCCAAACCCATCACCCCCTACCATTCCCCCAGTCCATCATCACCACCACCATTATATCCACCACCATTTCCACCTCCTGAGTCAGAGACAGGCCCACCACAACCCAGTACATCGACCCAACCAGAGGTAGCTTCCATCCCACCCCCCCAATCAGACAAACCATCAGCTTCTAAACCACAAACCCAAGTTCATGGATCAACTGTTACAGGTACACAAGAGACAGAAGCTAGAAAGCACAAGAAAAGGAAGGATCATCATGGGAAGTTCCCCAAAATTCAAAATAGCTTAAGGGACACAAGTTCCTTAACCGACTCAGAGATGGGACAAGTCCTCAAAACCCTAACAAGTGAAGTAAAGTCAAGGAGTATTAGGAAAACTCAAGAACTTCAGGCCAAACACACGGAACAGATCCAGTTTCTCGACAGATGCACGAATTTGGCCCAATCCGTCCTGCCAGGACCCATTGATATCGATACAGATAGACCGCTTGAAAGAGTGTATCAGCTATTCTAGAGCATGGTGTTGACCCTCCAAGTGCACCTTCAGGAAACTAAGGAGGAACAGAAAGAGGAGACTGCCAGACTACTACTAGCACATCACACTGCATTTTTAGAAGCATACAAAGTCTTGTAGGACCATATGGAGGAGTCTATCATAATCGAAGAAGTACTAAGAGACTGGCCTACTTACTATGGGCAAGTTTACCAGCAGACACGACAGACCCGACAAGGGATTCAGACATTGGAGAGTAGGAAAACCACAAAGACAGCACTTAGACCAATAATAGAAGATCAGATAGTGCTGGAAACCACCAAACTGCAAAAACTAGAATGGGAAGCACATCAGTGGGTGCAACAAGCTCTCCCCAACTTAGAGAAAGTCGACACCATCTTCCCACCGATGAAACGACTTGTCGAGACTGCAGAAGAGTAGAACCATTGCATGGGCCCCAACATGGAAAGGATAGCTAAAATCCCTATCTCAGAGAAGATGTCGGTCCTCTCAAGCTTAACCACACTGACCATCGACATCCAGAAAGCTTTGCAAAGTTGGATAGATTTCAAACATCACCTCACCATCATAGCTCCAGCCATTGTTGAGGTCTGTGTATAGAAATGACCAACTATCCATCTTCACAGCCCGCCACAGTAAACTTTTGAAGGACCAGAACAAACCAATTTTGTGTACCTCCCTGTTTCTTCGGGATGAAGAAACATTTTGTTCGTGGGGGAGATGTAGAAGGAGCAAGTCGATCAGTCGACTTGAACGAGGTCCAACTTAGTTGATCAACCGACTAAGTCGATGGGCTGACTTAGTTGATGAGCCGAATAAGTCAGTGGGCTGACTAAAACAAGAGATTAGGTCAGCCATCTAAAGTCGCGTCGATTCACCGAACCGATAGGTAGTTATTTTGTAACCGTATGTAAATCATATATATTAGGCTACTGAGCCAAACGAGAACTCAGTTTAGTTCTCTACATTGTATAGACTCATTGTAATAATATAATCTATTTTAATTCTATCTGTTCTTATCTCTTGTCTCTGTTTAGATTTATATATGTTTTAGTGTGTATTATTGGTAACCTTATGTGGTTTGTGAGATTACAACACCCTTTTCAGTTCTTTCCCTTCCCTCCCCTCCCCCTAATTCAGTGAGTCAGTCCACAGATTGCCTCACACCTTTCGGTTATCCCTCGCACTCCTGATCAAGGAAACATCATTGCCTTGACTAAGGGTAGGTATCCCTCTGTCGATGCCAGCACACATATTCCATAGTATAGACCCAGGGGTCCCTGTACCTTGGTTTCATTAACATCATCGATGAGTTCCTTGGACCACTTGAGAGGACTTCTTAGTGCCTCTCGGGATGGTTGTTTCTCACGTGCTCGACTTTAAGTCCATCATCACAGTGTTGAGATTCGTATAGGGTTAGTTCCACACAGTGCTTGGTCAAAGACCCTGGATCTCACATGAATCTGGCACATTGGTGTGTCCACTCGAGGGACCTAAAACAGGTTATGTCCCTTCTGATTTCCAGGTTGCGTTGGATACAATGATCAGAATCCCCAGCAATGATTCGATATACCTTTATGATTGATCCAGCATACTTGTACCGTAGAGACTCTGACTCTCAATCCATGATTCCATACAGCTGTGTACTAGATCCAACAGACCATCAGTCATGAAGATATAGAATTCCATGAGAATGCTATGGGTCCAATGTACCAGATCAGTATTATATTCAACCTCACATGGAGGCAACCAACATTGTAACATCAATTGTATATGGTCGGCCCTTGTATTTTAGAGCATAGATCAAATTATTATTTTGACATTGTCACGAGCATGGGGATTCCCGCCTCATCCATATACATGTCACACATTTATTGTATCTCACCCATTTATGGGAACCAAATTAATACAAAAAACAAAAGCCACCATGCCCCAGCCCTGGAAGCACCACCTCTATACAACAAATCCTATGATGTCCATCGACCATATGTTGAGCTCCTGCACTCACACATCAAGGGGCAATTTGTTAACCCCAAAATACCCCACTTAGCTCTCAATGGCCTACACCACCCAAGGACACCATCTCACAACTCCCATATCACTCCATCAGACCTTCCATTAGACCCCCACACCTCCAAAAGAGCACGAGGATGAAGAAAAGGGATAAAAACCTGAAAAAGAGCCCAAAATAGCTCGCTAGGAGCTAAATCCCTAAAAAAGGGGCTAATTCCATAAAAAGGGGATAAATTTAGGGTGGAACTTGGCTAAAGGACCAAAAAAGGGGCTAAATCCATGACCAAGGGCTCAAAACCCTAAAACCCCTTGGAAAAACTATAAAAGGAGGGTGGGGGTCACTCTCAAAAAATTCCTCCCTTGCCTATTGTTATGCTGCTCATGGATGCTTTGAGACCTTTTCCTCTCAAACCACCCATAATCCCTCTCCTCCATCTCCATCCCATTGAGCCATTGCTCCCCAACAAAGAGAGGTGCTCCCATGAGCTAGGGCATGGTGGTCCATTTCTACTCAAGAGAGGTATAATGTTTCTTTACATGTTTGTTTAGTTGTTTTTTCTTTCTAACCTTGTTTTCTAGTTGCAGGTTTTATTATTGACATTGTCTTGCAGGTTTTCCATGATAGCTTAGTTTTGTTTGCAGGGTTTAAGGAGGTGGAACCCTAACCTGTTTTCTACATAGGGGTTCACAAGGGATTCATCTCCCTCTTTCCTTTTTGCTATTAGATCTAGTTTATAGTTGTTGCCATTTGCTTATTCTTGTTTAGATTAGCCTAGTTTAATTTACTGTTCTATTTATGCTATTTTCCATTTCGTTTTTCCTATTTTCCAACAGTAGGAACCTACCCTTCTTCCCTATAGGCACAAGGGAGCCATTCCTGCTCCTGCAGTGAGGAGAAATCCTCACTACATGATTCCTATATGTACTTGCAGTCATATGCAGAGATATTTGTACTGTATTGTTGGATGGCTGGTTCTTCCACCTGGTTCTTCATCACTCCACTTCTAGGATGGAATTCTAATGTATTTCAGCCATCGTATCACCCATCTAACCTCACACATTAGGGGGCATCTGTTACAGTTGATTTTACCACACATGGTAGATCACACATTTATGGCCTTTCCTGTCACTTTGTAGACTCTTTGGATCCCATGTACCATTTTTGTCCATTTGATGTTTCCAATATTATCCCTAAAAATAAATGTTATTTGACATACGCGACTTTTAAACCCTTTCTCATGTATATATGTGGATATGACCCTTAAACCCTCGTACATGGGGATGTGTGCAAAAGGATGAATAGTTTTGGAGTTTTCCTTGACATGGATCTGAGTCACTTGTCTCTTGGCCTTCCATATGACTTGAGATCTCTCATAATTGACCTTCCATTACCGCATTCAAGCACTATATAAGGAACCCTTTGGATACATTGAAAGGGTAGGAATTGAAGAGAAAGAAAACTATAGTCCATTATTGCCATAGCCTATACTTGAGTCTACATCCCTTTGTCCCTTGGAGAAGTTTGTGTTCTTCGCAAGCTTGCCTTTGCTTGTGAGCTTTCTATCAAGAGATGGAGGATTGAGGTCGTGGAGGCCTAGGTGGAGAGCTTAGTTTCTCCAGTTCGCAGACGTGTCGACGAAGGTTGTCATTCTTGTAATCTATGATTTATATTAATCGAAATATATTTTCATGTCCAATGATGTGCATTTAAATGAATATTGAATCCATGGATTATTTTAATTGCTTATACATTATTGATTATATATGCTAGAGTAGGTCTAACACAATTATATAGCATGCTTGTCTTATTTCCTGATTGTTAAGAGAGAAAATTTTTAACACAAGCGGGATTGGAAAAGCTCAATGGGGATCTACATCAACCCTCTGAAATAAGGTATGTTTCGATATCCTTTAGTGTTAGATGTTTTATTTATCTTGCATATTGGGAAGGGATTGATTTCTGTGGTTACTCTGTCTTTTGTGGTACCCCAAGCCATAAGAAGTTTTCTTTGTAACAGTACTGGTGGCTAACCATACCAGCCAAGGTTTATCATGATTTACTTTCTTGAAATTGCATAAATCAACAATATTAGGTGCAACATAGCTTCGGCAAGCACCGGGATCAATAACTATTGAAACTGAGGTGTTCAATATCTTACCTTCGATCTTGACCATGGTAGCTTGATGGTCCGCCTGTCGGCCATCTAATGCTCCATAGATTCACAGGGTTCCCACTACATCCTCAATTGTAGGTTTTTCTTGCAGGTTATGCAAGACTCCATTGTTTGTGTTCTTACAATTTTGGGCATAATGCAGTCCATTGCAGTTCTAGCACTTGATTGTTGAAGGGGTAGCATTGGCTCCACTTGCCGCTTGCTTTTTACCATTAGGAGCTGGTACATAAGGTTTTGTACCTGGTTTATTAAAGTTTCTGTTCACTTGAAAGTTGTCATTTTTCTTTCTATAAGGATGCGGGTTTAACCCAGGCTTGTGGTTATCAGAAAAGTTTCTAGATTTTTCCCTGTTTCAGTTCTTGTTTTCTTACCGTAACTGCCCATGCTCATAATAGAGTCTAGCCTTTTATAGTGTACTATCCAACATTTTTCCCATGTCAAATTCAATCCTGTCCGGAAAACTGAAAGGAAGACATCCTAGGAACTGCTATATCTTCACCTTCTCTTCTTTGATATATGGTACATAATGCAACAGATCTATAAATCTATTTATAAATGCATCCAAAGTGATGGACCCCATGCGCAGTTCATGGAACTCTTTTACCTTGTGGTCAAAGAACCTTTCCGACATGTATTTTTCTCGAAAAATATTCAGAATTTTTCCTAGCTTATTTCTCACAGGTCATCTTTCTTGGTGTGCTTTAAATCATGCCACCATCTTCCTGCCTTACCATTCAGGTTGTATATGGAAAGCCTAGCTTGCATCACACTTGAATAGTTATGAAACTAGAAATACTTACTCATTCCTAGCAGCCATTTTTCATCCTTTTCTCCCGTATTTACTTCACCTTCATAGGTCGGGGCTCTTATTTTTCGAAACTCCCCATGAATATTGTCATCACTTCTTTTCCTCTTTCTCCGTGGAGAAAGTGAGTTATCCCTAGTAGGACTGTTATGATATCCTTTAGTTGCTTCAGGGGTACCTTCCTTTTATGCTTCTCTTGGGCTCCTGGCCCGCTCATGGTACGGTTCTGTTTTGGATCTGTTGGTGGACTGGGTAGGTTTACCTTGTGGACTCCCTCCCATCATGTTATGCAATAATGCTTCATTTATAGCTTGATGTTCCTTTCTTTCATTCAGACTATCTTCTCTGAAGCTCTTCAGTTCAGCTTGAAGACTGTGCAAAGTTTTTAGCACATCATAGTTTAGCTTGACCACCAAGTTCACTTTCGGAGTTGGGGTGGCCATTTCTTCTTGCTAGTTGTTTTCTCTCTCAATGTTCATAAACTGAACAGTGCTGTAAAAATTTTCCTATAACACAAAAAATGTTAATAGTAGCAAAAATTTTTGTTAGTAACAAAATTCACTTATCATACTTTATTTTCTCTGCGTGAATGCCTGGTGCATGCAGAAGTCTCTTAGTATTGAAATTGGGTTCTGATACCACTTGTAATGTCCCCAAAAATTGAAAATAATTTTTTTTTATAGGTTAGTAAATACTACTCGAAAGGGATCATTATTACTCTTACGGAAGTACATGTGCTACTTAAACTTTCGATCTCCACATAAAATGCTCATACGGGCTTGGGAATCTCTTATCCATTCAATGATGATTAGTTTGTTTACTTCTTATGTCTAAATTCTGTTATTTAAATTATTTGTACATCTTAGTTACTACTATCGGTGAGTTAATGAATTGTATAGATCAATTTTTACCTCTCCACATGTGTATTCTGTTTATTAAGTATAAACTAACTTAAGTTTGTTGATGGGGATAAAGTGGTGGAGTGGATGGACTAGTTCTCCCATGACTATCTGAGAGGTAAGGTATTACCTGATTACGCCAGCTTACTTAGTTCAATTGAACTAAGGCACCTTTCTCTTTTGTTTACGGAGTTCATTACTTGCAACGAGATTATATGTATAGTGTGTTGATAGCCTTGGTAACCGATAATCTACTGCTAGTTATTACGCTGCCTATCGACTTGGTTTTTCAAACTTGGTAAGTGTCGTTATTGCCAATTTATCCATTACGGCTAAATTTCCTGTACATTGCTTATTCTTCAATATGGTCTTAAATTCGTTATTTTTAGATGTCTTTAGTATCATTTCGTGCTATGTATATTCTTACCATAGATTCTTTTTAACATTTCCTATGTTCTTTTATTGGCATGTTATTTAAGGGTTTGAGAGAAGAGCTTTGGATTTGATAATCTATAAGATTTACCTGGCATGCTTTGTATGCCATGGTGCTTAAGCCTAAACACCTTAACATTATGGTGTTAAACCCTAAGCTCTAACCTATGGACTAAACCTTATCTACAATCCTAATCAAGGGTCTTAACCATTGGAACTAGCACATCCTATGACTAGTACTACTATAATACTATCATAGTGTAGCTTTGTATTATGTTAATGTTGATGTTTTAAAGTTTGGGGTGACATAATATATGGTATGAACCATATATTACAAGGTTTAAGCGATGGTATGAAGGGTGGCATGAAACAATACCTTGTAGCAAATCGTGACTATGGGAGTGGGTTTGTGGAAACGTTAATAGATTCAATCCTGGTGCATTTAATGATTGTAGGAAAATGTGACAGCCTTCCCCTTAGGATTGGATCACGATGGATGTGTAATGTATTTGGAATTTGGGGTTTTGTTGTTTGGCTCTACATAGAGGTATGGCCATGGAGGGGACCCATAGATTGTGAAGGTAAACCCGTGTGAACTCATAAGCCTGTACATTAGTTTGGTTTTAAATTTGGAAGGGATTGCATACTTCTCATCCATTATTTGGTTGTTTTCTTGCAGGTGATAAAAGGGATGGAGGACAGCATGGCTACAACATAGTTATCTCAAAGCGTTGCATTCATGGTCATGTTAATCCTGCTCATCAAGCTTATGATTGTACTCCTTCGATCCTGTGGCAGGACTACGTTTCACATGGTGGTTTGGTTGGGGTTTAATGTTGTAGTGAATTCAATTTGACCTTTGGGCTTGAATACAGACTTGGTTTATGTTTAATGTGGAGTCTTTATGTCATGACTTGATACTTAGGCCATTTGGCTCTATGCAATGTTTATATTTGGTTATGTAACTCGTTAGTTTTGGTTTTGGGATTTTAAAAGCCATGGGTTGCACTATTTCAAGCAATGGTTCCATAGCCCATTGGCACCCTATGTAAAACCTTATTCTCGGCCTTTAATGGCAACTATGTACAGACATTTGGGTTTGCTGTGTAATTGGATGTATGGTTTTGATAATATGTAATGGTTAGGTGTATGTGATTTTACTCCCGCATTTTTAATTGAACACTATATTTAAACTGAGTTGGGGTTTTTAATGGATAGAGTTATACGCCTTACGAGTTGATCTATGCGTGAATTCCATTGATTAGTTTGGTTAATGTACTATTTCGTTAGCGTGGGCAAAGGCCATGCTGTCAATGGCATGGGCCTTCCCACAGTGCTGCAATAGCTTGTGATTTAAATTATATACGACATCTGGTTATTTGGCTGAGGCCGTGACTTATGTGAGCATTGAGTATTAAATATTAATGGTTTTCATCCAGGCCAATGTATGTAGATCCTTGATGGAACTCGTTGTTTTTAATTAACTTGGAATCTATAATAAAATTGTTTAACAGTCGAGGCCGTGCTATAGCTATATTTTTACGACCTCTCTGCTAGCGTAGGCATTTTAGTTATATGGCAATGTGTGAGTCGTGGCTTGTGTGATTAATACAGTGTGGTTAGATTTGGTAAGAATGGATCGTGGTCGGTGCTTGGGTATATGACCTTTGTCGATTTGGACCCGGGCGAGTTCAGACTATGAAATCTTTTATAAGAGATAAAATAAAATGGGAATTGGATTTTACTTTATGGTTTTAGTTATGCATTCTGATTATGTTACTGTTCCTATTGTGGGTTTTAATTTTTTTTATGTAATGGATTCGTAAGCTGTGAAGATCGATATCACGACCTCTGTTTATTAAATACAACCACTGTGTATTAAATACAGAGTTGTATGAAATGTTACTTGTTGAAACATTTATATGGATGTTTTAATATGGATCTTATATGGGATTCTTAAAGATATACTACATGTAATTTATGGTTTTTTAATGTAGATGTTAAGACTGTAGTTTTTATAGCAGAGTCTTGATAAGGACCACATCGATGGTCACAATATCACTTTGATGATGTTTTATTTATGTGGAATATTTTTAATGAAATTTGTTATATGATTACAGACCTTGGAAGGTCTTAGATGGATTGTTTGAATTTAGAAATAAATACATAGATAGATTTTATAAAGGTTTATACCTGATAGTTCTATTTATGTGTATGTATAGTTATTTTACAAAAGAATAACTCTGGTTGTAAGTAATACCCTAGGGTATTTATATAGTATTTTTATTTCTTTAAACTTATTCCTATGGTTAAATCTACTATAATCTGAAACACATGTCTCTACTGACAAATGTAATATGTCAGTAGAGATATAATTATAGGTGAACAATTAAATATCACATCTAGATTTACCTAGTCTAAAGTATAAATTTCTGAATATGAAGTGAATACATAACACAAATTTTAAAGATGGGAACCTAGCTATATACATCCTATGATAATGTTTCCAATTCAAGGAGTACTGAAGAGAGATAAAGAACCTAGAAAAATCTAGACAGAACATCAACTATCTAGAGTTAGTAAAATATATAAAATCTTTTACATAAAGAAACCTGCATTTACCCTAGAAATGATCTTTGACATACTAAGAATTCGTACCTGTAATTTATCTTCATGAAGCTCCTTTAATGGCTGAACATGCATACTTTTCAAATAACCAGCATTATCAATTTAAGGGAGATCTAACCTCTGATTTTGATGACCAAATCACTTAGGAACTACCACATTCCTCCCAACCATGACCCGAAACTGTTCCTGGTTCTAATCCAGATGCCCCCAAGCTACACTCCAACATGCAAGTATATTAGAGCTCCTAAGGTAGGGTTTCCTATCTAGTATTAAGATTTTGAATTAGTCCTCTTTTCCTTGCAGGAGAAATTTCTCCAAGAAAACACTTGAGAGAAAAAACATGCAGAATAATAATTCTCCAAGATAAAAATCAGAACCCCAAATCCTTTGCTTGGATTGATTCTTTATAGGCATACTTTTCAGTCAAAGGGGAAGTTAAATCAATAAATCCTTGATTTATTGATTTTGCCCTTTTGAATTTAGTGGGGTAATTTTTAATTCTTAACCTAGGAACTTTTAACTAGTTCCTAGTTAGTCTTTCATAGATATTTCCACTATTTATAAATCCTTTAATAATAAAAAGTAATTGGTGGAGCTTCTCTTCTTCCTCTATTAAATTATATAATTGATCATAATTAATTCTTTATACATACTATGTATAAAATAAATAGAATTAAAATACTTGTTAGTATTTGTCTTCGGGCATCATGTGTCATGATCCCTGGACTTAACAACACTTCTTCATAAAGGTCAAGAAGAAAGATGGCTTAGGTATACTAGGCTAGTTAACTCTAAACATCCTTTCATGTTGGATTTCCCTCGTATAATGCAGTATCTCTTTAGTACTTTGATGAGAATATATAAATTTGAAATTTCATTTAATCACTTATAAATAAGTATGATGATGATCAATATTTTTCTCGAGTTGTTTTCGGTCGAAAGTTATTAAATTATTTTCAGTAACCCCTAGCACTTACTAGATCCCATAATCAATGCCTATAGCAGGGAGTTACAAACATAGTGCAATTCCAGAGCTTTCGCTCAACACTAAATTCTAGGATGTACTTGTAGGATACACCTATAGATAGAATGTCCAAAGATTCGATGCTCCAGAGCCTCTCACTCAACACAACACATCTCATTGATCATGTGCTTCAAGGCCCACACCCAACACAAATATATATATATATATATATA
>LPNX010988344.1:395312-414769 GCA_001517045.1 Pseudotsuga menziesii
ATCATGGTCAATAGGCCTATGCCTATAAATGGTAGGTACAAAATTTGGTACATTACAGGATGTTATTCGAATCCACTATAATTTGGAGATGATGAAATGTGTTGATGTCAAAATTGGATTTGCCTAGAAATATAGAGATGAGAATGTCATCAGATGATAAGTTTCTTCTAGACAATAGCAGCCACATCAAACAAAATTGTTTCATGGGGGGACCAAAACAGTATCCTGTGTTTACGTTAAAAAAACAAAAGTTGAAAGGAACCTACAATGCCAATGAGACGTCCAGAGGTGGAAAATTTCTCAGATATGCCTTGCAGTAGTAGTTTGGATTGTGACAAAGATTTTGAATACGCTCTTACAAAAAATATGCAACAATTACAGGTCTATGCATTTTATAAATAGAGTATAGAAGGATTCTGAGATGCGTAGAGAACATGTTTTATAAAAAGGAGACACCTGCACAGGTGAAATTGAGGTGCATGTACAAATTAATTTCAAAAGAAAATGTGCATCCGATCATTATATTATTAAATTTTGTGTTATTGGATGTAATTTTGGTGGATATACTAGAGAGTGATATTATTTCTTATCACAAAAACCAAGTTTGAGAACGTGAAACTAGAAAGAGAAGGGAAATTTTAGCTTTACACTTCTAAGAAGGGCTGGGAAGGGTTCAATTTTGAACGCTGAGTCATGGTCCCTGTTGCCTCCTTTTCACACACCTGGATCACGTGGCAGAAATCTTCAAGCCACTCGGTGTGTCCTTGGGGGCAAGTCTCAAGTCAAGGCTGTCACCTTGTTCTTGACTCCTCCGTTTAGGCTCAACTCCTAACGAAGCCAAGGGTAGTAGACCCTATTAAGTTACTAAGGATGATTTCTTAGTGTAATGATGATGTACTGAATCAATTATTTAGGATTTTGAATATTTTAACTATAAGCAATCAAGATGACAAGATACGAAGATACACACGAAAGCACAAAGTTGATACACAATATATATATGAAGCAGAAAAGACCAGTGCCTTAAAAATGGAGTAAAAAAAGATCAGTGTGCTTGCATGTGTCTGGAATAAATGTTTTGCGATTGCATCTTGGTATGTTTTAAGTCAAAATTGGAGTAGGAGTTGTTTAAATTAGGCTTAAGGGGGACTCCAGATATACCCGAGAGTACTTGGAGTATGTCCAAAACAAATCCTATAAGGCTATCCGCAAGGAATATGTGGGCTGAAATGGAGTCTCTGGGGCTGTTTTCGTAACACACCCATTAGGGTGTGACAGAGATCGGCGCCCCGAGGTCACTTTTCAGTAGGTTCCTGCTTCCTTTGGGTATTTTTCCACTGTAAAGGTTTGATAGAGGTGAAGGATTTTCACCTGATGGTTTGTTAATTGGGGAAGGTGAGTCCTAATTATGCTATTCACCCAAGTGCTTTTGATACAGCTTGACTGATCGGATGAACTGCAGCCAAGTGCAGAGCATACACAGTGGAGTCTTGTAAATTTTAATAAGTTTTAAAAGATGTGTTCTTGCTTAAAAGAAAATCCTCCAAGAACCTATTTCGATCCAAGTGGATCTCAATCGGGGAATCAAGGAGGGGTTAATTTTAAAATTATGATAAAAAATATGAGAAAATGACACAACTACACAAATGCGGTTTTCTGATTAATCCTACCACGAATCTCTTTCCCCTTGCGGGTCACTCGGAAATCGTGGGGTAAGTATTATGATTACTTTTGAAAATAAGATATGGAATATGTGATTAAAAAAAAAATCAAATATACTACCCTACTAATCAGATAAATTCTAGTAAAAGGAAATAAGCAGAAAAAGACAAAAAAGGCACCGACGTGAATCCCCCTAGGGGGGATGGGGAATGGGCTCGAAAGAGCCTATTCAAAGGATGATTTTATTATAGAGGTTAAAATATCAAAGAACTGATAAAAAAGAGCTTTCTTGGTCCTTATACAGGCTGAAACCAATATATTACAGTTTATGCAAAACAATTACAAATTATGTAACGAAAGAGAGCCCCCTGGGGGGATTTGAGCGCTCCAAAAGCCACTTTGGAGAGAAGCTTATTTTATTCTATGTCAGACCTACTAAATGAAAGTGAATGAATTAGAATAAAAAATTCCCCAAAAAACTTTAAGAGTGCCTTTGGGTCAGCCTACTTTATCTCAAAAAATTAATGAAATTGAACTAGTTAAACCGACGAAAATGGAACCAAGAAAAGCAAGCTTTCCTTGGGATCTTGGCCTGCTGTTTGTGCAGAAAATTAACAACACTGATGTTGAAGAATATTTAAATTATTGAACAGCAAAAGAAACTACCTTAACAACAAGCTATTGATTTTTCACTAAAATACTTGCGAAACTAAGGTAATTTTAGCTAGATCTCTTGAAATTGAACTTTATGCACAAAATGAAACTAAGATCTAGAAAATTGAAGGGATATTGATAATTATATATATGTATTCTTTTCTTTATGAGATAGATCAGATTTAAAAAGAGACCTTAAAGTAACCATTTTTAAGGAAGTTTAATAATTTTAAAGGAGAGAAAGGGGAAGAAAGGTGCTTGTTGTTGAAGCAGATCTGCAGAGGGACCTTGGTAGAGAAGCACCGAGGGGCACGATCTTAGAAATATCTGCTGGAAATCAATGGAATCAAACCTGAACCATAGATCTTCTAGCTATGGCAAACATGTAAGCTACAACACAATTCCTGCATACAGAACTATCAGATCTGAAGATACATATGAGAAAGGGATGATACAGTATGCAAACAACCTTATTTAACATACAGGTATTAACTCATTCAAACATATGCAGCGAATAGAAATTAAGTAAGCTTACTTACAATGATCTATCCTTATGATTTAAGAAACCATTCAGGCAGACAATAATTAAGTGCAAAAAACTGGAAAAATAGCAGTTTCACCTCGATTGCAGCAAGACAATGACAATCCACACATGAAAGATACTCCAAAATTGAGCCTGCAAAGATTTTCTTTATTCAACAAAATAAGATCAGTACACAGTTTACAATGGCAATCCCTTTAGTACAAGTCTAACTAGCTTGGAAGAGGACGATGTGCCTTGATTTATACAAATTGCAGGCCATCTAGCCGAGGGGGGGCGCAATTCCTCATGGAATCAACTGAAATTAGCTGATGGATAGTTCATCAATGCAAAACTGAGGGTGAACTAAGCCTACTTGTCAACCGGGGGCCTGACCTAGCTGACACATCAACCCATACACTGACACATAGGCCCACAGAGTATCCAGGAGAGCCAAACGTGTTGAAGAGAGAGGGGGGGCACAATTCCTCATGAAGACCACTGTAGATCAGCTCCAGATCTGATTTGATCCCCTACTTTAGTCAAGGATTTGTCAGATCCAGTCAATCTGCTCCAGATCTGATTGATTTCAGTCAAATCGGTTGAGAATCCATTGAGTTATTGATTTTGGATTTGCTCCATTATTCATCAATTTATTAATTAAAATAATCAATAATTGATTTTTAGGGCTTTCTGGCCTAAGTGATGGAAGATCACACAAAACTTAGGAAAAAGTGGGTCCATGGGTTTACATGGTGCTCTTAGCTTCAAAATGAGCACCTACATGACTGAAACTGATTATTTGGCCCACTTTTATTACAGACTCAATTTTTCCAATTAAACTATTAAAAAATAGCCTAAGTTTTGGAAAAATTAAAATTTAATAAAAAACCCTAAAAAACCTGAAAAATTGAAAAATTGAAAAACACCTAGGGGGATTTAGACATGTTCATATGACTCAAAAAATATGTCTAGCATGCTTACACATTGACACATAGACTCTAATAACCTCAATAGGCACAAATGCCAAGCCGACCACCCCAACTTTGGAGGTATGGAGTGAAAAACTCAAAAATTATCAGTCGTTTATTCAACAACCAATAATAACCAAGGGAAAAAACACCCTGGGCTGATCGGATTGACAAATGAAGTCTAAGAGACCGAGTCTTTTACAGACACTATCATGCTAGAACATTTATTACAATTCCCCCATGGGGTATGAACATGTGATATGATACAACAAGCACTTCCAAGTAGTACTTCCAAAGGTCTTTTTTAAGTCCGAACAAGTTAACCCTGTCTGATTCAACAGGCTCACTTGATAAAAACCACTAAGTACAACTTAGGTGGTAACATTCTGGCTCCATCTGGGACACATTCTCTAACTGGTCTTCTGTTCAAAGGAGAGGATGTGAGAAATCTAGAATCTCTGGTTCCTGCAAGGCAATTAGAGTTTGTCAGTAACATGTATATATAAGAAAAAATTAGCCATAAACAAATTAATGTACATAATTAATCTATAATGTGTAAAAAGGAATATTTTACAAAAACTAATATACAAAGGAAAATTTTCAACATGGTACAACATAACTATAATACAATAATCAATGATACAAGAATATGATATATACAATTTAGAAATATATGCAGGGCAAGGTTTAGAAATTGGCCCTGAAACCACCGATGCCACTAAAGGCATCAAACTGTCTCGGCGAAAAACAGCTTGAGGAGAAAACCATTCACTGGTAAGCTCAATCTTTCTCCTTCCAAGTCATTCAGATAGAAGGAGTTCATTCCTGCTATTTCATCAATGATGTAAGGTCCCAACGATAGGCTGTTAAGCTTTCCATGCTTCCCATGTTTTTCCTGTCGTTTGTCCCAACGTAGAACCATGTCACCTACTTGGAAGGAACTCGACCGGGTAGATTTATCGAAGGATCTCTTGACCTTGTCTGAATTCTTGATACTATGGTCAAGAGAGTCTCTTCTGCTCTTATCTAGCTCGATTAATTGGTTTATTCTATTCTGGACGAGCTCTTGATCTGAGCTGAAAGTCTGGAGGAGCTGATACACTAGAAGCTTTAGATGTATTGGTAAAGTGACATCAAGGCCATAGACTAGTTCGAAAGGGCTCCTCCTTGTTGAACTTTTCTTAGTGATCCTATCAGCCCATAATGCCAATTTGATTTTTCTATCCCAAGCCTTCTTATTGTCACCCACAATTTTTTTGATTATGGTCATTAAGTTCTTGTTACTTGATTCTGCTAGACCATTTCCTTGGGGATAGTAATTAGATGATTGAGATAGGATAATGCCGTACTTGAAACAGAAAGACGACATCTCGGAAGAAATAAAGCATGGGCCATTATCTGTGATTATTCTAGCTGGCACACCGAATCTTGTGATGATTTTGTCTTCTAGTAAATCCATGACTATGGCATCAGTTGCCTTTTTGGTGGGTATGGCCTCTACCCACTTGGTAAAATAATCTGTGGCGGTAAGAATCCAATAATAACCATTGCTTGAGTTATCCTTGAACTTACCGATGAAGTCAAGACCCCATTGCTGAAAAGGAGCTTGGACTACTATTGGATTTAGAGGCAAGGCTTTCATTTGTTGCTTTCCGGTAAATAACTGACACTGGGGGAAAGCTCTGACAGCCTTGTGCACATCTGAAAATAGGTTTGGCCAACAGTAGCCTGCTCTAAGGATTTTGTGGGCGGTTGTTTTAGCTGCAAAATGTCCACAACAAAATCCTGAATGGAACTCAACCATGAGTTTCTTGGACTCAGGTTCATCAACACATCTAAGTATCAAACCATCCGGGTTTCTCCAACCCAAACCATCTTTGGTCAAACAATACTTAGTTGCCTTTATTCTTAATTCCCTTCTTTTATGAACCAGTAAATGATCGGGGCACGTAAGGTTGCGGAGGAAAAATATGATGTCGGCGTACCAGGGATGCTGCTCCAATCTCTGAAACTCATCTGATACATTTTGCTCTGAATTGCTGCTTTGGCATATTATTCCTAAAGCCTCCTCATTTCCCTGGATCAGCATCTTTGCAAGATCCTGTCCCTTGATTAATTTAGTAGGTCTTATCTCCAAATCATATTCCTGAATTTTTGAAACCCACTTACCCCTGACTCCTAGACAGTCTTGCTGAGACATGATATCCTTGACAGCTGCATGGGGTACATATCCAATGATTTTGGAGTAACCTATATAAGTTCTGAAATGTTTAAGGGACTTGACAAGAGCATAGGCCTGTTTCTCCATCGTGGTATACTTTAATTCTGAATTTTGTAAGGCCCTACTCATAAAGGCTATGGGCTGCTCTTGTCCCTCCTTATTCTTTTGAAGTAAAACACCAGCAATGGTGTCTTCGGAGGGAAAGGAAAATATTTCGAACTCTTTGGAATAATCAGGGCTAATCAAGACTGGGGACATGGATATGGAATTTTTTATGGACTTGAATGCATCTTTCCCTTCATCTGTCCACTCAAACTTAGCATCTTTCTTTAATAGCTTTTGTAGAGGTTTCATTAATTCTGCTAAGTTTGGGATGAATCTTCTTATGAAGTTGATTTGACCATTAAAGGATTGGAGAGCTTTTATATTGTGAGGCAAGGGGACTTTCTTAATAGCTTCGACTCTCTTAGGATCAACCTTGACACCCTCTTTAGAAATGATGTGCCACAGCAACTTACCTTCATCAACTCCAAAGATTGACTTGGTGAGATTCAAGGAAAACCCATATTTCCGACATCTTATAAAAACCTGCCTAAGATGACTTATGTGGTCAGATATTTCTTTTGAAAAAACAGTTAAGTCATCCTGATATATCTCAATTATTTTTCCTATCAATTCTTTGAAGGCAAAATCCATGGCTCTTTGGAAGGTGGCACCAGCATTCAATAGGCCAAAAGGCATTCTTAGAAATTTATAAGTACCCCAAGGTGTGGTGAATGTAGTCTTATGTTGATATTCCTTATTTACCAACACCTGGTTATAACCGGAAAAACCATCCAACATGGACATCATTCCTGATCCTGTTACTCTTTGAAGCAAAGTTTCCATGTCGGGTAATGGGTAATTATCCTTGAGGCATGATGTATTCAGATTTCTAAAATCTATACATATTCTAATTGACCCATTCTTCTTTATAACAACAACTAAGTTGGAGCACCAAGATGAATGCCTTGTAGGTGCTATGATCCCTGCTGCTAGCATTTTTTGAAGTTATTTCTGCACAATGGGGGCCAACTTAGGATTTATTCGCCTAAGTTTTTGTCGGAAAGGTTTGGCCTCTTTAGGCTCTTCTATGAGGGGAATAGTGTGTTGAAACACATCTTCCCTATATGCTTTAATCTCATCATAACTAAAGGCCAACACATCTCTATACTCTTTGATTAGGTTGATCAAGTTGTTCCTTTCCTTTTCAAAAGTACCTTTTCCAATTTTTATTAACTTGGGATCCTTGTCAGTTCCTATATTTATTTCCATGTAATTCCCAGTTTTTATTTCCTCTTTTTGTTTTTTATGATGATCCTGATGATCGAAAAGATTCTCGAAAGCTATAAGGATACTCGGGATGTGATTCCTTTCATTATCCTCGCACTCCTGATACTCTTTACCTTCCTGCTGATAACTGATTTTGCAACCTTCGAACTCTTGTAGATTGTGGATGAATCTCAAGAGTTGCTCATCATCTTTGAACACCTGCCAGTGGTATATATTATCCGGAATTGAAGGTCTGAAATTTATTTCCATTTTTCCATTCCCATTAATCATTTCATCTAATGGCTGGAGGGTGGATGCTGCTACCACCAATCTATCTGCTAACCCATTCATTTCCCTATGGATCTTTTGAATGTTAAGTGCATCAAACCATTCCATGGTGTCCCATGTGGAATTCCTATACTTCCTTAGTCTGTCATTTTTACATTGATAGTGATTCTTGATCTGAAGGACAACTAGATCTGAATCACCCTTTATGTTCAACATCTTTATCCCCATCTCTTTAGCAGCTTCTAAACCTAGGATTAATGACTCATATTCAGCTACATTGTTTGATGCTTCAAACTCTAACCTGAACGCGAAAATGTAGATTTTATCTGAAGGATAAATGATCACGATGCCAGCACCCTTTCCTGCTTTGGAATAAGCCCCGTCAAAGTACATCTGCCAAACTTCATCGATCTTTTCATTTTTAATGTTTTCCTTAATGGGGGCCATGAAATTTGACAAGATAGCATAGTTTCCAAAATTATCAGTGAAATGAACAAATTCATTTTCAGGCTTCTTAGGGTTTTCTACATGCTGTTTCCTTAGCTTTTCTCTATGGAGAATCACCCTAGTGTTCTCTGATGCAGGTATAGTAGCATATGTCCAATCCATTTGGATGTGCCCACCAAGAGTTCCAGCCCATTTTTTGGATAGCAACATACCCCAATTATCTGGGACATCTATGACCACCACATCCATCGTCATGTCGATATCTGGATACTTAGCTAAGTTGACCTGTAAATTTAATATTATCCCTACCACTTCAAATTCTCTTGCATCCATGGCACAAACATTGTGGTAGGGTCAGGTGACCCTCAAATTTAGCTGCTCCATTACTTTTCTAGTCATAACATTTGATGAAGCACTTAAATCTAGCATACAGTTATGAATGAGAATTTTATCAACCAAAAGGGAGACATAGAAAGGTGGGTGATCTTCTCTCCTTGGATCAACACTATTGAGGACTATGGGCACATCTATAGGTTTGATAAGTTCAGCTTCAAATATAACATTATTATTAGGAAGAGGATCCTCCTCAATAATTTTATGAGCTTCAGTTTTTCTATCTTCTAAGGATTTCAACAATTTTTTCCTTTTGACCAGGAATCTTAAGGACATTAGTTGCATAAACATGAATTTTAGCATTACTTATCCATTCTCCCATATCAATATTTGACTCGGGGACAATAGGAGGATCTGGGAGGGAAGGGGTGGTTACCTTTTGCTTGTACTATTTAGGCGGTGATTGTTTTTCTTTGATTTGATGCACAGCTCCCTTGAACCTTGCATCCCTCCTTTCCTTAATTTCCTCGGGAGGAGGCATTGAACCATAAAAGTTAGACAGGAGATCCTTCTCAAAACCATAGTCCGTGGCCTGCTGCCAATGCTGGTTTGATAGAGGATAGGTCCGGCCTACCATGTACACATGATCAGACTCGCCTGATGTCGTTTCCTGATTACTGACCTCTGCCATCCCATGTTCTATAATCTGGTTTGCTATGTAGCAAGCACTTTCTTGGTGAAATTGCTCACAAGGTCTGAACCATGGAATTACTTCTTCTACCAAGTTAGTTGAGTCTAACTCGTTTGGAATCCTAGGCTCTTGCTGCGGAAACTTCATTTGATATACTTGATTCTGTTTTGGCTGAAAATTCCTAGGTCCATTATCTCTCTCCAGTGTGACTATTCTGTTTTGGATTTTATTCATTTGCATAGATTGTTCTGCCCTGAATTGGTTCTGAGTAGTCATCACCTCTTCCAACATGCTAGCTATATTTTCCATGGGGTCTTTACAGGTTGCCTTTTCCTATAATTCAATGGCCTTTCCCTTCTCTTTGTTGTACAAAGTGTTTCCCCTAGTGTAACCTGGAATGTTGGATTTGCCCGAAGATTGCATATTCCTTTCTATTTTCTCGGCAAGATCTTGAGCAGTTTTTAGATCGACTGGATCTTTATCCCTTAATTGGTATCTTAAATCACCAGTGAAAGCTTTGATGTAGGATATCAAGATGGATGCATCACTTGGCTTGATGTCTCTAGGGAGGTCCGCAACCACACGCCCAAACTTAGTATTAAATTCATCTATGGTTTCATTCTCCATCTTCTTTATAGTATGTAGGGCAGCAAGCAAATGTCTTGGTTCTTTCTTTTCCCCCCACTTCTTCTTAAAACCTGCTTGGAATTCACTAAGGGATTTATATGAATCATCACCAATGTTTTCATACCACTCTGCAGCATCATCATCTAAGGATAAAGCAAAGAGCTTCATTTTGATATCATCATGGTCATGGACGGCATCATGGCAGTAACTGACTAGGTGCCTTTCGAACTTTCTAAGGTGAGACTTGGCAGTGGTGGCATTATTTCCCTCGAACTTGGGGAGCTTCTTGATAGCATCATTCGGAAGGTTATGAGGAGCACCTGATATCTGAGAAAATTCAAGGGGTTTGTAAAAATTTGCCATTTCTTGAGATTGGAAAGTATGACTCTCTACAAATATGTGATGGATATCTGAGAGGGATTGGTCTCCTAAATCTTCAAGGTTTCTACAAGAAGTCTACCTATTCAATCTTTCCCTAATAAACCTTTCAGGATCAGGGAGAGGATTGAATAATTGTCGGCGGTTTCTTCGGGTAGAAATTCTTGAAGGGATGTTAGACAGTGGAGTCGCCAGATGGATCGAGTTTTAATTTTTATGTTTTTTAAAGACTAGATCAATCAAAAGTTTTTTATCTTTTTAGTTGTTTAGAAAAAAGTTAAGCTAAGTCGTACTTGGGAATAAAAAGATTTATCCCCGGCAGCGGCGCCAAAAAGTGTTGCCGCCTTTTCACACACCTGGATCACGTGGTAGAAATATTCAAGCCACTCGGTGTGTCCTTGGCGGCAAGTCTCGAGTCAAGGCTGTCACCTTGTTCTTGACTCCTCCGTTTAGGCTCAACTCCTAACGAAGCCAAGGGGGGTAGACCCTATTAAGTTACTAAGGATGATTTCTTAGTGTAATGATGTTGTACTGAATCAATTATTTAGGAGTTTGAATATTTTAACTATAAGCAATCAAGATGACAAGATACGAAGATACACACGAAAGCAAAAAGTTGATACACAATATATATATGAAGCAGAAAAGACCAGTGCCTTAAAAATGGAGTCAAAAAAGATCACTGTGCTTGCATGTGTCCGGAATAAATGTTTTGCGATTGCATCTTGGTACGTTTTAAGTTAAAATTGGAGAATGAGTTGTTTAAATTAGGCTTAAGGGGGACTCCAGATATACCCGAGAGTACTTGGAGTATGCCCAAAACAAAGCCTATATGGCTACCCGCAAGGAATATGTGGGCTGAAATGGAGTCTCTGGGGCTGTGTTCGTAACGCACCCATTAGGGTGTGACAGAGATCGACGCCCCGAGGTCACTTTTCAGTAGGTTCCCGCTTCCTTTGGGTATTTTGCCACCGTAAAGGTTTGATCGAGGTGTTGGATTTTCACCTGATGGTTTGTTAATTGGGGAAGGTGAGTCCTAATTATGCTAGTCACCCAAGTGCTTTTGATACAGCTTGACTGATTAGAGGAACCATAGCCAAGTGTAGAGCATACGCACTGGAGTCTTGTAAATTTTAATAAGTTTTAAAAGATGTGTTCTTGCTTAAAAGAAAAGCCTCCAAGAACCTCTTTCGATCCAAGTGGATCTCAATCGCGGAATAAAGGAGGGGTTAATTTTAAAATGATGATAAACAAAAGATGAGAAAATAACACAACTACACAAATGCGGTTTTCTGATTAATCCTACCACGAATCTCTTTCCCCTTGCGGGTCACTCGGGAAATCGTGGGGTAAGTATTATGATTACTTTTGAAAATAAGATATGGAATATGTGATTAACAAAAAAATCAAATATACTACCCTACTAATCAGATAAATTCTAGTAAAAGGAAATAAGCAGAAAAAGACAAAAAAGGCACCGACGCGAATCCCCCCAGGGGGGATGGGGAATGGGCTCGAAAGAGCCTATTCAAAGGATGATTTTATTATAGAGGTTACAATATCAAAGCACTAATAAAACAGATATTTCTTGTTCCTTATACAGGATGAAACTAAGATATTACAGTTTATGCAAAACAATTACAAATTATGTGACGAAAGAGAGCCCCCTGGGGGGATTTGAGCGCTCCAAAAGAAACTTTGGAAATAAGATTATTTTATTCTCTGTAAGACCTGATAAATTACAGTGAATGAATTAGAATAACAAATTCCCCAAAACACTTTAAGAGTGCCTTTGGTTCAGCCTACTTTATCTCAAAAAATTAATGAAATTGAACTAGTTAAACCGACGAAAATGGAACCAAGGAAAGAAAGATTTCCTTGGGATCTTGGCCTGATGTTTGTGCATCCAATTAACAGCACTGATATTGTAGAATATTTAAATTATTGAACAGCAAAAGAAACTACCTTAACAGCAAGCTATTGATTTTTCACTAAAATACTTGCGAAATAAGGCAATTTTAGCTAGATCTCTTGAAATTGAAATTTATGCACAAAATGAAACTAAGATCTAGAAAATAGAAGGGATCTTGATAATTAGATATATGTATGCTTTTATTTATGAGATAGATAAGATTTAAAAAGAGACCTTAAAGTAACCAGTTTGAAGGAAGTTTAATAATTTTAAAGGAGAGAAAGGGGAAGAAAGGTGCTTGTTGTTGAAGTAGATCTGCAGAGGGACCTTGGTAGAGAAGCACCGAGGGGCACGATCTTAGAAATATCTGCTGGAAATAAATGGAATCAAACCTGAACCATAGATCTTCTAGCTACGGAAAACCTGTAAGCTATAACACAATTCATGCATACAGAACTATCAGATCTGAAGATACATATGAGAAAGGGATGATACAGTATGCAAATAACCTTATTTAACATACAGGTATTAACTCATTCAAACATATGCAGAAAATAGAAAGTAAGTAAGCTTACTTACAATGATCTATCCTTATGATTTAAGAAACCATTCACGAAGACAATAATTAAGTGCAAAAAACAGGAAAAATAGCAGTTTCACCTCGATTGCAGCAAGACATTGACAATCCACACATGAAAGATACTCCACAATTGAGCCTCCAAAGCTTTTCTTTATTCAACAAAATAAGATCAGTACACAGTTTACAATGGCAAGCCCTTCATTCCAGCTCTAACTAGCTTGGAAGAGGAGGCTGTGCCTTGATTTATACAAATTGCAGGCCATCTAGCCCAGGGGGGGCGCAATTCCTCATGGAATCAACTGAAATCAGCTGATGGATAGTTCATCAATGCAAAACTGAGGCTGAACTGAGCCTGATTGTCAACCGGGGGCCTGATCTGGCTGACACATCAACCCATACACTGACACATCGGCCCACAGAGCATCCAGGAGAGCCAAAACGTGTTGAAGAGAGAGGGGGGGCGCAATTCCTCATGAAGACCACCGTAGATCAGCTCCAGATCTGATTTGATCCCCTCCTTTAGTCAAGGATTTGTCAGATCCAGTCAATATGCTCCTGATTTGATTGATTTCAGTCAAATCGGTTGAGAATCCATTGAGTTATTGATTTTGGATTTGCTCCATTATTCATCAATTTATTAATTAAAATAATCAATAATTGATTTTTGGGGCTTTTTGGCCTGAGTGATGGAAGATCACACAAAACTTAGGAAAAAGTGGGTCCATGGGTTTACATGGTGCTATTAGATTCAAAATGAGCACCTACATGAGTGAAACTGATTATTTGGCCCACTTTTATTACAGACTCAATTTTTCCAATTAAACTATTAAAAAATAGCCTAAGTTTTGGAAAAATTAAAATTTAATAAAAAACCCTGAAAAAATTGAAAAACACCTAGGGGGACTTAGACATGTTCATATGACTCAAAAAAGATGTCTAACATGCTTACACATTGACACATAGACTCTAATAACCTCAATAGGCCCAAATGCTAAGACGACCACCCCAACTTTGGAGGTATGGAGTGAAAAACTCAAAAATTATCAGTCATTTATTCAACAACCAATAACCAAGGGAAAAAACACCCTGGGCTGATCGGTTTGACAAATGAAGTCTAAGAGACCGAGTCTTTTACAGACACTATCATGCTAGAACATTTATTACAATTCCCCCATGGGGTATGAACATGTGATATGATACAACAAGCACTTCCCAGTAGTACTTCCAAAGGTCTTTTTTAAGTCCGAACAAGTTAACCCTGTCCGGTTCAACAGGCTCACTTGATAAAAACCACTAAGTACAACTTAGGTGGTAATAGTCCCCAAGGAATGAAGGGAAGGACGACAAAGAAGAAAAGGTGAAGGAAAAATCCAAACTTAAAACTATTTCCCTACGCCATTTTCGGTTTCCAGACAAGACTCTGCATGCCCATATTTTAATTATGTGGGTTTCTCCAGGATTCATGCTTAAATGCTACGATGCTTTTCTTTTTGAATGATTATTGTGATTTTCATGGGTTTTTGTAAGAGATAATAAAGATTCTGATGGTTTATTATGTCTTTGGGATTTTTAGATGAAGGTTTTTGATATTTTTAGTGGGTTTTGTGATTTGAGGCATATAAAGATTAGTAGGGGATAGAGGGATCCAAGTTTGTTAAGTGGGTAGGAATGAAAGCAACAGTTGGAACTAATGGGGTCATTCCTAATGTATATGTGTTGTTGGTAAGGTTGCATTTAGATTGAATGACGCTTTTCAAGGGGAAACTTTGAGGTTTTGTCTATTTAAAGGAGGAAAACATATCAATCTAGCATATTGGGTGGTTCCCTAATCGAAGTGGATAACCAAAGGAGACAATTTTTTACTTCTAGACTTTAGAATGGTACCCTTTTCAACATAAAGTGTTGGCTCATATTTAGGGCCTCGCAGGTCATTGTTGTTGATGCAGGTTGTAGCCATGTGCAGGAGTTTGTGGCGGCCCCGAAGAAATTCATGAGAGTTGAGACCATCACATTGAAGAAGTTGATCCCCCTTGGACTAATGTTCTTCTACATTCTTTTCAACTATATGATTCTGAGAGATACCAAGGATGTTCTGGTGGTGACTACTAAGGGAAGCAGTGCTGAAATCATTCCATTTCTCAATACATGGGTTAATTTTCCAATGGCCATTGGGTTCATGATTACCTACACCAAGCTGTCAAATACTTTATCAAAGAAGGATTTTTTCTATTCATTTATATTTCCCTTCATTCCCAATGTATCCTTGATTTTTTTGGGGATAACTGTTAAGCATTTCTCCCATATGCGTAAGAATCTTGGGCCTCATGTGGATGGTTGGGTAGTGCCCTTGATAGAAAGCCACCTAGGTAGGTAAACCAATATATAGAAGTTTGTAATTAAATTCTTTTCTTCAGGATATGATCTCTATATTTTTGTAGGCATATGAAAGTTTTCACAAACATGATACAAACAACTGATCCTTGAATCCAATGACAAGTAAAAAGTTCCTTTACCAAGTCATCATTGTGATTCTAGATCATCATGCCTTTCTCTCAAACTTACTTCCGATTAATTTTTACAGGTCTTTTTGATGATGTATTTGTAACTTTGGAATGTATTCATCTATGTATCTTATGTATTGTAAACCGATGTTTATTCAGGGATGTATCTATAATGTAATTGAGTCATGTTGTCATGCCCCGATGTTCTGATCGGGAGGATCAATAATGTAAACAAGTCATGTCAAGTCATTATGGGTAACCCTCCAATTGTCTAAGGGTTAAAGTCCCCGCAGCTCCGGGGCACTAGGGTTATTATACCATCCTATTAGAGGTTGAACCTAGTAGGGTTTTAGTCATGCTGGGATTAGTATAAATAGAGAGATGGACTCTCTATTTAGTACACATAACAAACACACTCAAGTGTAGCGTATAGTTGAGGAAGGAGAAGACACTAGGGCTAGATAAGAAGAAGGTTACTACTATCGGGAGATCACTTACTGTTTTGGGATTTTACCATTTTGGTGCTAATTCTATCTCCGAGGAAGTTGCGGGGTTTTGTCCATTTATGGTTGCCCTGAGGAAAAACATTGTGTTCATTGTCTCTTGTGTTTGATTGTTGTACTTGTTATTCTCTTAGTTAAATATCCTAATAATTCTACCTTAATGTTGAAAAACTAACATGGTATCAGAGCTAACCTTAGAAGAAGACACGGTGCAGCTGTGGAAACTAGGGCTATTTATTTTGAGGATCTCTCTCCAATTCTGAAAGTTTTGGACCCAAAACTGCTGCCAAAAATTAGGGCTTTTCACAGAAGAGGAAGTTTTCAGTGATCCCAAACCTGGATTGATCTCCTCCCCAAAATCAAATTTAGGGATAAATTTCAAGGCATTTGGGTGGACATATCTCCGAAAAAGAAAAACCGTAATTTGCTCCTGATCCAGTATTCTGGGATTTCGGCTTCAAATCCAAATCTGACATCTTGACTTGGTAAGGTCTAAATATTTTGTATTTTCATTTGAGGTTCTCAGTTTAAGATGTCTCATCATACCAAGCTTGATGAAAAGCTTGAGTGAGCTGATAAATTTCGAGCTTGGAAGTATAGGATCTCCTTGGTCCTGGAAGAGAATGAGTTAGACTCCTACATCCATGAGGAGGTTCCAGTTCCAGAGGGAGATGAGGCTAAGGAATTACATAAGAAGAATATGGTTATGGAAAATAGGATCATTTCTGATTCTATCAAGGATCACCTTATCCCACATGTTTCCTCTCTCAAGACACCTAAATCTATGTTTGATGGCCTAACCAAATTGTTTGAAGGGAAGAACATAAACCGGAAGATGACTCCAAGGAATCAAATGAAGAATGTGAAGATCTAGAATGCAGAGACCATCCAGTCTTACTTCACAAGGTTTTATCAGATCAAGGAACAATTAGAAGCTGTAGATGAAGAATTTGAGAATGCACAAATTGTGATGACAACACTAAACGGCCTTCCTAGGTCATGGGATTCATTCATCCAAGGAATCTGTGCTAGAAGGAAGTTAGTCAAATTCAGCAGACTATGGGAAGAATGTTCTCAAGAATAAGCTCAGATAGCAGCTCGAGAAGAGAAGATGGGAAGTGAATATCAAGCTCTCATAGTTCACTCCAATAAAGGTAGAAGAAGAGCTCATCACTCCAAAGGTAAGAATCCTCATCATATAGATAACAATAGAAAGGACCTATCTAGATTAAGATGTTATATATGTGATGAAATAGGACAATTTGCAAAAGATTGTCCTAAGAACAAGGTCCACTTTCATAAGAAGAATGGGAACAAAAGAAGACATCATGCTCATGCTGCAGAGGATGATGAACCATCCAAGAAAAGAACCAGATATGAAAGTGAAAGTTCTTCTAGGGAAGATGAATATGTTTTGATCTCCGCTCTCACAGGTAACATTACTCATGGAAGTGATGATTGGCTTATATATAGTGGGGCCTCCAAAAATATGACTGGATTCAAGTAATCCTTTGTGAGACTATCAGAACATGAATCACCTCATAAGGTGAAGCTAGGAGATGACTGCCAATATCCAATAAAAGGTAGTGGGGAATCTTTCTAATAACTAGACTCTGGAAAGTTTCTAACAATGAAGGAAGTATTTTTTGTGCCAGGACTCAAGAACAACCTCCTATCCATATCTGCACTAGATGCAAAAGGAATGAGGGTTGCATTCATAGATGGTCAAGTCATCATGTGGCCAAGAGGAAAGACTATCGATGATGCAGTGGTGATTGGAGAACAAGAAGGAGGATTGGACAAATTAAAGAGCCATCCATAACAGGCATTGGTCCATGACACAGTAGATCCAAGTGAACTTTGGAATAGAAGGCTTGCATGTGTGCATTACAGAGCACTGCCAATTGTAAGCAAAGTTGTTGAAGGACTTCCAGAATTCCAAGAAAAACATGATGGAGTTTGCAAAGGATGTGCGAAAGGAAAGAATACAAAGAAGACATTTCCTAGCAGCGAAAGAAAAGCCAAAGGAAACCTATAAATCATCCACTTCAATGTATGCGGTCCTATGTCATCAAGCTCACTCAGCGGGTATGCATATTATGTTTCTTTTATTGATGATTTTTCTAGGAAGACATGGGTTTACTTCATGAAGAACAAAGACGAAGTATTCACCAAATTCAAGGAATTCAAAGCCTTGATCAAGAACCACACTGAAAAGAATATCAAGACTTTTCGATCAGACAATGGCGGAGAATTCACTTCAAATGAATTCAAATAGCTATGCAAAGAATCAAGGATTAAGAGGGAGTTGTCCACTCCTTATAATCCACAACAGAATGGGATTGGGGAATGGAAGAACATAACTATCATGGAAGCTACAAGAGCTATGCTTCATGATTAAGATCTTCCTATGCATCTTTGGGGTAAAGCTGCTAAAGCATTGGTGTATGTACAGAACCATACTCCACATAGAGTACTCGAGAGCAAGACTCCTGAATAAGTCTTCTCCGGTAAGAAACCAGAAGTCAGCCCTCTCAGAATATTTGGCTGTCGTGTGTACATACACATTCCAAAAGAGAATAGAACAAAATTAGATCCTTCAGGAAAGAAGGGTATATTTGTGGGATACTTTGAAAGCTTGAAGGCTTACAGAATATATTTCCCAAGATACAAGAACATTGACATCAACAAATATTTGACATTTGATGAAGACACAGCTTACAACAAATACGGAACAAGACCTGCTGAAGAACCTAAAGAAGAAGAAGCACCCAGAATTCATGATACAACCATGAATGAAGAAACTCAAGAAGAAGATCAAGATTTTGAAGAACCACAAAGACCTATAGATCCACCTCTGGAGAAGAATTCTCATAAGAGGAAACATGCTTGGGTACGAGAACTTATCCAAGGTGTAGAAAGATATGGGGCTCCAAAAGAGAATCATAGAGAAAGAAAGAGGACCAAATCATGCTCCGGGTATGTAGCTTTACTATGTGATTTCATTGATAAAGAACCTTCCAGTTATGAAGAAGCGGTAGAACGGAAAGAATGGAAGGATGTTATGATCGAAGAGTATCAATTGATCATGAAGAATGATGTTTTGGATGTTGTTCCAAGACCAGAAGAGAAGTCAGTTGTAACTTCCAAATGGATCTACAAGATCAAACATGCTGCAAACGATAGCATTGAAAAATATAAGGCGAGATTTGTGGCTCATGGTTTATCTTAGAAATAAGGAATAGATTATGAAGAAACCTTTGCTCTTGTAGCTAGATACAATTCCATCAGATCGGTACTTGCTCTGGTTGTAGTGATGAAATGGAAGATACACCAAATGGATGTCAAGCCTGCTTTCTTGAATGGTGTAGTGGAAGAGGAAGTGTATGTAGAGCAGCCACTCGATTTTGAGACTCATGACAAGGAGTCTCATGTGTGTATATTGAAGAAAGCCCTATATGGTTTGAAATAGGAACCCAAGACTTAGTACGGTAGAATTGACAGCTTTCTATCCAGTTTGGGCTTTACCAAGAGTAAAGCAGATTCCAACCTTTACTATAAGGTTGAAGATGGAAACCCAATGATGCTTCTACTATATGTAGATGATATATTTGTGACAGGTATGGATGGGTTGATAGCTGATACAAAGAGAAATTTTGCTTCCGAGTTCAAAATGAAGGACTTGGGGATGATGCATTATTTCCTAGGTATGGAGGTGTGGCAGAGTGTGGATGGAATCTTCCTTGGACAAGGGAAGTATGGGTGATTCCATGAATATGGGTAACACTTTTTGGCCAAATTTGGCGATGAAAACCTGATTTTTTACTCATGTGCTAGATAGAAGCCCTCAAAACGCAT
>LPNX010988344.1:414891-602465 GCA_001517045.1 Pseudotsuga menziesii
CTAGTAATGGCAGGGCTTACACCTTTTCAAGGCACAACAAATTTTCCATTTGTTTGAATGTGGGCTAAGTCTGTTTTTTTAAGCCCTCGACCGAGGTATTTAAATACCTCGACTGAGGGTTTTTAAAGCCCGCAATACCTCGGTCGAGGTATTTAAATACCTCGATCGAGGTATTTAGATACCTCGGTCGAGGGCTTGATAAAACCTCGGTCGAGATATTAAGACCTCAGTTGAGGGCTTAACAAGCCCTCGACCGAGGTGCGTTTTTTTGTTTTTGCCGAAATGCGCTTGCCAAAAAGTGTTACCCAGGTCTTCGGATTCACCCGTATGCAGTATAGATTATGAATATGTTTGGGATGATGGACTGCAAGGCTATGGCCACACTTGTGGCATCAAACCTGAATCTATTGAACAATTCTTCATCAGAGTCGGTTGATGCTACAATGTATCATCAGATGATTGGGTCCTTGATCTACCTGACGAATGTGAGACTAGATATTTTCTTTGCTATGAACACCTTGAGCCAGTTCCTGACAGATCCAAGACATGTTCACTTGATTGCTGTAAAGCATATCTTGAGGTAACTGAAGGGTACAGTTGATTATGGGATCAAGTACGATGCGAATCAGAAGATTAACCTGGAAGGCTATGTTGATTCAGATTGGGCAGGAAATGCCATCGATAGGAAGAGCACTTCAGGGTTTTGCTTCAGCATGGGATCAAGTGTGATCTCTTGGTTTAGAAGGAAGCAATCCTGTGTGGCACTGAGTACAGCTGAAGCAGAGTATGTCGCAGCTTGTTCATCTAGTTGTGAGGCAATATGGCTGAGGAAGCTACTATCTGATTTATTTGATCTCTAGTTGGATGCTACTTGTATACATTGTGACAACCAGAGTTGTGTGAAGTTGTCAAAAAATACAGTGTTCCATGACAAGTCGAAGCATATCGAGATCAAATATCACTATATCGGGGATATGGTGTAGAGGGGAGCAGTGAAGCTCCAATATGTTGCGACAGAGGAATAGATAGCTGATGTATTGACGAAACCATTAGCTAGGTTGAAGTTTGAGTACTTCAGGGAGAAGCTTGGTGTTCTCCAGATCGACGGCTAGCTCTATAGAACTTCCTGTGGCAAGAAGAATCATGAGATAGCACCCATGATGATCTAGATCAAGTGATGATCCAGATCCAGTGAAGATGATATAGTAGTGATGACCCAGATCCAGTGAAGATGATATAGTAGTGATGATCCAGATCTAGTAATGATCCAGATCCTGTGATGATGTCTAGTGATGATCCAGATCCAGTGATGATGTCCTGTGATGATTCAGATCGAGTGATGATCTCGATCCAAAGATGAAGATGACTAGAAGAAAAATATGACTTGAATAATAAGAAGACTTGAAGATGCAGATGACGATAGAAGAAGACCAGTGCTGAAAATGGTGTTGAAATAATACCTTCCTAGTTAAGAGGGAGTGTTGATGTACTTGTAACTTCGGAATGTATTCATCTATGTATCTTATGTATTGTAACCCAATGTTTATTCTTAGATGTATCTATAACGTAATTGAGTCATGTTGTCATGCCCCGATGTTCCGATCGGGAGGATCAATAATGTAAACATGTCATGTCAAGTCATTATGGGTAACTCTCTAATTGTCTAAGGGTTAAAGTCCCCACAGCTACATGGAATTAGGGTTATTAGACTCTCCTAGTAGAGTTCAGCGCTAGTAGGGTTTTAGTAATGCTAGGATTCGTATAAATAGAGAGATGGAATCTTTGTTTAGAACACATCACAAACACACTCAAGTGTAGCACATAGTTGAGGAAGGAGAAGAAACTGGGGCTAGATAAGAAGAAGGTTACTACTATCGAGAGATCGCTTACTGTTTTTGGCTTTTACCATTTTGGTGTTGATTCTATCTTTGAGGAAGTTGCGGGGTTTTCTCCATTTATGGTTTCCCCGAGGAAAAACATTGTGTTCATTATCTCTTGTGTTTTATTGTTGTACTTGTTATTCTCTCAGTTCAGGATCCTAATAATTCTAGCTTAATGTTGAAAAACTAACACTTTTCATATCCAATGTTTCAATTCTTAAATAAGAATATGTCATGTCATAGCAAAGAAACATTGGTTGGTGTAATGGCCTAAATCAAAAACACCACCATGGTTGTCTTACAGCTTAGATGAATAATGTCCAAAGCAACAGTTCATACCATTCTTCACAAAAAATCAGAAACAAAATCATTCCAACAAAAATTTTTAAAACTTTGATGCTGGAATCCTTAAATAAGAATCTATAATATAATAAACAAACAACATTGGTTGGTGAGTTTCTCTGAAGGAAAAAATACCCATGATTCTCTTACATTTTACATGAACAATTCCAAAGCAACATCTTATAACTTCACATTACTCAAGATCTCAAACTAGAGCATTTCATATCACCTATAATGCTTCTGTACTATTCTCTATTGAGGACATTCCTATCATAAAGACATGTGTCATCCATGAAATAGCCATAGCAACAACTACTGCTGCTTCCACAAGAGAGTAATAAGTGCCAAGTAAATTTGGAAGGATAAGTTACATGTTAAACAACAAAATATAACATACCTTTGTAATACTTACAACCCTAGTCTTAAGAAAGTAGAAAGTGACCATAGTCCATATAAATTACCCCAAGTGAGGAAATCTTGAAGGCCAACCAGAAATTCCCATGGAAACAGGTAATTGTGTGCTTGGAGAATTACGTTTTGTGGTGGCCATTGTAAAAAAATTTGAATCTAGATCCCAAAAGATCCATATTAATAATATTTGAATCATGAGATGCAAGAAATTGAAGAAAAAATGCAAAAGTAAAAGATTCTTTACACAATATTAGACCTATCTGACATCCACCCTATCATATTAAACACCTTCAAATAGAACATACATGCCAACTCTATCTAGACTCTGGGTATTAAAATCACCTTTGACAATTTTCCCTATTCCCTTAACTGCTTGTTTAGCCATTTCCTACTTGCCCCCGTCCTTTAAAGAATCTATCTTCTTGTTTTTCTCTCTGAATATTATAGTATCCTTTTTAGGTGTCCACTCATTGCATACATCATATTCTGTATTCTGAATTAGTTGTTTATTTTTTTGCTTTCAAATTCCATGTTCTTAGAAGTTTCCACTTTATTCCTCTCTACTAAACAAATTTCTGCTACAGGAATGGTTTCCAAGTCCATCTACCAATATAGCACATGCCAATGCTATATTTTTATTAGCATGAAGATGCCCTCACAAAAAAGTACACTTGTGAACACTATTTGAATATCCATAGTTCAGAATTCAATACTATCCCCAAAGAATGAACCATCAACTCCAACTTGACTATAGCATGAGTCAATTAGAGATCCTAAGTTGACTACCCCAATCAAAAAAGTCCATTGAAATTTAATGTTGGAATGTCAAGAAGCAAGAATAGTTAATAAATAGCTGTTGATAAAAATGCAGCTAACCTTGAAATGAGGAATAACATTTATTGCAGTGATCATAAGGTACTAAAAACTGAAAATAGAAAATAGATAGCTTTCTAGAATAAATATTATAGCATAATACAGTTGTTTAGAAAACAACTAACAAACCTTGTCTGTTTCCTTGGCATCAGCCTCATTGGAATCTAGAATGTCATCACCCTTTACACTACTTGGGAGTGTCTACAAATAAGATAGAAGAATAAATGTGCATGGTACAACAAGAGTTAAAGCTAAGAATACAAAATGAACGAGCAAATTCTTTAGTGATGCTAACATGAAATAAGAATTTAGAATCTATTTATAGCTGACCATATCAAGAAATGTATTGCAAATGGATAAACATTTTGTTTCTCCTTTGCATCAGGCATGTTTGAATCAAGAGTTTTTTTGGCCTTCCCAATATCTTTCGGAGGTGATTTCCATACAAAAAGCAACCAAATGCGCAAGCTATAAGCAAAATCAACCATATATATATATATACATATTTAAATGAGTCTAACAGTTATAAACTTAATCCCTTATCAATGTAGTTTCCTTTATCATATTATTATATAATATTCTGTATGAAAAAAAATCAATGTCATTTTAGAGGAAACATATAAATCAAGACCTGCTAAGAAAATAAGAGAAAGAAGGAAATAAAACATACCATCAAATGTATATCAGTTTTGTTCCAATCACCATAGTCCATTGGACTCAATTTTAATGCTTTGTAAGCAATTTTAGAGAAAATAGTTAGACATAAATGCTGGCATCAATGACATCTTAGTGCATTGATCGACTAGCCATTTTTCATTTTTCAGTATATAGAGTGCTGATATAACACAAATGTAAATCCAACAGTCACTTAGAAAAATGGTCATATGTGATCTATAAAATTTTGTAGGAAACAGACTACTAGAGTCTTGGGATAAATATATGCATGTTTAGCTGCATCGTCTAAACAGTGCTAGAACATGTGAACATAATAAGTATAGGGAATACCTTTGAACCATAACTGAAAACCTAGTTAAAAGAAAATAAAATTGGTTGGATAAGACTTGCCTCTTCTTGTGCTCTTCTTCATGTACAACTTCTTCCATAACTAGGTTTTCTGTAAGTTCGCTATCCATATGCATCAGACCGTTAAGTTTGCAACTGTGTGATTTTCTTGTCGATCAGGTGTGATTTTGATGTCCTCTATTGCAGAACTACTAGTGTCTATTCTTAGTTCTTTTTCATCGACAGTTGGATGGTTCTCTGAATAATTTTTGGTGTTAGCCATCAATCCTATCACAATTGGAACTAATGTTACTCCTTGAGGACTTACTTTTGAGTCCATGTCTGATAGGACTTTGTTTGACTGGAAACAGAGAGCTTGCTCACCAACAGCCAGTTCTGGTGACCACCAAAGATATGAAAGTGGCGTGGGTCCTTCTTCCTTTGTTTTAGAGCTCATTCGATGATGTTTTATTTTCCTAGCTACATACCCAAGATCATAATATGCTTCTTTATGATTATGCAGTAGACGAACCAAATTTTAAAACAGATTGCAATGGGATAGATAATATACCAAGCGAGATTTGACATGGATGCTAAAACTCTATGCCTGAAATGAGATCCAGATAAAAGAAACAAGAAAAATGTCCTCTTTCTTATTTTTAACAAATGATAGGGGCCTAGGGAATTATGTCTAGCAAAATAGAAATATCAGTAGTGTTTACTTCCTACTACCTAGGAGTCAATTTATCTTTAGTTGAACATTTTTTTTTGTTCATATTCACTCATCAAACATGCATTTATATTTTGTAACAAACCGACATTTATGGTTTTATTTTCTATTTTCATTATTATTCATGTTTTTTATTTTAGAAATATGTTTATTTTGATCGTATTGAAAGTTCATAGATGTTTGTGCCATTCATTGCTGGTTCATTTCTTTGAGATGAGCTACAATTGATATAATATTTTTAGTTTATTCTATGCATCATTTGGGTTCCTCCCCCTTTCGTTCTTATGAACCTGTTTTTGATTGGGAGAATGAGAGGTTTTACATCATTGGACTAAGAACACTAGAAGTTCCACCAACTATATGTGGCATGTTTTTTGTTTAAGTCATGTATTCACAATATGCACTTGTATTCACTTTCACATGAAGGAATTCTTTATGCTAGTTTTTCCAAGAAGGCCACATGTCTTCTTGAAGTTCATAACTGATACATTTCAAGTGACTTGTCATTGTTGTTTTTGAGCTGAGTGATTTTGAAGATGAAATTTCAGGTTCATGTATAGCTTACGAAGGTTAGCACTTCCAAAAGATGGCATTAATTTCCTTGATGCATCTTTTGTCATAATATTGTTCTAGTTTAATAACCACCTTGTTTCTTAAGCTTATCATGGGGGTAAATAGGACGGCATGTGTTATATTTTTATCATTTAAGCTAGCATTAACTTAGGATCTTAACTGAGAGAATAAAAATCACAGCAATCAAACACATAAGACAATGAACACAAAGATTTTTATCTGGGAAACCATAAAGGATAAAACCTTGCAGCTTCCTCGAAGATAGAATCAGCACCAATAGCAAAGCCCCAAAAATAGTAAGATGATATCCTGACAGTAGTAGCCTCTTTCTCTCTAGCCCCAACAACTTCTTCTTCCTCACCTATGTGCAACAACTGAGTGTGAGTGAGTGTGTGAAAAATAGAGAGGCTCACTCTCTATTTATACTAATTCCTAACTTGACAATGACTCACTAGGGCTCACTTCTCTAAGAGAGTCTAATAACCCTAGGACCCCACAACTATGGGTAATTTATCCCTTGAACAATAGGAGGGTTACCCACAATGACTTGACATGAATTATTTACATTATAGAACCTCCCGATAGGAACATCAGGTTATGACATGACTCAATTACATTACAAATACTTCCCTGAATAAACATCGGGGTACAATACATTAAATATACAAGTGAATACATTCCGAAGTTACAAATACATCAAGACTCCCTCTTAACTAGAAAGGTATTATTTCGACACAATTTTCAGCACTGGTCTTCTTCTCTGTATCGATTGGATCATATCTTCATCTTCATATTCAAGTTGTCTTCATCTTCAAGTTTTCTTCATCTTCAAGTCATCTTCGTCTTCAAGTATTCTTCATCTTCAAGTCATGTTCATCTTCAAGTATTCTTCATCTTCAAGTCTTCTTGCGCTTCAAGTCTTCTTCATAACGGGATCTGGATCATCACTCGATCTAGATCACCATTGCTAGATCATCACTGCTGGATCATCATCACTATATCATCATCAAATCTGGATCATCACTTGATCTAGATCATCATCAAGTCTAGATCATCATCACATCTGGATCATCACTTTATTTAGATCATCATCAAGTCTAGATCATCATCAGTGCTATCTCAGAATGGTGCTATCTCTCGATTCTTCTCTTCATAGGAAGTTCTACAGAGCCAGCCCTTTTTCATGTTGGTTGTAAGCCTATCCTTCATGTAGGTCTTCAGCGCTTATATCTAACCCTAAGTCATAATGTCCTACCCAACTCTTACATCTGACCTCATCTTGTCACAAAGGCATGCCCAGCACTCACATATGACCTCATCTTGTAAGAAAGGCCCAGGACTCACATCTGACCATGTGTAGACACATCGTGCTAGAATGGCTCAACACTTATATCCAGAATGGCTCAACACTTATATACGACCATGTGTGAACACACCACATCGGAAGGGCTCTCTACTTACATCCAACCATGTTCGAAAAAATCACATCGGAAGGGCTCTGCACTTACATCTGACCATGTTAAAAAACACCGCATGAAAAGGGATCTGCACTTACATCTGACCATGTTCAAAAACACCACATCGGAAGGGCTCTCAGTCCCAGACTAAGAATTCCTGGTAACTGACCAGGTGCCTCCATCGCCCAAAGAATGGAATCAGCCCTTATATCTGATCATGTGAGACTAAATCCCTCAGTCATATCATAATGGCCCTCAGTCCTAGACTGAGTATTCCTGGTAACTGACCAGGTTCCTCCATTCCAAGAATGGCATCAACCCTTATATATGATCATGTAGGAACCAATCCTAAATGTCACATCAGAAAGGCTCAGCACTCACATCTGACATGGAAGGAACCGATCCTCTCACCATGATAGAATGGCTCAGCCCTTACATCTGACCATGGATGGAACCTTATCCTCTCACCATGTCATAATGGCTCTAGGTCTCATCATTTACCCTTGGAGGGAACCTCGATATGGAGAACACCACGATTCTCCCTGAAGTACTCAAACTTCACTCAGGCCAATTGTTTCATCAACACATCACCTATCTGTTCTTCCATCGCAACATACAAGAGCTTCACTGCTCTTCTCTGCACCATATCCTTGATAAAGTGATACTTGATCTTGATATGCTTCAACTTGTCATGGACCACTGGGTTCTTCGACAACTTCACACAACTCTGGTTGTCACATATATACTAGTAGCGTCCAACTAGAGACCAAATAAATCAGACATTAGCTTTCTCAGCCACACTACCTCGAAACTAGTTAAAAAAGTTGTGACATACTCTGCTTCAGCTGTACTCAATGCCACATAGGACTGCTTCCTTCTAAACCAAGAGATCATACCTGATCCCATACTGAAGCAACATCGTGAAGTACTCTTCCTATCGATGGAACTACATACCCAATCTAAATCAACATAACCCTCTAGGTTAATCTTCTAATTTGCCTCGTACTTGAGCCCTTAATCAACTATACACTTCAGGTACCTCAGAATATGCTTTGCAGCAATCAAGTCAACATGTCTTGAATCTGCCAGGAACTGGCTCAAGGTGTTCACAGTAAAGAAAATATTTGGTCTCATGTTATTTAGATACATCAAGGACCCAATCATCTGACGATAGATCATGGCATCAACCTCTTCTGATAAAGCATCAATCAATAGCTTCTGGTTCGATGCCATAGGTGTGGTTATGGCCTTGTAGTCTATCATCCCAAACCTCTTCAAGATCTCTACTGCATACTTCCCTTATCCAAGGAATATTCCATCCATACTTTTCCACACCTCCATGCCTAGAAAATAATGCATCATACCCAAGTCTTTCATTTCAAACTCAGCATTAAGCTTCCTCTTTGTATCAATAATCAACCCATCCATACCTGTTACAAATAGATCATCTACATACAAAAGGATTATCACTTGGTTACCTTTTTCAACCTTGTAGTAAAGGTTGGAATCTACTTCACTTTTGGCAAAGCCCAAACTATATAGAAAGCCATCAATTATGTTGTACCATGTCCAGGGTGCCTGTTTCAAACTGTACAGGGATTTATCTACACACATGCGACTCCATGTCATGTGTCTCAAAACTGAGTGGCTACCCCATTGATCCGTCGGACCTCAAATTATGTGCATTAAAAGTTTGTTTGAAAGAATGTGTGCAATAGGTTAACTAATGGAACAACATTAACAGAGATTAATTGCTCAGAACAGGAATGAGAAAACAAGATTGATAAGCAGATGTAAATGAAACCCACAGCATCACAGAAAGAATTTGATAACGGAGTTCACCCCCTCCACTGGGTTACATCTCCAGGTACCTCTCCAATGGGTACTGATCCAATTAATCTCTTTGAAATGGTACAAAAATGGTTCTGAAAACAATTTCAGCAACTGTAAACAGAATGTTGTACAAAGTCTTGAAGACCTCTCTTATGGAAGTTACAATTAGCATTCAAAGACAAAGAAAAAAAACTATAATAGAGAATGTCGACTTCTACAGTAACAACATCTGGCACTTCACAGCAAAATCTCTCTAAGCTTCTCATAACAGAGAAATGATGCTCTGCACTCTAAAGCAATCTGCGTCTCTCCACTCTGTCCCCCTCCTTGGTGGCCAGTCTCCTCTATTTAAGACTTGAGAGGAAGGATAAGTAACAGATTGTTTTTTTTTTACGTCATTACAACCATATGCTAAAATGAATCATGCCATCCTGCCAAGTCTCGGCCCAAGTGTTATGTTACCATGATGTTCCATATCCCTGAAACATTGCAACCAACTCCACGCATATGTGTCGACTCACAACATGTTGCAATGACTTGCACTGGGCTATGCTGCGTAACGTAACCGTTTGATGCCATCTCAAAAGTTACAAATGTCGCGTCATACGAGGACTCCACCATACACCTGATCTACCTTCACATCATATAAATGTTGCGGCAAGGGAGTAACCTCCACGAACCATTCATTGTTCAACTGGACAGTGTGCGAACTGTGCAGCCCATGCCACAATTGCGTGGCATGCGATAAGCTGCAGACCATGGGGTAGCTGCGTAGCATGCGATAAGCTGCGCACCATGGGGTAGTTGCATGTCATGCGATAAGCTGCGCACCATGGGGTAACTGTGCGGCTGTCCACGTAATGTCTAGCATACAATAGATTAATAAACCTTGTAGCATATTGGATCAGTGTAACTTTTAGAAGATGAATAATCCTCTGGATCATTCCTCCCTATTGAAGAGCTTTTGGACCATCAAAAGATTGAATTACTCAACAAGTAAGTGAGGATACAGCTCCCTCACTTTCCCAATATCCATCCATCTAAATTTACTAGGATGCATGCCTTTAAGCCCCACTCGAAGGTACTCGGCATTCCCCTTTCATGAAGTCCTTACATGTTTGTCAATAATAACATCATCCTGCAACTCTTTCATGTATTCAGGTGCCAAATCATCAACTAAAGGAATCTGTATATTAGTTTCCTCATCGATGATCATAGGAGGCTCATACAATTTAAGATTCTCAACATTGACAACTGAATAGATTTGCATGTATGGAGGTAAATTCAAGCGAAAAGCATTAGTACCAATATTTTCCAAGATCTCAAAAGGACCATACCTGATAGGCTTAAGATTTTTACCTTTGCCTTTCATCCTTTCTTTGGCGATATGTAACCAAACTCTGTCACCTACCTGAAATTGATGATCAACTCGATGCTTATCATTCCTGGCTTTGCACTTTGCCTGGCTCTTCTCCAACTGTTCTTGAACTGCCTGCTGCACTACTTAGATTCTCTGAGTGAACCTTAGAGCTTTATGTGCATCATGATCTCCATCCACTGGATCTTTTCCAAAAGAGAAGTCCATCGGTGTTTTTGGCAGATAACCAAAACAAGTTTCAAAAGGAGATCTTTTTGTGGAAGAATGAACTGCATGATTGTAAGCATGTTGTATATACTACAATTGCTCATCCCAAAGTTTAGGATGTTTACTACAATATCCTCTGAGCAGCTGAACCACTGTCCTGTTCACTACCTCTGTTTTCCCATCAGTCTGTGGATGAAAATCTATACTTTTCTTAAGTTTGGTATCCATAAGCTCCCATAAAGTTGACCAGAATTCTCCCAAGAACTGGGAATCTCGATCAGATACAATAGACATGGGTAGCCCAAAATGTACCCAAACATTCTGAAAGAATAGATGAGCTGTTTGTTCAGCAGTGATCTGTTTGTTACATGTCATTAAGATACACATTTTGTTGAATATGTCCACAACAACATATATGTAATCATTCCCTTTTCTAGACATAGGTAGTCCTCCTACAAAGTCCATAGAAATACTTTCCCAAGGACGAGAAGAAACTGGAAGAGGTGTGTACAAACCCAATTTCCTATTTCTAGGCTTACTTGTTGCACACATAACAGAACCTCTTATATATTTAGCTATAGTTTCTTGCATTTGAGGCCAATAACAATGATTCTTCAATAATGACAATGTTTTACTTACACCAAAATGTCCTGCAATTAATGAACTATGTGCTTCTCTAATCACATGCATTCTTTCTTTCTCTGGAATACAGATCTTACCAAGATGATACAAGAGTTGATTATGCACATAATAGTTCTCTTCATGTTTACCATGTATTAGTGACGCATATACTTTCTTAAAATCTTTATCTTCTGCATACTGTTCAATATAAATTTCATGTGTTAATGAACTGTTTTGAAGAATGATTGAAGCATTTCTAGGTGGCCTCGATAACATGTTTGCTACCTTATTATGAATTCCTTTTTTGTACTTAATTACGAGATGAAACTGTTGTAAGAATCCCATCCATCTTAAGTGCCTACTTTGTTGTATTTTAGTTTGAGATTGCAAATATTGAAGTGGTTGATGATCAGTATGTATGACTGTTTCTTTTCCCATGATATAATGTTTCCACTTCTTCACACTCTATACTAATGCATACAATTATTTGTCATAAGTCGGATAGTTACTTGCCGCAGTAGAGAACGTTTCTGAATGGTAACAGACTGGCTTCCTCCCTTGCATCAAAATGGCTCCCATGGAAAACCCGCTAGCATCAGTTTCGATCTCAAATGATTGCTGCAAATCTGGAAATGTCAGAACTGGTGCGGTGCTAATCCTTTCCTTCAAAGTGTCAAAGGCTCTCTAATGCTTGCCTCCCCACTGGAAAATCTCTCTAACGCTTGTCAATGCATGTAAAGGCATAGCAATGGAGGAAAACCCAGAAATGAATTTCCTCCAATACTGAACCGCACCCAGAAACCTTTTGATTTCAGTAATGATGTTAGGCCGTGGCCAGTTTACAATAACAACAACCTTGGCTAGGTCCACTCACAGGTGGCCTCCACCTATAATATGGCCCAGATATACTAAAGAAGTTTTAGAAAATTCACATTTGGACATATTTACATAAAGCTTCTCCTTCCTTAGTACATCTAAATTTTTTTTCACATGTACTACATGCTCTTCCCAGGTTTTACTAAACACAAGGATATCATCTAGATATACAATTACAAAATAATCAATGAGTGAATGAAAGACATCATTCATGACCTGCATAAAAGTAGCAGGTGTGTTACAGAGCCCAAAAGGCATCATAAGCCATTCATACAAACCCTGTTTTGTTTTGAACGCTGTTTTCCAACCATCATTTTCAGCAACATGGATTTGATGATACCCACTACGCAGATCCAATTTTGTAAAGTAAGTTGCATGTTTCAATTGATCAAGCAAATCATCAATATGAGGAAGAGGATACTTGTTTTTAATGGTGATTTTGTTAAGGGCCCTATAGTCAATGCACATCCTCCAAGACCCATCCTTCTTCGGAACCAAGACTATAGGAGAGCCACAAGGAGAAGTACTTGGCTAGATGACCTCCTTCTCAATTAGCTCTTGAACCTGCTTCTTGATTTCCTCGTTCTTCATTACAGACATCTGGTACATAGCTATGTTCAGGAGCGGCACATCCTACTGCAAATGTATCTCATGCTGAATCTCTCTCTTTGGTGGTAACCACTTCGGATCTTGAAACAAATCATCATACTCAGAAATGATTTCAATTAGTTCAGATTTACGCCTAGGGTCACATCCTTCAAAAGGTTTAGAGATCTCATCATTTTTCACTTTAACCATCATTAACACAAAGTTCTTACTAGCATTTACCAACCTCTTCATTTGTCTTGCAGAGACTATTGCTAGATTGGTTTTTGTCTTATGTGCTCGTACGATATATTCTACACTATCTTTAAAAAGATGATACTTATTCTCCTCTCTATAAAAGACTACTTTCCGGTCATACAAATATGGACTCCCAAGTACAATTCCACAAATGTCGAGTGGTACTAAATCTAGTTCTACCTCATCCATAAACTTCTCAGTAATTGCGAACTTCAATACACATTTTTTTGTAACCTGTAATCGTGTATCATTAGTAACCCAACCAAGAGGATAGGGTTTTTCATGAGGCATAGTAACTAAATGCAATTTCTTAACCACTTATTCTGATATCAAATTCACTTGAGACCCACTATCAAACAATGTATCATTTTTTGTGTGATTTGCAATGACACGAACATGAAACAGTGCACTTCTATCTTTATCATTTTTCTTAGAAGTAGATGGTAGATTTGTATTTACACTAGGAATTGATCTTGCATCAATGGGAAGTGAGATACTTTTATTCTTACCCTGGATTCTGACAGCTGTAACCTTTTTTTCATCACCTGAGTAAGATCCTAAGTCCTGAATAACTGCTGCAGTAGATTTTGTTTTTTTGTTATCTTTGTTTCCTCCGTACTTCTTTGGCCTTAACTCCAGATGAAGCTTCCAACACTTAGAGACATCATGTCCCTTCTGACAATGCGAACATGTATCCTTTTCACCTTCTTTCTTAACAATATCCATCTTCTTTTTCCCCTGATATTTACCTCTCTATTTGCTGTCAAAGGATTTCTTCACAAAAGTATCATTAGCATGCTTACCCCTAGCTTCTAAATGTGTAGCTTGAACACATACATCATCCAAAGTACTGGGGTTAGACATCAACAAGGTTTGTCGCAAGTAAGAATGCATACCACCAATGTACTTAAGAAGAGTTTCCTATGTATCTAATGCAACATTCAATGCAATAGCCCTCTTTCTAAATTCATGAGTATATTCTTGAATGCTTTGTTCTTTAGCTTGTCTAAGAGTTTTCTAGCTCATTATTAATTGCTGCATATCACCTAAAGGATAAAATTTCTTCCTTAATACTTCAATGAATTCATTCCAAACTGAAATAATTTTACCATTATTTTGAAGATCTTGCTGAATCTTGCTCTCCCACCAAGTAAAATCCATTCCACTCATTCTAAAAGTGGCCAATTGAATCCTAGAAGGGTCATCAGTAATGCCCTACACCCTGCAATATAATTCAAGCTGCTTGATCCAATTGTCTAACTTTTCAGCATCTAAATCTCCATTATAAATTGGCAATTCAAATTTTACATCCAATTTGAAATAAGGCATATTAGCATTTTTCGAATGAGAAGTATGAGAAGAAGAGAAAGTTTGATCAGTTTCAGGAGGATCACCATCACCTCCTACTCCTTTACCCTTTTCTTCCTTCTTCACTTCGGCATCTTTGGATGAATATCTCTCTTCTTTCTTCTTCCTTTCTGCTCGCTCATCGAGTAGAATTTCCATCATCGCTTTCATACTCATAAAAGCCTCTAGAAACTGAGTTTCTGAAATAATAGGTTTTTCCCATTCAGCATGTCCTTCTTCTTCCCCTCTAGGAGAAGACATGGTTCTTGAGAATGTTCTTCTTGAGCCAACCTCAGGGTCTCCTTCAACTAATTCTCCTTCGCCACGCTTTAACCTGAACCTGGTAAGCATTCACAAACTTGCACAAGCAGTCAACTAGCTCTGATACCATAATATGATCCGTCGGACCTCAACTTATGTGCATTAAAAGTTTGTTTGAAAGAATGCGTGCAACAAGTTAATTAATGGAACAACATTAACAGAAATTAATTGCTTAGAACAGGAATGAGAAAACAAGACTGATAAGCAGATGTAAATGAAATACAGCATCACAGATAGAAGTTGATAATGAAGTTCACCCCCTCCACTGGGCTACGTATCCGGGTCCCTCTCCAATGGGTACCGATCCAATTAATCTCTTTGAAATGGTACAAAAATGGTTCTAGAAACAACTTCAGCAACTGTAAACAGAATGCTGTACAAATTCTTGAAGACCTCTCTTCTGGAAGTTACAATTAGCTTTCAAAGACAAAGAAAACTAACTATAATAGAGAATGTCGACTTCTACAGTAACAACATCTGGCACTTCACAACAAAATCTCTCTAAGATTCTCATAACAGAGAAACGATGCTCTACGATCTAAAGCAATCTGCGTCTCTCCACTCTGTCCCCCTCCTTGGTGGCCGGTCTCGTCTATTTAAGTGTTCAGAGGAAGGATAGGTAACAGATTCTTTGTTTTTACGTCGTTACAACCATATGCTAAACTCAATCATGCCATCTCACCAAGTCTTAGCCCAAGTGTTATGTTACCACAACATTCCATATCCCCGAAATGTTGCAACCAACTCCACGCATATGTGCCGAATCACAACACGTTGCAATGACTTGCACTGGGCTATGCCACGTAACGTAACCGTTTGATGCCATCTCAAAATTTACAAATGTCATGGCATATGAGGAATCCACCATACACCTGATCTACCATCGCAACATATAAATGTCGCAGTAAGGGAGTAACCTCCACGAACCATTCGTTGTTCAACTAGACGGTGTGCGAACTACGTGGCCCATGTCACAATTGCGTGGCATGCAATAAGCTGTGCACCATGGGGTAGCTGTGTGGCATGCAATAAACTGCGCACCATGGGGTAGCTATGCGGCATGCGATAAGCTGTGCACCATGGGGTAGTTACGCATCATGCGATAAGCTACGCACCATGGGGTAACTGCGCGGCTATCCATGTAATGTCTAGCATACAATAGATTAATAAACCTTGTACCATATTGGATCATTGTAACTTTTAGAATATGAATAATCCTCCGGATCACCCACATACACTTCTTCTTCCACTACACCATTCAAGAAAGCAGTCTTAACATCCATCCGGTGTATCTTCCATTTCATCACTACACCGAGATCAAGTATTGATCTGATGGAAGTATATCTGGCCACAGGTGAAAATGTTTCTTCATAATCTATTCCTTCTTTCTGGGAGAATCCACGAGACACAAATATTGATTTATATTTCTCTATGCTACCATATGCAACATGCTTGATCTTGTAGATCGATTTGGAATTTTCAATGGACTTCCCTTCTGGTCTTGGAACAACATCCCAAACATCATTCTTCATGATCGATTGATACTCTTAGATCATAGCATCCTTTGATTCTTTCCTTTATGCCGCTTCTTCATAGTTGGAAGGTTCTTTATCAATAATGTCACATAGCAGGGCTACATAACTGGAAGAGGACCTCGTTATCTTCCTTCCTCTGTGTGTTTATTCTGACGCTCCATATATTTCTACACCTTGGATAATTTCACGTACCCAAGTAGGTTTCATCTTATGAGGATTATTCTCATGAGGTGGATCCACAGTGTAACGTTCCTGACCCTCCGCCCAACGAAGAGGATGATACCATGGTGTTAACCATCCAGGCTAAGAGCCCCATGAAAATGTAAATTCATAAAATGGTGAAATGCTGAAACAGAATGCTTTGAACTAAAACATGCATACATGATTATTTATCATACACAACGGAAGAAACATACATTCATACAGGCATTCAACATGTTCATCATGATCACTAGCAGTAATTAGGATTGCAGAAGTAAAATAGACAAGATTACTTATCTTATAAAGAACTCGTTCCGCAACCAGCTATGTTGCTGCAACGTTCCACCCAACCATAGGCTAGCACACTCCTAAATCTATCAGCAATGCTGCCACCCCCGAGCTGGGCATGACTCCCCAAGGAATAAGGAAGTAAAAGGATTACACATAGCCAAGGGTAACAATGCTACAAGGGTACACAGTTCATCCAAGCCATCACGGTTGGGTTTATCAGGCGAACATCAGATCAGCCAAGCCAACAAAGTTGGGTTTATTAGGCCATCCAGGAGCTAGGAAAGGCTAATGCTAAGCTAGTGAGCTCACTAAAGAGCTGCATACACCAACACCAGAACCAGCCTGGATTCTAAAACACCCACACACACCCAAAACAAGGAAGTCAGTCCCTTCTCTGCAACGCAGTCCCTCAGACCCTGATCTTCCCTCTAGTGCTCTTCAGGGGTTGTGGAGAAGCAATCCAGCTCAGTAGCTCTATATGTGTGGTTCTCAACCCACCAGGTTTATCAAGCACCGCAGGTCCTCATTCACCAACCCAAAATAGTCCAGAGACAAATCCATTGCATGCAAGCAGCCAAACTGCTTATTCAAGCGTTTACAGGGAAAAACAAAGTCAAGCCATCGTGGCAGACAACATTTAACACACTCACATGAACCCACAGCAAACCAATATTCAATACCATCGCTGTGAGACTTACACAAACCGAAAATGGTCAAAAAGACATGAGAAACATTCACAGCTCAACATGGATTCACAGGAAAAACACCCTGATCTTCTACCAATGCCGCGTTGTAGGTAACTCAGTCAACAATGCGTGGGGAAAATCGCTCCCATCAATCAGTGGGAAAAATATCGATAATTTCCGTTGCGATCCACTATGATGGATGAAAACAATACATAGTCCAATGCATGGAGGCAGAAGTTGGTTAGCTATGTGGATGGAAAGAATATAATTACAGACTGACAGTTAGTGCTAGAGAGAGGAGGAGAACCCAACACAATGGATGGTAAAACATTTTATCTCCCATCTTGCATGAGGAAAACGAACAGCCATGATCCGAGGGAGTGGGCAGAATGGTCCCTACGTTGTGGAGAGGAGAGAAAGAGTGGGCGTGGTAGTGGTCTTCCTGCTAGCCAATCACTGCCTCAACTAACAAAAAGGAAAATAACCAAGGGAGGTGGTGACAAAGATTTTTCCCTCGTGACTCAATGTTCCTCATCCTCCTTTCCTTATCCTTTGGAATCATGGCCCTTCTCAATTTAGTTGCTGCGAACATAGCTGTTTGGGTTATTTAATTAAAATTCATGTTTACATGATGCCACAATTAAATATATGCCACATGTCCCAATATACCATCGGTGACCATTCCTAATCAAAGACACAACATAATCAAATCTATGGTGGGGCCTTGGCCTTTAGCTCCACACCAAGATTATTTTGCAACATATGTATCCTATGTACTTTAACGCAAGTGGGGTTAAAACTGGGGTATTACACATAGGTTCTTGAGGTTCTTCTAATTCTCAGTCCTCTTCTTGAATTTCTTTGTTCATGGTTGTATCATGAATTCTAGGTGCTTCTGTTTCTTTAGGTTCTTCAGCTGGTCTCTTCCTAGATTTGATGTAGGATGACTCTTCATGAAATGTTACATCTCTTCTGATGTCAATCTTCTTGAATCCTGGGAATTATATTCTGTAAGCCTTCAAGCTTTCAGAGTATCCCACAAATATACCCTTGTTTCCTGAAGGATCTAACTTCGTCCTCTTTTCTTTCGGAATGTGTATGTATACAAGACAACCGAATATTCTAAGATGGATGAGTTTTGGTTTCTTACTAGATAATATTTCTTCAGGTGTCTTTTTCTTGAGTACTCTGTGTGGAGTATGGTTCTGTACAGATACTGATGTTCTGGAAGCTTTTTCCCATAGATGCATGGAAAGATTTTGATCATGAAGCATGACCCTTGCTGCTTCCATGATCATTCTATTCTTTCTTTTTACAATCCCATTCTATTGTGGATTATATGGAGTGGATTACTCCCTCTTAATCCCTAAGTCTTTGCATAGCTCTCTGAATTCAATTGATGTGAATTCTCCACCATTATCTGATCGAAAGGTCTTGATCTTGTTTTCTGTGTGGTTCTCAATCAAGGCTTTAAATTCCTTGATCTTGCTGAATACTTCATCTTTGTTCTTTATAAAGTATACTGTTAAGTATTTCTCCCATATGCGTAAGAATCTTGGGCCTCATGTGGATGGTTGGGTAGTCCCCTTGATAGAAAGTTACCTAGGTAGGTAAACCAATATACAGAAGTTTGTAATTAAGACTTTTCTTCAGGATATGATATCTATATTTTTGTAAGCATATGAAAGTTTTCACAAACATGATACAAAAAACTGATCCTTGAATCCACTGACAAGTAAAAAGTTCCTTTACCAAGTCATCATTGTGATTGCAGATCATCATGCCTTGCTCTGAAACTTACTTCGGATTAATTTTTACAAATCTTTTACTATCCAATGTTTCAATGCTTAAATAAGAATTTGTGATGTCATAGAGAAGAAGCATTGCTTGGTGCAATAGCCTAAATCAAAAGCAATACCATGGTTATCTTACAACTTATATGAACAATGTACAAAGCAACAATTCATACCATTCTTCACATAAAATCAGAAACAAAAGCATTCCACCAAACATTTTTAAAACTGTGATGCCAGAATCTTTAAATAAGAATCTATAATGTAATAACCAAACAACATTGGTTGGTGAGTTTCTATAAAGGGAAAAAGACCCATGCTTTTCTTACATTTTACATGAACAATGTCAAAGAAACATCTTATAACTTCACATTACTAAATATCTCAAACTAAAGCATTTCATATCACCTATAATGCTTCTGTACTATTCTTTGTTGAGGACATTCCTGTCATAAAGACAGGTGTCAGCCATGGAGCAGCCATAGCAGTAGCTGCTGCTGCTTCCACAGGAGAGTAATAACTACCAAGTAAAATTGGAAGGATAAGTTACATGTTAAACAAGAAAATATAACATTCCTTTGTAATACTTACAAACCTAATCTTAAGAATGTAGAAAGTGACCATAGTCCATATAAATTACCCCACGTGAGGAAATCCTGAAGGCCAACTAGAAATTCCCAGGGAAACAGGTAATTGTGTGCTTGGATAATTATGTTTTGTGGTGACCATTGTAAAAACATTTGAATCTAGATCCCAAAAGAGCCATATTAATAAGAGTTTAATCATCAGATGCAAGAAATTGAAGAAACAATGCAAAAGTAAAACATTATTTACACAATATTACACCTATATGACATCCACCCTATCATATTAAACACCTTCAGATAGAACATAAATTCCAACTCTATCTATACTTGTGGAAATTGAACACAAGTGATAGAACAATTGCACTCACAAAATTGCTAATCAAACATGCAAATTTACACACAAAGGAGACTGAAATTGGAGCATGACACTAACCTGTATTGAATAAGTGTACAATAGGAAACCTTATGAATTCATAGGCTACTGCAATATATAATTACATGAGAGATTCGAATGCATAAGGATTTCATTTGAAATACACAAAAGAAGGCTTACTAAATGTAGTCAAATCCCCCATAGGTGCATAAAGCAATTTACAAATATACCTAGGAGCTCACGAATTGGAAAAATCAAGTAGGAAAGCTAATAGGTGATGGAATATAAACTCATACATGATTTTATTAGGAGAAGAGAATGGAGGATGAAGAGGGAAAAAAACAAGTCAACTGCACCTAGTCTTACTTTCCCTTTTGCCATAAATCTCAATAAAACATGCAACAAAGAAGAAAAAGAAGATATATGCTAGGGAGGATCTGGAATAAAGTAGATATGATAAATATGGATTCCAGGAGGTTTCCCAAGCACTCCATGACTCATTTTTAACAAGCTTAACTTCTAGGACATGTCGAAGACAACTTGCATAGAGTGGATTATTGGAAACTAGGCAAATAAGACAGAAAAGGATTAATTAATGTCTAAGGTAGCTAACTATGAGTTGATTATTCTAACAAGACTATGGGTACTTAAATCACCTTTGACAATTTTCCATGTTTCATTATCTTCTTGTTTAGCCATTTCCTGCTTGCCCTTGTCCTTTAAAGAATCTATCTTCTTGTTTTTCTCTCTCAATATGCTACCATCCTTTTTAGGTGTCCACTCATTGCATTCATCATATTCTGTATTCTGAATTAGTTCTTTATTTTTAGTTTTCAATTTCCATGTTCTTATAAGTTTCCACCTTATTTTTCTCCTCCACTGAACCAACTTCTCTTATAGGAATGGTTTCCAAGTCCATCTACCAAGAAAGCACGTTCCAATGCTATATTTTTATTAGCATGAAGATGTCCTAACAAAAAATACAGTTGTTAACACTATTTGAATATCCATAGTTCAGAATTCAATACTATCCCCAAAGAATGAACCATCAACTCGAACTCGACTATAGCATGAGTCAACTAGAGATCATAAGTTGACTACCCCAATCAGAAAACTACAAAGAAATTTAATGTTGGCATGTCAAGAAGCAACAATAGGTAATAAATAGCTGCTGAGAAAACTGCATCTAACCTTAACATGAAGAACAACATCTATGGCAGTGATCATAAGGTACTAAAAACTAAAAATAGAAAATATATAGCTTCCTAGAATAAATATTATAGCATAATATAGTTGTTTAGAAAACAACTAACAAACCTTGTTTGTTTCCTTGGTATCAGCCACATTATAATCTAGAATGTCATCACCCTTTACACTATTTGGAAGAGTCTGCAATAAGATAGAAGAGTAAATGTGAATGGTACAAGAAGAGTTAAAGCTAGGAATACATAATGAATGAGCAAATGCTTTACTAAAGCTGACATGAAATAATAATTTAGAAGCTATTTATAGCTGAGCATATCAAGAAATGTATTGCATATGGATAAACCTTTTCTTTCTACTTTGCATCAGGAATGTTTGAATCGAGAGTGTTTTTGGCCTTCCCAATATCTTTCGGAGGTGACTAACATAAAAAAAACAATGAAATGCACAAGCTATAAGCAAAATCAACCAAATATACAAACAGAAATAAATGAGTCTAACAGTTATAAACTTAATCCCTTATCAATGAAGATGCATTTATCATATTATTATATACAATTATGTATGAAAAAAAATCAATGTCATTTTAAAGGAAACCTGGCAATCAAGACCTGCTAAGAAAATAAGAGAAAGAAGGAAATAAAATGTACCACCAAATATATATCAATTTTCCTCCAATCCCCACAATCCATTAGATTCAATTTTAATGCTTTGGAAGTAATTTCAGAACAAATAGTTAGACAGAAATGCTGGGATCAATGACATCTTAGTGCATTGATAGACTAGCCAGTTTTCAATTTTTAGTATACAAAGTACTGATATAACACAAAGGTACATCCAACCGTCGCTTAGAAAACTAGTCATATGTGATCTATAAAATTTTGCAGGCAACAAACTGCTAGAGACTTGGGTTGAATATATGCATGTTGAACTACATCCTATAAACAATGTTAGAACATGTGAACCTAATAAGTACAAGGAATACCTTTGAACCATAACTGAAAAATTAGTTAAAGAAAAGAAAAATGGTTGGATAGGACTTGCCTCTTATTGTGCTCTTCTTGATGTACAACTTCTTCCATAACTAGGTTTTCTGTAAGTTTTCTATCCACATGCATTAGACCATTAAGTTTTTAATTGTGTGATTTTCTTGTCGATCATATGTGCTTTTAATCTCCTCTATTGCAGAAATGCTGGTATGTATTCTTAGTTCTTTTTCCTCGACAATTGGATGCTTCTTTGAATCATGTTTGGTGTCAGCCATCAATCCTATCATAATTGGAACTAATGTTACTCCTTGAGGACTTACTTTAGATGTTTGATAGGACTTTGTTGGAATGGAAACATATAGCTTTCTCACCAACAGCCAGTTCTGGTGACCATCAAAGATCTAAAATTGGTGTTTGTCCTTCTTCCTTTGTTTTAGAGATCATTCGATGGCATTTTATGTTCATAGCTGCTTACCCAAGATCATAATATGCTTCTCTATCATTATGTAGCAGATGAACCCAATTTTAGAATAGATTGCAATGGGATAGATAATATACCAAGTGAGATTTGACATGGATGGTAAAAACCCATGCCTGAAATGAGATCCAGACAGAAGAAACAAGAGAAAAATCCTCTTTCTAATTTTTAACATATGATAGGGGCCTAGGGCATTATGTCTAGAAAAATTCAAATATCAGCACTATATACTTCCTACTACCTAGGATTCAATTTATCTTTAGTTCGGCATTTATTTTTGTTCATATTCATTAATCAAACATGCATTGATATTTTGTAACAAACCGACATTTATGGTTTTATTTTCTATTTCCATTATTATTGCTTTTTTTATTTTAGAAATATGTTTATTTTGATAGTACTGAAAGTTCATAGATGTTTGTGCCATTCATTGCTGGTTTATTTCTTTGAGATGAGCTACAATTGCTATAATATTTTTAGTTTATTCTATGCATCATTTTGGTTCCTCCCCCTTTCCTGCTTATGAACCTATTTTTGATTAGGAGAATGAGAGGTCCTACATCTTTTAACTGAGAACGCCAGAAGTTCCACCAACTATATGTGGTAGGTTTTTTGTTTACTTCATGTAGTGGCAATATGCACTTGTCTTCACTTTCACATGAAGGAATTCTTTATGCTTATTTTTCAAGGAAGGCCACATGTCTTCTTGAAGTTCATTACTGATATCTTTCAATTGACATGCCATTGTTGTTTTTGCCCCTATTTTTTGATATAATGTATCTGAATGGTTTTTAGTGGACTCAAGATATACGTCAAGGATTTATCTTTGGCATTTCAAGCAGGTTTTTTGGGTGACTTCAATGAGTAGAATAGCCATCCATCTCTCAGAGATTCATTAACTATGTAATAAAGCATGAAACACAGAGATTGATTAGAATACATCATTCATTTTCAGCATACATGTTTTACTATTTCAAGTCGATATATTACCGTCGGTATCCATGATATTGAAACTCTCATCCTAATACACATAGACATGTATGTATGTATGTTTTGTTCCAACCATTTGAGGGGATTCATATGTTGGAGAATGAGGTCCGTTGCCACTTCAACTAAAGGACAAACTTCTAATATGTGGTGTGCCTATGAGAGATTTACTTTCTCATATGGTATGAATTTTGTTTTAGGAAACTTATTGAAGTTTTCTACCTCTTGCCAGAGCCCTTTTATGGTATAATATGTTAATATCATAGAGAAAGGATAGAATAACTGACATAGGACTTTTATGTCTAGTTCTTTCCCAATGTAATGCAAGATGTAAGTATCATTCAATTTTTCCTATTACAAGAGCAATTGATTTGATTGATTTTTATTTAGTTAGTTACCTGATTTTGTTTCCTATTCTTAGTTCATTATGCCAGAATTTTCTTGGCACCCTGCTTATCTGCTGCATTACCATTTTTGAAATAATATATTGATTTCAAACCAATAGTTTTTTAGCATGATTTTAATTTCAAAGATTGACTGATAACAATATGTTTATGATAATATGCCAGGGTATGGAAACTATATATGCAAATATAGAGAGATCTGCTTTGATGAGGGTTGCTACCAGACCTGATCTTTTCCCATGCTCAGAGGTGATTGGATGGATTTTGCATAGGGTAGATGTAACTAACATGATTTTGGCAAACATTGACAAACATGGTGATGCTGCTTATAGCACTGGTTACGTATCACTGGCCTACCACTTACCGAAAGCACAGGTGTACGTGATGGAAGTCTGGCTAAAGAAAATTAATCTAGACCTACTTGAGACACTGAAAAGAATGTTGGTACATGGAAAGATTTTAAGAAATAGGCCATCGAGGGAATATGATACTTCCACCGTAAGGGCCCCCTATAGATTTATTGCCATAATGTTGAAGAGGATTTTCAGGGAGAGCCCACGGTAAAAGTTTTAAGTTGGGGTGGGTGCCTATCATATTCTATGTTGCAACCCAAGGTACTGTTTTCAACTGGGTGAACATTGTATCCAATATCCTCTCGGACTGCATTGCTTCAGCATTAGGAAGGGTGTCCCAAAAGAAATCAGAGTTCTACATGAGCTCTATACTAATTGATTGCATACTATCCAACCCACCCTTCCCAAACCTGAGGTGTATTTGGGACGGAGATAGAACACGAGTCTACTCAGCCTACAAGCCACTGTGGGAACATAACTACCACAACCACTATAGATAAGTGTGTGAACACTTCACTATGCCATTATATACATTGATTTTCTTAAAAGAATGCAACTGCATGTCGGAGGAAGCATTGAAGGTTATTGAAGAATATGTGGATTACTTCTTAATAGAGGATGGACTGTATATCAGAATGTATGGATGCTCTAGGGCACGTTCACTACTGCCAAAATATGCCACTGATTATGTGGTACACAAGGAGGCAGTTAGGCAGGTCTTCTTAGATGGCATAGGGAGTTTTTTATTTGAACATAAGAAAGCAACTTATCCTCCCTTACCATTTAGGTCAGGAAGCTATAAGTTCACAAGAGTCAAGAAAGCCAATGAATTTGTAGAATAATTGGGGAAATTCCATTTTGGGAAAATAAATTTCCACAGGAATGATTCCCGTAATAAAGTGGCAGAACACTGCAGGGAAGCAAATGTACATTTTGAGTATACAAGCCACTAGGATAAAGACGAATCAATCTTCTGAAATGAAGAAAACATAACTTCATTAAGAAGAAGATTTAAAAAGAAAATCACCACTAAATGCGGGAAAGGATAGGATGAGCAGAAAAAGGCAGAGGAAGAGGAGGCTAGAAAAAGAGATGAAGATGCTAGGAGACTAGCACAGGAGGCCAAAAGTTGGCTTAAAGGGGAGGAGGAAGAAAAGAGAAAAGTTGAAAAAAAGGCATATAGAAAGGCAAAAGAAGCTTCCAGGATTGAAGAAGAAAAAAGGAAAAGGAAAATTAATGAGGAACTTAGGAAGTAGGAAGCAGAAAGGTTAAAATTGACAGAGCAACAAGCTTCCGATCCTATAGACATTCAGGTTCACGATGTGGGTAATAATGATGTTCAATATCCTAAGGCAGCTACTAGCAACACAATAGCATAGGCTGTTGTCCCTACCCTAAGACTAATCCCTTTCGAGCAGAAGAAAGAGCAAGAGGTGATGGACTTCAACACTATTTTTTACGACAGGGAAAGAAAAAGAATTGTAAAGAGGACCGAGAGGAAGGTCAAGAGTGGAGGGCAGTCAAGTAAAATGATAAATGATACAACCGTGGTGTATGGGACAGACAAGGACCCAATATTCACTACAAGAGCTGGAGCATCATTGATCCATGCTTCTGAGGACAATGTGGATCGGATAATGACTGATCTTGAACAGTCAAAGAAATCTGCTACCCAACTTGTATTAAGTGTATAAATGGGAATTCAAATCCATGCAATGGGAAGGAAGATCAAGCAATGTGGCATCTATCAAATTGAATAACACACATCTGCTAAATTTGATACATGGATTTTTGCAAGGAGCAAATAACTAGAAATGTAAAGAAAAACGTCATCTTCAAATCCAATCTAAATTCAGTTCAAGAATCCAACACATAGTTCATAAAACATAATTAGACATAACTTATAAGTAATTAACATAGTTGTAAAGATTGTATACAACCCCCAAATATATTCAAAAGCATAACACTTTCATTTCTATTCGCTTCAAATGTTTCCAATTATTATTTTCCTCCATTTTCTTGTTGACCCTGCAAACATTATAAAGCAACAGAAACTTTCGATAAATATTCTCCAAAGGATGTGATCAAATCATTCCTAGAATACAACAAATCGGATCAAAGGTTATATAGTACACTCAATATTAGGACATTACTACAACCAAAAATAAGTTCAAGTACTGCACAAAACCAAACTATGCCATTTTGAAAAGAGAATTACATGTTAATTACAGATAATATAGATGAAAAAATGCCAAGTTGAAAAAACATGGTACACTGGTTAGGGCGGAATGAGACAGGAGCATATTTTTAGTCAAGATGGATTCCCATACTAGCTTGCCAAGAAGTGGAAACTTAATTCAACCTAGACAGATCATCAAGTACTTGGGCATTAGTTTTGGCATAGTTGTAAGTCTCACAGACCTGTGGAAATGAGTGATGACTGGATTAGAAACAAAATTCATAAATGGTACACTCATGATGACACAGATGGAAGGGAAGGATCACACAAAAGGAAAGGTGAAGAAAAAATCCAAACTTCCATTTCTCTATACCACTGTCGGTTTCTACACAAGGACTTTGCATGCCCATATTTTAATTTTGTGGGTGTATCCAGGATTCATGCTTAAATGCTATGATGTTTTTCTTTTTGAATGATTATTGTGCTTTTCATTGATTTCTGTAAGAGATAATAAAGATTATGATGGTTTATTGTGTATTTTGGATTTTTGGATGAAGGTTTTTGATATTTTTAGTGGGCTTTGTGATTCGAGGCATATAAATATTAGTAGGGGATAAAGGGATCCGAGTTTGTTAAGTGGATAGGAATTGAAGCAACAACTGGAAGCAATGGGATCATTCCCAATGTATATGTGTTGCCTGTAAGTAGAAGTGTAAGTTCCCATATCTCTGGTAAGGTCGCATTTAGATTGAATGATGGATTTTCGAGGGGAAAATCTAAGGTTTTGTCTATTGAAAGGAGGAAAACATATCGATCTGGAATATTGGGTGGTTCCCTGATTGAAGTGGATAACCAGAGCAAAAAATTGTTTGCTTTTGGACTTCAAAATGGTACCCTTTTCAGTCGAAAGTCTCGACACATATGCAGGGCCTCGTAGGCCATTGCTGCTGATGTGGGTGGTAGTGATGCACAAGAGTTTATGGAGGCCCCAGAGAAATTCATGGGATTTGAGACCATCAGATTGAAGAAGGTGATCCCCCTTGGACTAATGTTCTTCTACATTCTTTTCAACTATATGATTATGAGATATACCAAGGATGTGTTGGTGGTGACTGCTAAGGGAAGAATTAATGAGATCATTCCATTTCACAAACCATAGGTTAATTTTCTAATGGCCATTGGGTTCATGATTATTTACACCAAGCTGTCAAATAATTTATTAAAGAAGGATCTTTTCTACTCTTGTATATTTCCCTTCATTTCGAATGTATCCTTTATTTCTTCAGGGAGAAATGTTAAGTATTTCTCCCATATGTGTAAGAATATTGGGCTTGGTGTGGATGGTTCAGTAGTCCCCTTGATAGAAAGTCACCTAGGTAGGTAAACCAATATATAGAAGTTTGTAATTAAATACTTTTCTTCAGGCTATGATCTCTCTATTTTTGTAAGCATATGAAATTTTTCACAAACATGATACAAAAAACTAATCCTTGAATCCACTGACAAGTAAAAAATTCCTTTACCAAGTCATCATTGTGATTGCAGATCATCATGCCTCTCTCTCAAACTTACTTCAGATTAACTTTTACATATATTTTAATATCCAATGTTTCAATGCTTAAATAAGAATCTGTGATGTCATAGTGAAGAAGCATTGCTTGGTGCAATGGCCTAAATCAAAAGTACCACCATGGTTATCTTACAACTTAGATGAACAATGTCCAAAGAAACATTTCATACCATTCTTCAGATAAAATCAAAAACAAAAACATTCAACTAAACAATTTTAAAACTTTGATGCTAGAATCCTTAAATAAGAATCTATAATGTAATAAACAAACAATATTGTTTGGTGAGCTTCTCTGAAGGGAAAAAGACCCATGCTTCTCTTACAGTTTACATGAATAATGTCAAAGCAATAGCTTATACTATTCACATTACTGAAGATCTCAAACTAGAGCATTTCATATCACCTATAATGCTTCTGTACTATTCTATGTTGAGGACACTCCTATCGTAGAGATAGTTGTCATCCATGAAGTAGCCATAGCAGCAGTAGCTGCTGCTTCAACGGGAGAGTAATAACTATCAAGTAAAATTAGAAGGATAAGTTACATGTTAAACAAGAAAATATAACATGGCTTTGTAATACTTACAACCCTAGTCTTAAGAAATTAGAAAGTGACCATAGTTCGCATAAATTACCCCAAGTGAGGAAATTGTGAAGGCCAACTATAAATTCCCATGGAAACGGGTAATTGTGTGCTTGGAGAATTACGTTTTGTGGTGGCCATTGTAAAAACATTTGAATCTTTATCCCAAAAGAGCCATATTAATAAGAGTTGAATCATCAGATGTAAGAAATTGAAGAAACAATGCAAAAGTAAAACATTATTTACACAATATTAGACGTATATGACATCCACCCTATCATATTAAAGACCTTCATATTGAACATACATGCCAGTTCTATCTAGCCTCTGGGTACTTAAATCACCTTTTTCCATTTTCCCTTAACTTCTTGTTTATCCATTTCCTACTTGCCGTCGTACTTTAAAGAATCTATCTTCTTCTTTTTTTTTCGCTCTGAGTATGCTACTATCCCTTTTAGGTGCCCACTCATTGCATTCATCATATTCTGTGTTATGAATTAGTTGTTTATTTTTGTTTTCAAATTCCATGTTCTTAGAAGTTTCCACTTTATTCCTCTCCTCTATTGAACCAATTTCTCCTACAAGAATGGTTTCCAAGTCCATCTACCAAGAAAGCACGTGCCAATGCTAGAATTTTATTAGCACGAAGATGTCCTGACAAAAAATACACTTGTTAACATTGTTTCAATATCCATAGTTTAAATTTCAATACTAGCCCTAAAAAATGAACCATCAACTCCAACTTGACTATAGCATGAGTCAATTAGAGATCATAAGTTGACTACCCTATTAAGAAAACTGCACAAAAATTTAATGTTGGAATGTCAAAAAGCAACAATAGGTAATAAATAGCTGCTAAGAAAAATACATCTAACCTTGACATGAGGAACAACATCTATTGCAGTGATCATAAGGTACTAAAAACTAAAAATAGAAAATAGATAGCTTCCTAGAATAAATATTATAGCATAATATAGTTCTTTAGAAAACAACCAACAAACCTTCTCTCTTTCCTTGGAATCATCCACATTGGAATCTAGAATGTCATTGATCCAGATGGATATCAGTGGCCATCCACCTATTCCACTGGCTCAAAACAATTGTCCATTGTGATAGTTTCCTAGTTATTTTTCTACAGTTTTTTGAGTCCTAAACTTCCGGGGCCATTTTGAGGCCCTAAACAATGTTTTCTTGGATATTTGGGGCCAAATGGTTGTTGTTAGCATGCATTTGGTCAACCAAAAGTTGTAAATCTTAGATATACCTTTTCAACGAGCTATCGAACTCCCAAATCAGAGATCGTATGCAAACGTTATGACCCTGGGAAGTTGACTGTTCAACTTACCACCTTCGGGCCGCAAACTTTATGACAGTTCATCTTCTAGGGTTACGTTTTGGACTTTTGGGGTTCTCACCTCATTCTTATTATAAATAGGTCCCTTTGGCCTCATTTTTTATTCAGCTTGGCACATATGAGCGTAGCAGCCACATTTCTTCTCAGAGATAGATACCACCATTATAACAATTGTATTACAGTCTCTTCTATTTCCGTACTTTAATAGAATATTTGTTTATTGTATCTTTGTTATCTTTGCAAAATGTTTGTGATTATGATTCTGTATATGTTCTTTCATTTCGTTCACACATAAATCTGGATCAGTCATCACCCTTTACACTATTTGGAAGTGTCTGCAAAGAAGATAGAAGAATAAATGTGCATGGTACAAGAAGAGTTAAAGCTAGGAATACAGAATGAACAAGCAATTGCTTTAGTGACGCTGACATGAAATATGCATTTAAAATCTATTTATAGCTGAGCATATCAAGAAATGTATTGCATATGGATAAACCTTTTCTTTCTCCTTTGCATCAGGCATGTTTCAATCAAGAGTGTTTTTGTCCTTCCCAATATCTTTCGCAGGTGCGTACCATAAAAACAAAAACCAAATGCACAAGATATAAGAAAAATCAACCAAATATATGTATAGAATTAAAATGAGTCTAACAATTATAAACTTAATCCCTTATCAATGTAGATGCATTTATCATATTATTATATACAATTCTGTATGAAAAAAAATCAATGTAATTTTAAAGGAAACATAGCAATCAAGACTTGCTAAGAAAATAAGAGAAAGAAGGAAATAAAAAATACCATCAAATATATATAAATTTTGTTCCAATCACCACAGTCCATTGGATTCAATTTTAATGCTTTGTAAGGAATTTTAGAACAATTATCTAGACAAAAATGCTGGCATCAATGACATCTTAGTGCATTGTACATCCAACAGTCACTTAGAAAACTGGTCATATGTGATCTATAAAATTTTGCAGGAAACAAACTACTAGAGACTTGGGCTAAATATATGCATGTTGAACTACATCCTCTAAACAATGCTAGAACATGTGAACCTAATAAGTATAGGGAATACCTTTGAACGATAATTGGAAACTTAGTTAAAAGAAAAGAAAAATGGTTGGATAGGAATTTCCTCTTTTTGTGCTCTTTTTCATGTACAACTTATTCCATAACTAGGTTTTCTGTAAGTTCACTATCCACATGCATCGGACCATTAAGTTTGCAACTATGTGATTTTCTTGTCGATCATATGTGCTTTTGATCTCCTTTGTTGCAGAACTGCTAGTGTCTATTCTTAGTTCTTTTTCCTCGATAGTTAGATGGTTCTCTGAATCAACTTTGGTGTCATCCATCAATCCTATCACAATTGGAGCTAATGTTACTCCTTGAGGACTTACTTTTAAGTCCATGTCTGATAGGACTTTGTTGGAATGGAAATAGAGAGCTTGCTCACCAACATCCAGTTTTAGTGAGCAGCAAAGATCTGAAATTGGCATGGGTCCTTCTTCCTTTGTTTTAGAGCTCATTCGATGATGTTTTGTTTTCATAGCTTCATACCCAAGATCATAATATGCTTCTCTATGATTATGCAGCAGATGAACCCAATTTTAGAACAGATTGCAATAGGATAGATAATATACCAAGTGAGATTTGACATGGATGCTAAAAACCCATGCCTGAAATGAGATCCAGACAGAAGAAATAAGAGAAACATCCTCTTTCTTATTTTTAACATATTATAGGGGCCTAGGGCATTATGTCTAGAAAAATTGAAATATCAACAGTGTTTACTTCCTACTACTTAGGAGTCAATTTATCTTTAGTTCAACATTTATTTTTGTTCATATTCACTCATCAAACATGCATTTATATTTTGTAACAAACCGACATTTATGGTTTCCTTTTCTATTTCCATTATTATTCGTATTTTTTTATTTTAGAAATATGTTTATTTTGATAGTATTGAAAGTTCAGATATTTTTGTGCTGTTCATTACTGGTTCATTTCTTTGAGATGAGCTACAATTCCTATAATATTTTTTGTTTATTCTACGCATCATTTTGGTTCCTCCCCCTTTCCTAGTTATGAACTTGTTTTTGATTGGGAGAATAAGAGGTCCTAAATCTTTGGACTGAGAACACCAGAAGTTTGATGAACTATATGTGGCAGGTTTTGTGTTTACTTCATGTAGTGGCAATATGCACTTGTCTTCACTTTCACATGAAGGCATTCTTTATGCTAATTTTTCAAAGAAGGCTGCATGTCTTCTTAAAATTCATAACTGATATCTTTCAGTTGACATGCCATTGTTGTTTCTGCCTATATTTTTTGATATAATGTATCTGAATGGTTTTTAGTGGACTCAACATATACATGAAGGCTTTATCTTTGGCCTTTCAAGTAGGTTTTGTTGGTGAGTTCAATGAGTAGAATAGCCATCTGTCTCTCATAGATTAATTAACTATGTAATAAAGCATGAAAAGAAGAGATTGATTAGAATACATCATTCATTTTCAGAATACATTTTTTACTATTTGAAGTCAATATATTACCTTTGTTATCGATGATATTGAAACACTCATCCTAATACACATAGACATTCCTGTATGTGTGTCTTGTTCCAACCATTTGAGGGGATTCATATGTTGGAGAATGAGGTCCGTTGTCACTTCAACGAAAGGACAAACTTCTAATTTGTGGTGTTCCTATGAGAGATTTACTTTCTCAGATGGTAAAAACATTTGTTTTAGGAAATTGATTGAAGTTTTCTGCCTCTTGCCAGAGCCTTTTTATGGTACAACGTAGAGAAATGAGAGAATAACCAATAGAGGACTTCTATTTCCAGTTCTTACTCAATGAAATGCAAGATGTAAGTATCATTCAATTTTTCCTATTATAAGAGAAATTGATTCGATTTATTTTTATTTAGCTAGTTACCTCATTTTGTTTCCTGTTCTTAGTTCATTATTCCTGAATTTTCTTGGCACCCCGCTTATCTGTTGCATTACCATTTTTGAAATAATATATTGATTTCAGACCAATAATTTTTTAGCTTGATTTTATTTTCGAAGATTGATTGATGACAAGATGTTTATGATAATATGCCAGGGTATGGTGCCAACGCCATCCTATCTTTTCTTTGGACTCCCCATCTTCATCGGTTCACCTACTTATTGAGTTAGAAAATCCCACAACTGAAAGAGGAGTGACACCCTCAATATACTCTCCCAAAGGACATGTAAGTACATTTCCATCAAATGTATCTTCATTTTCAGTTGTTTTCTTGTTTGATGAAATTTACTTAACATTCTTTGCTCAGTGCTAAATTTTTTAGCATGGTTGTGTCAGTGACAGTGTTTCTTGATCTTGAATTTTGGACTCATATATTTATGCCAGTATAATTTGAATGTTTTGTTTCAATTAGAGTTTTATTAAATAAATGGAAGCTGTCTTTCTCTTTGAAATATCATATAAATCTTATATCATTCCTGATGCGCCATTCCATTGATGTTCTATTGTAGTGCCTTTTTCTTTAGAGAATGGTTGAGCAATTTTTGTTTGTTGTTTTTTGTAGTTATTTAATATTGTTGTCTTGTTGAATTTAAAAATTCTCCAATATGTAGTTTTTAGATCCCACAAAATTTCTTGGTTATAGTGAAAATTTCAAGTTCTTGGAAGAAAAAGCTTATAATGATATCTTTTCTGAATAGTGATGGAGCAGGAAGCGCTGAGTGATTTTGAAGATGAAATTACAGGTTCAAGTATATCTTAAGATGGTTGGTACTTCCAAAAGATGGAATTAGTTTCCTTGATGCATATTTTGTCAGAATATTCTTCTAGTTCAATAACCACCTTGTTTCTTAAACTTATCATGGGGGTAAATAGGACTGCATGTTGTGTTGTACACAACCTCTTAGCACTAGACATTTTGGTTAAATTGTAACCTAGGTCTTCACCTCACTCAGAGAATAGTACTGTCAACACATGCATGATTGTATCCATGGTTTCAACAACATCATTGCACATGGATTACTCTAAATATTCCTCTCGACTGAGCCATTGTTTTGTCTTAAAACCTTTAATCAGGCTATTAATGAAGAAATTTTTCATCACTTCTAGCCTAAGTCACATGGCTTTACCATAGTGGTTTCATTTTGATCAGAACATTGTTCCAATGTATCACTTGTAAACCAACCTGTACATATTGGAAAGTAAGCTTGAACCTACTCAATCCTAAGCCGGTTGAGCTCTCAAAAGGTGATGTGTCAGTAATGATCGAAAATTTGAATATTGTTGTGAAAGGTCTTAGACAGTCACACTTTTTTTCCTCACAAAGGTTGTCCTTAGATCACACAATCAAAGTTCAAAATCAATTTTATTTGGATTTTCATTCATTTAAACCCTATTTTCCTTAGTTTTGACAACATAAACTGGCTTGGATCATCATGCATGCTCTATTCCTTTTGTTACAAGTGCATTTGAATATTTTTGAACAAAAGTGTTAATTCGTCCTTTGCATAATCACCTTGTATCTCCACTATCCAAGGTGGTTGGATTTGGGTGACAAAAACGATTAGGATTTCCTTACGTTTTGAAGAAAGGGAAGAAACATGTGTTAGTGAATTTCCCTGATTTTATTATGTATAGCATTCTAGAAACTAAAATTAAGGCCTTATACCTTGTTGAACCATTTTTGATGTGTTGGGGAAAAAATTTGCTGATTAGAAAATTCCGGACTATTAGAGGATTTTCCTCAGTAAGTATTTGTTCCATGTTCACAGGACATGGAAAATGGATAAGATTTCTTCCTTGCATGTTGACAGTTGAGAAAGGAGGTCAAGCCCAAATAGAGTATCACGTTGATCAACATCTCCATTCTTCTCGTGCATTGGTAGAGTCATTGAGTTTTTACTATTTGTTATGGCCATGGTTTTCTTCATGTGAAATGGAAGAAGGTCAAACCAAAACTAACGGACTCATGCCTATATCCCATGGAATAAAATGACAAAAAATACTCTATTGTGGGCTTAATTTGGTTATGGGAGCTCTTCCCTAGAAATATTTTTTGGTCCCTTGGATTTGTGTTTTCATACTTTATTGTGTTTCTAGTAGAGCTACTGCCAATGGGACCCAAAACCTTCTTTTGATGCACTGGATTTTTGTTTTCAAACTTGCTAGTGTTTCTAGCAGAGCCACTACCAATGGGACCCAAAGCCTTCTTTTGGTGCACTGAATTTGTGTTTTCATACTTACCAATATTTCATGTAGATACACCCCAAATGAGACCCAAAACCTTCTTTTGGTGCACTAGATTTATGTTTTTCGACCCAAATCCATTGCCAATGGGACCCAATATCATCTCTTCAAACGAATTCTTTATCTACTCATTTATTTTATCAAGCATAAGGAGTACCCTTTCTTCAAAACCTATCATTGATCCTAACCCATTTGAAAAAGTAGACTGACTATCGCATTGATTGGCATATTTTGAGAAAATGGACCAACTGCACTATTCAAACTTGATTGTGATGTATTAGAAGAATTTGAAGGAAGAAATGATAAATTCTTCACATTAGACTTTTCCTTCAAGAAAACGTTCCCAAGCATCCGCCTCAAGACTTCTACATTGCTATGTTGAGTTTGAGGATTTTGAGAAAACCCAAATGTAGCCTTATCTTGTGATGATGGTAATACATTACCGATATGTATATGTAACCCAGGAAATGCATTAGAGAAGATGACAAATATGTTATCATTTTCTACAAATTGTTGTTGTTAGGTCTCATATAGTGGTACACTTATGGTTTCTAGGGAATAGTGATTTTTGCAATCCCATTAAGCCAATTTCTTGAGTTTTGTTCAAAATTCCTAGAAAAGGTTTATGGATGTCATAACCTACTTGATCATATATTGTGAACTTATAAAATCTATCATCCTTTTCCAACCATTAGATACTCAAAGTTGTGTATTGATCCTTTTTACCATTATAGAGGACTTTGTAAGTTAGGTTCCCAAATTATTAAAGGGTTCTAGCTCAATGGAAGAATGCCTGCCTTACAAGCAGGAGGTTGGTGGTTTGATTCCTCCATGCCCTAATGATATTATAATACCAGTTAAAAACAACTATATTAGGAAGCAACAAATAAGAGTTAAGTGACCAAACAATGAGAGATAAGTGACCAAACAAAATAACAAAAATTCGTATATTAAACTACTAAAAATGACTAAATTAGTGACAAAAAAAGTTGAGATGCAAAACTAGGCATTAAAAAGGATGCAACACATGGCACTAATGATGAAGCTAAACATGGAGTTGATATGGTAGAAAAATAAGATGAGAAACTAGGCATTGAAAATGATGTAACACGTGGCGCTAATGATGAAGCCAAACATGGTGTTGATATGGTAGAAAAATAATACATTACTTTAAATGTAAAACATGGCGCTACATAGAAAGAAAAATATGGTGCAACAATAGAAGCAATATTTGGCGTAATTTTTGTAGCAAAACACGATGCAAAAAAAGAAGGAAAAATTGGCACAATTTTGGAAGCAAAAATTGGAACATATTTGGAAGTAAAACATGGTGCAAAATGGGATGCTAAAGTGGTAGAAAAAATTGATGCAATATTGGATGCTAAATTGGATGCTAACATAGTTCTATTAAGGATGCAAATATGGTGCTAACGAGGATGTAATTTAAGAAGAAAAAGAGGACACTCGCTGGGATGTAAAATAGGATGTTATTTAGGAAGAAAACCTCGACATTGTTTAGGAGGAAAAGTTGCATGCTATTCTGGAAACAAAAAAATAGACACTATTTTGGACGTCATAAAGGATGCTATCTAGGAAGCGAAAAAAATTCTTTTTGAAATGCTTTAAGTTTTGTCCATGACGCATCCCATTTAGCGTCTAGTTTGACCACTCAATGTAAAAAAGATTTACACTGAAAAGGGACGCTAAATGGGATGGTAATTCTAGGAATTGTTGTAGTGATACACAACTATGTAAATGAAAAATTCATATCTGTTTAGTGGGAGAATCTTAAAATTTACACATTTTTTGTATACCATTCCTCATTTCAATCCTCTGTAATTCCTCTCTTGGATCCTCTCCATATTTTGTTCCTTATGAATTCCATACACAATGACATAGCATAGATATAATAAAATCTCTCTTATTGTTCCATTTATTATAAAATAAGGGATTTTATAAACAATATAGATACTTACAAATTGTTCAATTAACCCTTGGTAGTCCAACATATAGTGACAACCCCTAATCCAATGTTAATCAAAACCCCTAATCCAATGTTAATCAAATGATTAGATGGCTTGTCACCCTATGTTAGCACTTGCTAAAAAAATGTCCATGTACAATTTTAAATGATGTATAACATATGCATCACAAAAAATATGAAATTTTAAGCGAACCAAAAGTAATTAAAAACTTTTTGATGAACCTTTTTTCCATGTCATCGCGTATGGTGCATTAAATGAGTGTGTTTTGTTGATTCTAACCATCAACATGATTTCAAAGTGTCAAAATATAGATACTTGGGAAGGCATATTAATGTTTGTCACTTCACCATTTTGTCGAGCGATGTCCTTTTCCAATTCGTACCCACTCTGGTCATCTTGCGTCATCTTTTCATCCTCACGACTTTCACATGAAGTGTCATCATAAATGTCATGACGATGAATTTGTGTCAACATTTGATTTCATTCCATTTCTCTCCATGATTTTCATAATGCTATTATTTTCACATCATTGCATCTATGGATAAATGCTTGTCACATTTATATTTCATTTCAACATTTTCTCTTTTTTATGACCCTTGCAAAAGACTTGCAAAGTTGTGTCTTATGCATTGTCTTTTCATGGTAAAGTGAATTGTTGGAGGATTTTGGTTTCTCGTTTTCTACGTCACCAAGACATGGATTCAATTCCATTACATATGCATTGTTGTAACATTCCTAAAAATTCATAAATAAATAAAATAATGTTTTACTATAAATAGCCTTAAAATTCCAAGGAAATAATTTCATGAGATGTTTATACTTTATACTTACTCTGTCAAGATGATAATGACTTTAATAAACTGCAAAATCATGTTCCTATGTTTAAATGGTTGTTCAATGGCATGCCTCATTTTACACCATTCCGTTGATAAAACGTCATACATTATGGTAGATACTAAATTATGGAAAAAACTATTTTCTAAAACTTTAAAGGTTGCAAAGTTGTAAAATTGTTTTTTTGTTCTTTTAGTTTTGTCCTATCTATCATCTAGAATAAAAAAAACTCAGGTCTTACTTAGCCTCTATGGCTAACATAGAAAAACCTTGTTTTTTTTTTGTGCAGGTGAGCGTTATTTAAAATATTATTTGCAAAAACAAGGCTCTAAGTTATAAATTCAACATTCTATCTAAAACAAGGGTGGATCATCCAAGGTTTGACCACCTATATAACTTAAAACCAAAAACAATACTATACATGACCCTTTAAACATGAACTACCAATAACTTATATACACTATGCTATAATTTATAATTTTATCATCCTCCCAATTCATGTAACTATACAAAAGTGTAAGTATATCTTGCCTCGAAAGTTGACCCTTAAGATAAAGAGATGGAATTTGATAGGAATGATATTCATGGTAAAACTTAATGTTTGACTTTCCGGCCATGTGGAGCTCTTAATGTCTCCAGGTGTCAGTAACAAAACTTTGCTCAAAACCCTAGAGTTTTAATAGTATCTCAAGAAGGGTGTAGCTCGTCCTTGAATCTTTGTCTTGTATTGTTCTGAGAGGTTTTATCAGGTCCTTGTATTCCCTACTATGTATCTTCTCTGTATTTTCATGGTGGGAGAACTGAAGTGCTCGGCTAATGAGCTCTTTCCTTATCGTCGGTAGTCTTATGGTGTATTTAGCACCTCCACTTCAAGGGAGGTAACCCTAGTGGTCGTGTTCTTACCACCCATATAAGGAAAATAACTGAAGCTTATCTATTCTATTTTGTTTAAAGTTATCAAGTTCTTCTTTCATTTTTTCAATTGGTTATTATTTTCAAAACATGACCTCTCTTAAAATGTTGTGTGTAGGAAACTCTTCATAATAAACTGTGGAGGAGATAAAGAACTCGTTGTAGGGTTAAATGTGTGCGTCTAGGTAGGACGTGTTAACTGTCTTCCCATGGCTATGAGTCTAGTTGCATCAACTTGTTCTGTGTTTCCATGGAGGTGTTGGGATTTTAAATATATGTCAATCCTCATGGTTTTGAAAGTGATAGCATCCTTTGGTAGCCATGAGGATTTAATTATACTTCAAAGAAAATGCCAAGAATGAAATTCATTCGACCGTGAAGTCGATGGACTATGTTAAGTTCGTTTTAATAACTTGACTTATGAGAGGATTTTTGTTTTGATAATCAGTCTATAAATGTCTTTGTGTATCATTATTTAAATATGAAGGACCCCGTGAGGGACTATATAATAACATTCTTGTAATACTTTAACTTCGTTTTAATTAAAGAACTTCTACTATGTGCTGGATTTTACCATAAAATTTTATGTTTGTAAAAGTTTGTGAATGATGTGGTCGTGAGGCCTCTATACTTTTGCATCCATTTTTTGAATGAAACCCCTAGTCTATAGAGGCACCGCCAATATTATTTTTATTTATATTTTAATGGAAAAAGGTGTTTCCATGAGGAGTTTATATTTACAGTCTTCGAATCCTACATTTTTGTTGTTTGCATTTAAACAAAACGATGCAGCTGTAAGGCCTCTATTTTTATCTTTGGTTTTGTATAAGGATTTACCATGGTTTTAATTTTGTAAGGGCTTATATAATGCCTCTTATACTTCCTTTTAATTATAACATTTCTGAAATAAATAATTCTCTATTCCAAATTTCTTCGCTGTATGATTTATTTACATTTTATATAGGTTTAACAAGCGGGGCTGCTAAAGGCAGCAAGTCCCTGCCTTTAGCATTAGAGAATATTATGTTCTTAAGATAGGCATGCCATGTATCTTAGTCATGCTATGCACTGACTCTTCATTGTTACATATGTCGAAGATAATATTTTAGTGAATATCACGTGTACACTAATACAAATAGATGATGCCTTGAATATAAAACGTATTTTAGACACGCGGCTGCAACCTAGCTTTCTTGTCACTTGGGGTAATTTACTATTCCACTAAAGACACAAATGGCAAGTTGCATGCTTGTAAGAGAGACCACTAACGCAATAACCAACCATGCACAAGAAAGGGGTTGCGATATATAATTAAAATATTAAATTTTATATGTGAACAAACTATAATTAAGTCAAACAAATAAAATTGTAAAGTAAAATGATGATGCGAACAAGACACTAACATAAAAACATAGAATTGTATTAATTCTTACAAAGTCCAACAAATAAATAAAAACAATGACTAACAATAACAAAATTTTAATCCTGAGACTATATTGTTGATTCAATATTGGATGCCAGTGATTTGGCATTAAGATAGGAATGTCAGAATCAAAGTTTGCTAGCACCATAAATTATATCTATTTAAAAAGTATATATTATATAATTCTAAACATTGTTTTGGTGGCTAGTCGATTCCAATGCCAACCAATTACTAAAACTTACTTTGCGCTTCCGTGAGGGTGGAATTAAGAAAGAAGCATAGTTGCCATGTGCACTATTTGCATATGGTTCATAATTTAATTCACGGAGTCGATTACGAGTGTCCTCTCTAGTTATACGTGTTCCTCCGTAAAAGAAGTCACCCCTGACATCGCATTTGATCTACAAGCTAGTGCCAACGGTCATTAAAAAACTCTTAGATTCATATTAATACTAAAAATACCAGCAAAAACATGGGATAGCTCTGGTTATCAAGCATTATTCTAAAAGACAGAGACGAGAATCTTGTCGTTGTATAAAGATTATTTAGAAAAATTAGCTTGCTGCTAAGCCCGACTCTAATAACTATGGCTGTTAGTATCGTACTTATACCTTACTTACGTTACTGCGACACATTTGAATTCAAAGATTTTACTCTTAGTATGTAGAGTATATCTCCCTACGATCTTGAGAGTCAAGACTTTATTACTTTTGTCTTTAGTAACTGGTTTTGGAGATCAATAAGGAGCAGCGAAGCATGGAATACAAGTTGAATCAACTAGATAAAGTGGATTCCATGAACTGTGGTGGAACGGAGTATAAGTTGGTCTCTGGTGCAAGCAGATTACTACAGGCTAGTGTCTATAAAGGTACGGACGACTGCCAACGTTGTGACCAGGAGGCAATTCAGCAGGTCAGATTTGATCTGTCTTCAAAAGAGACGCATCAACATGGGGGCATCGCCTGGTCACTTCATAAGTGGATCCCTTCTTTGATTTTCAACAAGCTGAAGGTTCCTCTCTGATATTCAACATACTAAAGGTCTGTAGTTCGATCCTGCTTAGATGCAAATAAAAAAAATAGGTTTTAGTTCGATCCTGCGTAGATGCAAATAGAAACAATGTTTAAGAATTTGTGACTATCTTTTATTTTTTTCGTCTCTGTTAGTTCTTTTTCCCTATATTTTGCACTTTCCATCATATTAATTTAGCTAAATTTATATATTAATATTCATTGAGAATAGTATGATGAAATGAACATTAATGTACTAAAATAATCACTGTCAATATAATGTTATCAGATACTAGAGTGACAACTGTGATGCAAGGAAAGAGTATCTTACTAAAATAAATTTATGATATGTGCAAAATATTGCAAATTTGTCCACTTGTAAGTCGATCAACAGGTCATGTTGAACAGGTTTGATGGACAATAAGAGAACCAGGAAATGATACAATACTCGTTATACTGTTGAATAAACGCTCTCTTGAGGTTTGCGAGCTCTGTAGGCATCTAAAAAAACATATCCAAAAGCACGGACTCGGATAAGAGCCCTCAAAAGGTATGGAAGCAAAATATTTCTCTTAAAAGGAAATGACAAAATGTAAGAGGCCACTGAAAAACACACACCTTAGCCTGTCTCTAAGTACTGTTGAATGACATTGTGTTCAGGTTTTCCAGCACTGTACGCAACTAGAAAAACATATCCAAAAATACGGACTGAGACAAGAGCCTTCGAAGGGTCTGTCAAAAAATTCTAAGGAAGAAGTGCAGAAAATTCTTTACATTGTGTTCAAAAGAGCTTAATCTTTTAAAAAACCATCTTAAATTGAGATTTCAGATTACTACTTTCTATAATCTCAACGCATTTGAATTATATATATGTCTATAATCTCAATGCATTTGAATTATATATATGATTAAAGCAGGATAGCAAGGAAAGAGGAAGAGATCAGGGGTTGTGGGTTGGAAGTCTACCTGCACAAGGAATTTTAGATATATTAATTTGGAATCACTGGTATGTCTCTAAAGATGAAATAAACTAATTTCATTATGTTGTAGGTTCAAATCATAACTATAATTGAAAATATGACATACCCGTCCCCTTGGAAGTCTTCATCAAGGACCAGGAGATAGGAGATAAGTTGGTTCTTCCATGAAATAGTTGTTCTGAGTTCTCCTTGAATTCAGAAGGAAAAGAGAGCATTCACAGATCACCCACATCATGTGGAAGGAAAATCATGTGCAAGGCTATTAGGAATTCTCCTGGAGTTGATCCTACTGGTTCGACTGCTGCTAGGCCTGTTCCTCCTTGTGTTGGTGGTTCCACTGGTGCTTATGGGGATGCCCATTCTAAAATATACCGTTTCAACTTATGCTTCTAGAAATGATCCTGGAACTGATGACTCTGGAAATGCCGGTGAAACTGGTGCTTATGGAACTGCTCTTCCTGGGAATGCTATTCTTGGCCATAATTCTGTTGGTTCACAATTGCTTATGGTATTTTTTTGGTTCAAATGAGAGGCTGGTTCTTTGATGTTCCTTCAACTGATAATGTAAATGCGGATAGAACTCATCCTGGGAATAAAGCTCCTTCAATTGATGCCGGGACTTCATATGGTTCGACTGGTTTTGCTGCTTTGGCTGGAAATAAGAATAAGAATAATGATCCCGGTCCGAAGGCAAAGATGTCGCAGCATGTGGAAGGTAAAGATGTCGCAGAGAGGCGAAGATGCATATCAAGAGGTTGATGGATGGGCAATATGTGGCGGTGCTCTACCGTAGCTTGCACACACGGCCAACATGCAACCGCCACACATCCCTAGCATGCCACATAAAATATGCAAGGCAATGAAAAATATAGAAGGGGATGCAAAGAACATATTAGAACAACGCATTTAATGTTAGAAGAAATAAAGAAGTAATTCTAGAGTAATTTCTAGCATTACCTAGATTCATAAAAAATACACAGTTTAGTCCACTTTAACCTATGGTTTTTGAAGACTAATCTGCGCTCTGCTCGAGTTGAGGCCAAATAAGAGAAAAAAGTCCGTGATTGGTTGAGAAAAACTGCAATATACATTGATTGGTAACAAAAACGGTTGTTCATATCATCTCATAAATGAAATACATCTCATAAATGAAATAGAAATTGATTGGTAACAAAGACGGTGGTTCTTCCTATGTCATAGGAAACTTAGGTTAAAGTAATTTTGAATTGTTTTGGTTGTCGTGCAAAGTAATGCAAACGACGGCAAGCCGATAACAAGAGTCCCTGCTAGCCGGGCAGGGACTAATAAGAAAACCATTATATTGTCATGATTTATTTTTATAAAGGGTCATAATACCACCGACGTTTATAATTTATAGATACTCGTTCGACTTATATTTATGGTTAGCAGGTATGAAGAAATATTATACAGGATATATTAATCGATTATTAGATCGTGAGGCCTCTTTATATGCTATTCCAGTTTATAAAACAAATGCAGTTGTGAGGCCACTCTCATAGATAAACATTGTTAATTTATTCCTAGCAAAGGTTTTGGTGACTTATAAATACCCATGAGGGTTTCACCGTGGGATCCGGACATTATAATTCATTATTTTTCTATAAAAGAGTTTAGTTTTAAAAAAGGAAAATAATTTTTTTTTCATGAGCCTATGCATATCTTGCCGATTTCTTTTTAGAAGTCGTAAGGACATCCTATGTTTACCAATTATGAAACTATTCTTAGGTCGATTAGACTATCATTTTTAAAGGGACGATATTGTTTTCTTATTAGATAAGACTGATTTTAAAACAAGAGATTTAAGCCCTAAGGCTTCTAGGTTTTAAATTTGTAAGTAATAAACTACATATAACAATACAAATTCAGCTTACAGCCTTTAACCAGTGCTGTTGATCAAATCGATTTGGTATTTTATATTTTAGTGAGATTTGAAGTCTAAATCAGTTATTTATTTGATTTGAAGTTTTTGGTTACATATTGTATATAGGGTTGGATCTAAACAAGATGGTTTGCTTAAAGATTCCAGCTTGAAGTTAAATAAGGTTAAGTTGAGTATAACTGTATATATTATTTGTAATTTTATTACAGGATTATATGTTGAGTACGCCCATCATAAGTAGTGTTTTTTTTAAAATAAGAAACCGTGAAGTTAGATTTTGAATTCTATATGGGTTTACCTTATTAGGGTTTATTATATATATATATATATATATATATATATACATAATTTTCTTATACACCTCTTTAACTAGATGTATAATTTATAACAACCTTTATACATGTTATGAATATTATAATAGCTTGTCATAAGGTGTTTTCACGGTCTTCACTGAAATTAACTGTTATGTTCTTAGAAACCATAGAATAAGAGAGGATTACCAAAGTAGGTTTAAGAAGATCTTAGATAGATGTATTTATAATTTAAAATTCTAAGAATAGGAAAATAGTATTGTTTTAAGATAAAATTAACTTACGATATTGATTTTGTTTAGTAAAAGTAAACACTAATTTTCAAAATCTCTACAACTGATAACAATTTGTAGATAGGAAGTACATATAATAACAACAAACTATCATTATAAGAGTTCTAGATACTGAGCATAATTCCAAAATACAGACATAGAATTAAAGCATCATTAAATAATCAAAATTAGGACCTGAATATGTGTAGAAGGGGACAAACACCCAAAGGAGACTATTCCACCCAGCCTTCTCCTAAAGGAGCCAAAGATACTTTATTAGGACCCTTGATCATGTTCACTGAACCACTAGGACAAAGATCTCTTGATATATCCCACGCAACAAACTTGCTGCAACTTAGCACTCAGTAGTAGACTTAACTAAATAGTTCCACTTTAGATATGACATCATCAAATTCCTTGTGTGCCTAAATTTTCAATTTACAGTAGTCAGAAGGTTCATTCAATTAGAAATCAGAATGACTAGTGAGCTCCCGGCTCAATTTGATGGTATATATAATATTTCCTAGGCATTTGGGTCATTTTTGGAATTAAATGAGCCACCAGCTTAGTTCCCCCTCTTAGGAAACATGACCACAATTTTAGGGATTATGCTTCCTGTAATAGCTAGAAAGTGAAATTCTAGTTCTTCCACTTGTTAGTTAGCCTTCTACAGCTACTCATTCCTCCTAGTGGTTCAACGAACACTCTTTTAACAGTCTCCCTTGGATAGGAGTCTCTTCCTTTTAATTAATAAAATAAATAATTCTTCATTTGCAGTCATCCTTGACCAGCTTGGTCATAAAACTTTACAATAAATTTAACATAATATTTTTTCTGAAATAAATAATAAATACTTATTTTTCAGTTATGGGTATGTTACCATCACCCCCCTTAAGCTCAACAACATCCTCGATGTTTCTAAAGTTATTATGAGTCTTCCTAGAACAGAGCCGGATATTCCACTCGCATATCACTCTCCAATTCCTAGGTTGCTTCATCTAGAATGAGGAGTTTCCATTGCACCTTTACCTATCTATTAGAGCGATTCCAGAGAACAACTTCCCTCTTGACAAGAAGACAGTCCAGTTCCACCGAAAAATCTCCTTCTGGTTCTGCCTGAATCACATTCCAGTAAATCACATGAGTAGCATCATGTACACACTTTTTCAAAATAGAAATATGAAATACATTATTTATTCTAAGGTTAGGTGGAAAAGATAACCGGTATGTCATCGACCCCACTCTTGGTAATATTTTTAATGGTACACAATACCTGGGTGCTAATTTAACACAAATACCTAGTTTAAAAGAGTTATTTTTTTGTTTTATCTTAACAAAGACATGCTCACCCGCTCAGAATCATTTCGGAGTTCTTTTAAGGTCGACATGACTCTTTTGTCTATACTAAGTAGTTTTCAAATTGCTTTGTACCTGTTTTACTATTAGTTCTAGATCTTTTAACAAGTCAGGTCCTAACATCAATCGGTCAACTGAATTACTCCATGTAATAGGAGTGTTACATTTTCTACCATATAATATTTCAAAAGGACTAAGCTTTGTTGAAGCTTGATAATGGTTATTATATGCAAATTCAACTAAGTGCAAATAATATTCCCACGTCTTGGGATAATCTCTAACATACATTCGTAACATATCTTCTACTACTTGATTAACTCTTCTTGTTTGTCCATATGTTTGCAGATGATAAGCAGTACTGAAATTCAATTTAGTATCTAGTCCTTTAAATAAATATTTCTAGAAATTTCACGTAAATCTAACATCTCTGTTAGAAATTATTACCTTTGGAATTCCATGCAAATGAAAGATTTCTTTCATAAAAATGTTAGCAATGTTAGAAGCCTTATGTTTTTTTCAATGGGTATAAAATGTTTCTCCTTACTTATTTTATCCAAAACTACCATTATTGAATCATTTTGTTTCTGGTTTTTAGTTAAGTGAGTTATAAAATCAAGACTAATGACTTCCCATTTCCAATTTGCAATTGGTAATGGTTGTAAAAGACCTGCTGGGTGTTGATGTTCAACTTTAACTTGCTAACATTCTATACACTTAGCTAAAAATTTCGCAACTCCATTTTTCATATTAGGCCAAAAATACTCTTTTGTCAACATTATTATCATCTTTTGATACCCTCGATGTTGAGAATAAGGACTTTTGTGTACTTCATTCAAAATTAGTAGTTTAACTTCTGGTATATTTGGAACATAAAGTCTGTTTTTATTCATCATTAGACCTTTTTTCATTAGAACTGTAATATGTATATATACTTTCAGATGCATTCTAAGTTACTTTTTTCTTTAAAATTCGGTTATTCTATATCCAGTTTTATTCCTTCTTCCAATTTATCCTCTATTTCAATTTTATAACAGTTAATGGCTGCTACAAAACTTCTTACTACGTTCATGCTTAAGGCATCAACCACTTTGTTTTCTTTCCCTTTAATGTGTTTGCTTTCAAAATCATACTCGCTAAGGAAATATAACCATCTAGCTTGCCTTGCATTTAGATTTTGTTTATCATATAAATATTTTAGGTTTATGTTATTAGACATTAGAAAAAATATTTTACCTATTAGATGATGGAGCCACATTTTTAAAGCATGAACTATGGGATCCATCTCTAAGTCATAAGTTTCATAAAGTTTTTTCATGAGTTTTTAGCTTCCTTGATTCATACAAAATTACATGACCTTCTCGTGTCAGTATTCCACCCAAACCTTCGTTGCATGCATCAGTGCATACGATGAAATCTTTATCTAGATCTGATATTTTCAAAATGGGTGCAATGGTTAATAACCCTTTTAACTTATTAAGACTTTCTTTGGATTTTTTATCCCAAAAAAAATTATTTCCCTTTTTCTGTAATGATCTTATAGGATTTGCAATTTTCAAAAACCCTTCTATAAATTTTATGTAGTAACCTGTTATTTCCATAAAGGATCGTACATCAATTACACCATTGGGAATAAGCCAATCAATTTTTTTTTTATCTTATCTGGGTCTACCGATATCTCTTCTTTGGATATTACATGCCCTAAATATTTTATCTTATCTTAATAAAATTCACATTTACTGAACTTAGCATATAGTAGGTGTTCTCTTAAAACTTGTAGTATTATCTGCATGTGTTCGACATGCTCTTCTTTCATTTTAGAATAGATTATCATGTCATCTATAAATACAAGTACAAATTTGTCTAAGTATTTACTTAGGACATTGTTCATTAAGCACATGGAAGTTGTTGGAGCATTAGTTAGCCCAAAGGGCATAACCAAAAACTCATAGTGCCTACATCTAGTTCTAAAAGTAGTCTTAAAGAAATATTCATCTTTAATTCTCACTTGATGATATCGAGATATCAAGTCTATTTTGGAAAATATCGTCGCTCCGTATATGTGATCAAACAGATCATTGATGTGGGGTAGATGATACCTATTTTTAATTGTCATTTTATTGAGTTGATGGTAGTCTATACATAAACATAATGTCTTGTCTTTATTCTTAACAAAAAGAATAGGTGCTCCCCAAGGGGATACACTTGGTCTTACATAGTTTTTTTCTATTAATTCTTGCAATTATAATTTTAATTTGTTAAGTTCTGTAATGTTCATTCGATAAGGAGTTTTTGAGTTTGGTAGAGCTCCTCATACTAATTTGATTGTAAAATCTAGATCTCTCTTTGGAAGTAGTCCCAGAATTTCTTCTGGAACAACATCTGATAAATCATGTAGAATTGAAATGTCATCAAAATTTAACTTATCTTTCTTATCAATTTGTTCATTATTTATTATGTGTACATCAAAAAAATTACATCCTTTTCTTACAGTCTATTTTATCTGTAAGGATGAGATTTGTCTAACAGAGACCTTCGTAGGTATTCTTTTGACTGAAATCCTTTTTCCTTTATCATTTCATTAAGTAATTTTCTTTTAAACAATTTAAAATCACTTGGTATTTTGCTAGCCAATCCATACCTATTAGGACATCGTAAGACCCTAATGGTAACACATTTAACTTGACCTATGTTTCAAACTAAATCCTAATCAATTTACAGTTTTCAACATAATTGATCACTTTTATTTTAGTTCTGGTGGATAACTCGACCAACCAAGATTTTTCAAACTTTTTAAAGATAAACTACACTTTTCCACTATGCTAGGTGATACATAACTTAAACTAGCACCTGGATCAATCAAGATGGAAACAAACTAGTTTTGTACCATATCTTCCACATCCACCATAGAAGTCTGATTTTCCTCGTGTCGGTTCTTCAAAGCCGCATTTAATCTGGGCATTTCATTTCCCATATCTCCAATTGTTTCCTCTTCCTGTATGGTATGTACATTGCTGAAGTTCTCCTTCTTGTTAGAATAGTGCTTGGAATAATGTGGTCCTTGTCATTCCCAACATTTCACTGGTTCCCTATGTTCATTATTTTTAACAAAGTTGTTAGGCATATCCCTGCCTTTTGGTGTTGTGGTATTTTGTGGTTCTTTATTTTTAAAATCTACTCTCTGATAGTTAATCTTGGATAAATTACGATATTTACTCCCAAAATTCTTATTTAACTTAAACCCTCTTATCTTGTGGTCAAAGTGACTTGTCTTCTTATTCTTCCAGTTAGGTAAACTTTATCTTTTCTTACTCTGTTCATAACATAAATAATCTTTTCTCATGGCTTCCTCAAGAGTCTTTGGGTTATCAAACGCAATCCTATTGTTGAATCTAGTGGGCATACAACTTACAAATCTTGTATTTTGGGATTTTCATCAATTATGTATGGTACATATCTTAACAAATGTAGAAATTTTCTACTTGACTCTTTCATTGACATTGTTCCCAATTTTAATTCATAGAATTCCTTATCTCTTTCCTCGTAGTATTGTTCACATAAAAACTTTCTTTAAAATACATTTTAAAAACTCTCCTGGATAAGTAATTCTCCTTAGTATTTTTTACTTGTTTTCTGTCTTTCCACCACATGTCAATTTTTCTAGTTAAGTTGTAAATAGCTATCCAGGATTTTAGTCTATCAGAATAGTTATACATATGGAAATATTTCTACATTCCTAACAGCCATGCTTCATCTTCTTCACCATTTTCTACTTCTCCGTTAAACATGGGAGGCTCTATTTTTTTTAATTCCCTAGAAATTTCTTCATAGGGTTTATACTTCCCTCTCCTAGGTTTGTAGTCACTTTCACTATTGTCACTTGTGTATTTATACCTTTATTTATGTGACCTTGCATTAACCTCTAAAGAAGATTCAGCATAAGAATATTTTTCTTTATTTCCTTTATGTTTGTAAGATGTAGCTTTAGAATCAATTTCATAAGAATTTATTTTATGTTTTCTTATGCTATGGATTTTGTCTATTAACATATGATTCATTTCTAGAATTATTTCATTATCCATTTTTACAGTTTGCAGTTCATATTTTAACTCCTTAACTGTTTGTAGTAAATCTGAAGGTTCATTATTGAGTTCTACATAAATGTTGTCTGAGTTGTTGTGCTAAGGCCCATTTTCAGCAGATGCTTCAACAACTTCCATTTTCCTGCAAAACATATTATATATTTATGTATATAAATAAATGTAAACAAAATTAGTATATTTGTTTTCTTATTTGCATGCGAGTTATCGAATCAGGACTAGTGTTTGGAACCTCACTCTGATACCACATGTAATATCCCTAAAAATTCATAAATAAATAAAAAATTTCTTTTCTATATGTAACTTTAAAATTCCAAGGAAATAATTCCATGATATGTTTATACTTTATACTTCTTCTGTTAACATGATAATGACTTTACTAAACTGCAAAAGCATGTGCCTATGTTTAAATGGTTGTTCAATGGCATGCCTCCGTTTATAGCTATCTATCGATAAAAAAACATACATTATGGTCGATACTAAATTGTGGCAAAAAATGTTATCTAAAACTCTAATTGTTGCAAAGTTGTAAAATTATTTTTACGTTATTTTATTTTTTTCCTATCTATCAGCTAGGGTAAGAAATCTCAGGTCTTACTTAGCCTCTATGGCTAATGCAAAAAACCTTGTTTTCTTTTGTGCAGGTGAGAGTGATTTAAAATCTTATTTGTAGAATCAAGGCTCGAAGTTATAAATCCATCATTATGCCTAAAACAAGGGTGGACCATCTAGGGGTTGACCACCTATATAAATTCAACCCCAAAAAAATAATATACATGACCCTTTAAACATGAACTACTAAGCATTTTTATACACTATGCTATAATTTAAAATCTTATCATCGTGCCATTTCATGTAACTATATCATGCCTCAAAAGTTGACCCTTATGATAAAGTCATGGAAGTTGATAAGAATGATATTCGTGGTAAAATTTAATGTTTGACTATCGAATCATGTGGAGGTCTTAATGGCTCGAATTGCCATCAACAAAACTTCGCTCAAAACCTTAGAGTTTTAAAAGTTCCTCGAGAAGGGTGTAACTCGTCCTTGAATGTTTCTCTTGAAATGGTTTTGGTTATTTTTCTAAGAGGTTTTATCGCGTCCTTGTCTGCATACTATGTAGCTTCTCTATATTTTCATGGTGGCAGAACTGAAGTGCTTGGCTCATGACCTCCTTCCTTCTTGTTGGAAGTATTATGGTGGATTTAGCATCTTCTCTTCAAGGGAGGTAACCCTAGTGGTCGGGTTCTTACTGCCGACATTAGGTAAAGAACTGAAGCTTATCTATTCTCTTTCTTTTGAAGTTATCAAGTTCTTCTTTAAGTTTTTCAATCAGTTATTCTTTTCAAAAAATGACCTCTGTTAAAATGTTTCGTGCACCAAACTATTTGCAATAGACCATGGAGGAGATAAAGAACTCATTGTAGGGTTAAATGTGTGCATCCATAGAAGACCTGTTAATTATCTTACCATAGCTCTGAGTCTAGTTGCATCAACTTGTTTTGCATTTCCTTGGAAATGTTGGGAATTTAAATCTACATCTGTCTTCATGGGTTTGAAAGTGATAGCATCCTTTGATATCTGTTGATGTATTTGTAACTTCAAAATTTATTCATCTATGTATCTTATGTATTGTAACCCAATGTTTATTCTGGGATGTATCTATAATGTAATTGAGTCATGTTTTCATGCCCCGATGTTTCGATCTAAAGGATCAATAATGTAAACAAGTCATGTCAAGTCATTGTGGCTAACCCTCAGATTGTGTAAGGGTTAAAGTCCTCATAGTTCTAGAGCCCTAGGGTTATTAGACTCTCCTAGTAGAGGTCGGCCCTGGTAGGGTTTTAGTCATGTTGGGATTAGGATAAATAGAGAATTGGAGTCTCTATTTATCACACAACTCATACACACTCAAGTGTACCACATAGTTGAGGAAGGAGAAGACACGAAGGCTAGATAAGAAGAAGGTTACTGCTGTCAGGAGATCACTTACTGTTTTGGTGTTGATTCTATCTCTGAGGAATTTGTAGGGTTTTCTCCATTTACAGTTTCCCTAAGGAAAAAAATTGTGTTCATTGACTCTTGTGTTTGATTGTTGTACTTGTTATTCTCTCAATTAAAGATCCTAATAATGCTAGCTTAATGCTGAAAAACTAACATGGTATCAGAGCTAACTTGAGAAGAAGACACTGTGCAGCTGTGGGAACTAGGGTTTCTTAGTTTATCAATATTCCTCCACATATTTTTAGAAAAGGTAAGGTGGAATAACTCTCCTCCTTAGGGCGCATCTTTCTGTCGAAGCAGAATCCAATTCTGAGGTTTTTCAGTTTTGGACCTCACACTGCTACCGAAAATTAGGGATTTTCATAGAAGAGGAATTTTTCAGTGAGCCCAGGCCTGGATTGATCTCCTCCCCAAAATCAAAGTTAGGGACAAATTTCAAGGCATTTGGGTGGACAGATCTCTGGAAAAGCAAAACCCTAATTTGCTCCTGTTCCAGTACTGCGGGATTTCAGCTCCAAATCCAAATTTGACATCTTGACCTGGTAAGATCTAAATATTTTGTATTTTCATTTGAGGTTCTCAGTTTAAGATGTCTCATCACACCAATATTGATGAAAATCTTGAGGGAGGTGATAAATTCTGAGCCTGGAAGTATAGGATCTCCTTGGTCCTGGAAGAGAATGAATTAGACTCCTACATCCATGAGGAGGTTCCAGTTCTAGAGGGAGATGAGGAAAATGCCTTACATAAGAAGAAGATGGTTATGGAAAAGAGGATCATTGTTGATTCTATCAAGGATCACCTTATACCCTAGGTGTCCTCTCTTAAGACACCTAAAGCTATGTTTGATTCCCTAACCAAATTGTTTAAAGGGAAGAACATAAACCGAAAAATGAATCTGAGGGATCAGCTGAAGAATCTAAAGATTCATAATGCAGAGACCATCCAGTCTTACTTCACAAGGGTTTCTCAGATCAAGGAACCATTAGAAGTTGTAGATGAAGAAGTGGAGAATGCAGAGATTGTGATGACAACACTGAATGGACTTCCTAGGTCATGGGATTCTTTCATCCTAGGAATCTGTGCCAGAAAGAAGTTAGTCAAATTTAGTAGACTATGGGAAGAATGTTCTCAAGAAGAAGCAAAGATAGCAGCTCGAGAAGAGAAGATGGGAAGTGAAGACCAACCTATCACAATTCACTCCAAGAAAGGCAGAAGAAGATCTCATTACTCCAAAGGTAAGGATCCTCATCATAGAGATAACTTTAGAAGGGGAACAAAAGAAGACATCATGCTCATGCTGCAGAGGATGATGAACCCTCCAAGAAAAGAACCAGATATGAAAGTGAATAATATTCAAGCGAGGATGAATATGTTCTAATCTCCACTCTCACAGGTAACATTACTCATGGAAGTGATGATTGGCTTATAGATAGTGGGGCTTCCAAACATATCACTGGATTCAAGGAATCCTTTGTGAGACTTTTAGAACATGAATCACCTCACAAGGTGAAGCTAGGAGATGACTACCAATATCCAATAAAATGTAGTGGGGAATCTTCATATAAATTAGACTCTGGAAAGTCTCTAATAATGAAGGAATTATTGTTTGTGCCAGGACTCAAGAAGAACCTTCTCTCCATATCAGCATTGGATGCAAAAGGAATGAGGGTTGCATTCATAGACAGTCAAGTCATCATGTGTCCAAAAGGAAAGACTATTGATGATGCGATGGCGATTAGAGAACAAGAAGGAGGTTCATACAAATTGAGGGGCCATCCAGAACAAGCATTGGTCCATGACACAGTAGAGTGAAGTGAACTTTGACATAGAAGGCTTGCACATGTGCATTACAGAGCACTACCTATTGCAAAAACAGTTGTTGAAGGTATTCAAGAATTCCAAGCAAAACATGATGGGGTCTGCAAGGGATGTGTGAAAGGAAAGAATACAAAGAAGACATTTCCTAGCAACGAAAGCAAAGCCAAAGGAATCCTAGAAATCATCCACTCTTATGTATGCGGTCCTATGTCATCAAACTCACTAAGAGGGTATGCATATTATGTTTCTTTTATTGATTATTTTTCTAGAAAGACATGGGTTTACTTCATGAAGAACAAAGATGAATTATTCAGCAAATTTAAGGAATTCAAAGCCTTGATTGAGAACCACACTGAAAGGAATATCAAGAATTTTCAATCAGATAATGGCGGAGAATTCACTTCGAATGAATTCAAAGAGCTATGTAAAGAATCAAGGATTAAGAGGGAGTTGTCCACTCCTTATAATCCACAACAAAATGGGATTGCGAAATGGAAAAACAGAACCATCATGGAAGCTGCAAGAGCCATGCTTCATGATCAAGATCTTCATATGCATCTTTGGGCTGAAGCTGTCAGAACAACGGTGTATGTATAGAACCATACTCCACATAGAGTACTTGAGAACAAGAGTCCTGAAGAAGTCTTCTCCGGCAAGAAACCAGAAGTTAGCCATCTCAGAATATTTGGCTGTCCTGTGTACATACACATTCCAAAGGAGAAAAGGACAAAATTAGATCCTTCAGAAAAGAAGGGTATATTTGTGGGATACTCTGAAAGCTCAAAGGTTTACAGAATCTATTTCCCAAGATACAAGAATATTGACATCAGTAGGGATGTGACATTTGATGAAGACACAACTTACAACAAATCCAGAAAGATACCTACTGAAGAACCTAAAGAAGAAAAAGCACCCAAAATTCACGATACAACCATGATCAAATAAATTCAAGAAGAAGATAAAAAATTTGAAGAACCACAAAGACCTCTAGATCCACCTCTAGAGAAGAATCCTCATAAGAGGAAACCTACTTGGGTACAAGAACTTATCCAAGGTGCAGAAAGATATGGGGCTCCAGAAGAGAATCACAGAGAAAGAAAAAGGACCAGATCCTGCTCCGGGTATATAGCTTTACTATGTGATTTCATTGATAAAGAACGTTGTAGTTATGAAGAAGCGACAGAACAGAAAGAATGGGAGGATGCTATGATCAAAAAATATCAATCGATCATGAAGAATGATGTTTGGGATTTTGTCCCAAGACCAGAAGGGAAGTCAGTTGTACCTTCCAAATGGATCTACAAGATCAAACATGCTGCAGATGGTAGCATTGAAAAGTATAAGGCAAGATTTGTGGCTCAGGGTTTCTCTCAGAAAGAAGGAATAGACTATGAAGAAACCTTTGCACCTGTAGCTAGATACACTTCCATCAGATCAGTACTTTCTCTGGCTGCAGTGATGAAATGGAAGATACACCAGATGGATGTCAAGACCGCTTTCTTGAATGGTGTAGTAGAAGAGGAAGTGTATGTAGAATAACCACTCAGTTTTGAGACACATGAGAGAGAGTCTCATGTATGCAGATTGAAGAAATATATGTACGGTTTGAAACATGCACCTAGGACCTGGTACAGTAGAATTGAGAGCTTTCTATCTAGTTTGAGCTTTACCAAGAGTAAAGCATATTCCAACCTTTACTACAAGGTTGAAGATTGCAACCCAGTGATTCTTCTACTATATGTAGATGATCTATTTGTGACAGGTATGGATGGGTTGATTGCTGATACAAAGAGAAAACTTGTTGCTAAGTTTGAAATGAAGGACTTGGGGATGATGCACAACTTTCTACGTATGGATGTGTGGCAGAGTACAGATGGAATCTTCCTTGGACAAGGAAAGTATGCAGTAGAAATCCTAAAGAGGTTTGGGATGATGGACTACAAGGCTATGGCAACACCTATGGCATCGAACCTGAAGCTATTAAATGATGCTTCATCAGATTCAGTTGATGCTATGATGTATCGTCAGATGATTGGGTCATTGATGTACCTAATGAACACGAGACTAGATATTTGCTTTGCTGTGAACACCTTGAGCCAGTTCCTGACAAATCTAAGACATGTTAACTTGATTGTTGCAAAGCATATTCTTAGGTACTTGAAGGGTATAGTTGATTATGGGCTCAAGTACAATGTGAATCAAAAGATTAACCTGGAGGTTTATGTTGATTTAGATTGGGCAGGAAGTTCCATCGATAGGAAGAGCACTTCAGGGTGTTGCTTCAGTATGGGATCAGGTGTGATCTCTTGGTTTAGTAGGAAGTAATCCTATGTGGCACTGAGTATAGATGAAGCAGAGTATGTCGCAGCTTGTTCAGCTAGTTGTGAGACAGTATGGCTGTGAAATATACTGTTTGATATATTTGATGTCCATTTGGATGCTACTTGCATACATTGTGACAACTAGAGTTGCATGAAGTTGTCAGAGAATCCAGTGTTTCATGACAAGTCGAAGCATATCAAGATCAAGTATCACTATATTAGGGATATGGTGTAGAGGGGAGTAGTGAAGCTCCAGTATGTTGCAACGGAGGAACATATAGCTGATGTATTGATGAAACCATTGGCTAGGCTGAAGTTTGAGTACTTCAAGGAGAAGCTTGGTGTTCTCCAGATCGAGGTTTCATCCAAGAGAAAATGATGAGACCCATAGCCATTTTGGCATGGTGAGAGGATTATTTCCTTCCATGGTCAGATGTAAGGGCTGAGCCATTCTATCATGGTGACAGGATTGGTTCCTTCCATGTCAGATATGAGTGTTGGCCATTCTATCAAGTAGGACATATATAAGGGCAATTTCCATTCTAGGAATGGAGGCACCTAGTCGGTTACCAGGAAAACTCAGTCTAGGAATAAGAAGCCATTATGATGTGACAGAGGGATGTGTTCCCACTTGATTAGATGTAAGGGCTAAACCATTATGTCATGGTTAAAGGATTAAGTTCCTCCCATGTCAGGTGTGAGTGTTGGCCATTCTGTCGAGTAGGATAGATGTAAGGGAAACTTCCATTCTCTAGGAGAATGGAGGCACCTGGTCAGTTACCAGGTAGCTCAGTCAAGGACTAGGGGCCATTCTGATATGATCGATGGGATGTGTTCCCTCATGATCAGATATGAGTGCAAGCCCTTTCATAATTGTGGTAGGATGTGTTCCAGCTTGGATGAATGTAAGTGCAGATCCTTTCTTCGATCATGTGTTCATCAGATATAAGTGCTGTGCCTTTCTTCAATAATGTGTTGATCAGATGTAAGTGTAGTGCCTTTCTTCGATCATGTGTTGATCAGATGTAAGTGAAGTATCTATATTCGATCATGTGTTGATTAGATAGAAATGTTGAGCCTTTCTTCGATCATTTGTTGATCAGATGTAAGTGCTGGGCCTTTCTGATATGATTATAGGATTGGTTCCTACATGATCAGATGTGAGTGATGGGCGTGCCTTTCTAACGAGTAGGTCAGATATAAGTGTTGGGTGTGCCTTTCTTCGATCATGTGTTGATCATATGTAAGTGCTGTATCTTTCTTTGATCATGTGTTGATCAGATATAAGTGCTGAAGAAGACCTACATGGAGGCTAGGCCTACAACCAGCATGAAAAAGGGTTGGCTCTATAGAACTTCCTGCGACGAGAAGAATCATGAGATAGCACTCGTGATTTTCCAGATCCAGTGATGATGGCTAGTGATGATCTAGATCCATTGATGGTGATCTAGCTAGTGATGATCTAGATCCAGTGATGGTGATCTAGCAGTGATGATCCATATCCAGTGATGATCCAAATGTAGTGATGATGTCCCATGATGATCTACATCTGAATATGAAGATGACTTGAAGACGAAGATGACTTGAAGACGAAGATGACTTAAAGACTCAGAAGTCTTGAGATGCAGATGACAAGAAGATCCATCTGATACAAAGAAGAAGACTCGTACTAAAAATTGTGTCAAAAGAATACCTTCCTAGTTAAGAGGGAGTGTTGATGTATTTGTAACTTAAGAATGTATTCATCTATGTATCTTATGTATTGTAACCCAATGTTTATTCTGAGATGTATCTATAATTTAATTGAGTCATGTTGTCATGCCCCTATGTTTCGATCAGGAGGATCAATAATGTAAACATGTCATGTGAAATCATTGTGGGTAACCCTCTAATTTTCTAAGGGTTAAAGTCCCCACAGTTCCAGGGCACTAGGGTTATTAGACTCTCCTAGTAGAGGTTGGCCCTGGTAGGGTTTTAGTCATGTCGGGATTAGTATAAATAGAGAACTGGAGTCTCTATTTATCACACAACTCATACACAATCAAGTGTAGCGCATAGTTGAGGAAGGAGAAGACATTGGGGCTAGATAAGAAGAAGGTTACTGCTGTCGAGAGATCACTTACTGTTTTGGGATTTTACTGTTTTGGTGCTGATTCTCTCTCTAAGGAAGTTGCAGGGTTTTCTCCATTTATGGTTTCCCCAAGGAAAAACACTATGTTCATTGTCTCTTGTGTTTGATTGCTGTACTTGTTATTCTCTCAGTTAAAGATCCTAATAATGATAGCTTAATGTTGAAAAACTAACAATATCCATGAGGATTTAGTTATACTTTGAATAAAATTCCAAGAATGAAATTCATTCGATCGTGAATTCAATGGAGTATGTTAAGGTCCTTTTGATAACTCAATTTATGACAGGTTTTTTATTTTGATAAGCAGTCTATGACTACCTGTGTGTATCACACAAAGGCGTCACTGATGGAAAAATATGATATCACGTTCGTTCATATTAAGGGCTTAAAAATGGTAAAAAAATAAAAAATTATATTGGGCATATATTTGGGGTTAAAAGGGTTTTTTATTTTAATAAACAATATCCAATATTTTGAGGGTTTGTTTATCCCGACTAGGGTAGAAATGGGTGTGTTGCATACCAAAATTCTCGGTGTGGTTCGGTGTGGGAGTATCTGCGTCGTGGTCTGTGTTTTAGATTTGCATGTTGATATTGATTTAGTGGGGTGCTATGGCTTCATCTCATCTGCCATTGTTGTTATCAGAAGATACAACTGATTCCAGGCCTCCCAATGACATTTCCATCTGCTTCCTGGAGAAGGTCAGCACCGGGACCCATGGCATAGCCTCATCTATTTCCAGTGCATGGAGATCTGCCCTGGATCACTGCCACACCTTCACATCTGAGGAGATCTACTTTCATTATCCTCTAGCGCTACTTGGTGGAACTGGTACAGAGGAAAAGGAAGCCCATATAAGATCCCCTCCTCTTACCCCATGTGACCAAGGGCTTGTCAGAGTCCCTTAGAGACATGGTCTCCAAGGGCTTATTAGCAGAGCAGTTCGACAGCTACGGTAATTTGATCCTCAACTTGGAGCATTCATCCTTCAAGAGCTTCAGCTATTATCCCCCGGTGGCAGCCATTAAGGGGAAGATTTTCTTCTTCCTCGAGTGTGCATAGTTTGTGTACGATGTAACCCTAATGCTCAACTATGTCCCAAGATTCATGTAGGGGGTTCAATCTCGGCCATCAAAGTTTCTAAATAGGTTATCAGGATTTTCTTCCGCTTGGATGTTATCTGTAAAGGATTGATATGAATCTAAAGACACCACAGGTTTCTTACTACCTCCTGTTTCTGTTGCTTGTTTTTGGATTAATGTGTCTACTTTGACTCATTCCTCATTTCCCATAACTAACTTCTTGTCATTATCAAAGCATTTAGTATAAAATTTTTCATCTGCAGAAATCTTGTATGCATCATCTTGTCCAGTCACACCAATTGCCACTGGCTCCACTAAAGCAGTTATAGCCTCTGCAACAGATGTAGACATAGCTTCCTGAGCCCGGTGACATCATTTAGAGGGAGTCAGGGAAACTTCATCACTATGTAGGCTACTTCAGTTTCAATACTTCTAGAACTTAAGCTAGTATTAGTTCTCAAATGGCATTCACTTAACACACAAGTATTATCTGATGCCATATTTTCTCCATTATTGTCATTGGCATTTTCTATGCCTACTTTATTTGAGCCTTGTACAATTTTATTGGTTTCATTTGACTAATCTGTCTCACTCATAAGTAGAAATTGTAAAAATATAGTATAAGTATCCTAGGTGCAAGGGTTATTCTGAAAACTTCGATGCCTTTCAGAACTAGTTCTTCACATCATACAAGGGTTCCAATTTTCTCTCCTTTCAAAGGAGAGACAATAGAATTTTTATTTGTCTAATAGAATTTCATGATTGGTGAAAATTTTCAACTTCATAGCTTGTTATTTAATTTTATAATCTTTCCCAAGTAGAATTTCTTTGAACTTGCAAAAAATAAGTAAACCATACAGAGTGCCAGTTATAATACAGGAAGATATTTCCCTGCCAAATTTCATTTCCAATTGAGAGACACCAATGCAAGACCAATCTGAATATATTCAACCATAGTCCATAACCTAATGATCCAGATAGAACTACAAATGCCACAAAATGAGACTTATATAAGGTTAAAGAGGCATTAGCATATGAAACAGTCCATTTAATTTAGCCACAAAAATTACACCATCATAAATAAATACAGGTAAAGTATAATCTGCTTACTATAGAAGAATACATATTCTAATACAAAAAATCTTGTAGTTCCAATCCCACTATCGTATGGGGTGATTAATGTTAGAAATTAAAGATGATTTTCCATTTACAAATGCAATCACCTGTTACAGAAGATCATATTAGTCCATGAACTAAAGCAGAATTGTTCTGATCTTGAGTATGCCAATAAATACAAATAACAAACAATACAGACTCCAAATTTCTAGTTAATCACATAATATATCTCCAAAATACATTATATGACCACTATTAACCTACTCGCTTTGCCCACAGGAATTGACCCCCTTTTTATTCATATCTCAAATAGACACAAGTATTTAAGCATTAAATTTTGCAAATGAAAGTGACTTCAAACTGTCGACCACTTTTCTAACTAATAAAATTATTGAAGAGATTTAAAATATTCTGGTTCTAACTTCCTTATTATGGTAGATTAAAAAATAAGATTGTAATCAAACTTCTAGAGAATCAACACAAATTCCATTTTTGTTTATTGTTAGTCAAAATTTTACTTAAACTGTTATCTGATGGAAAGACTTAATAGTCCACTTTATTTATCATCTGATATATGACTTCCCGAATCCCTACTGCAGGTTCTTTTTACCTAGTAATGGACCTGTCTACGGTGTGGAATGTGCAGGGTAGCCAAAAAGTGCTTCAAACCACAGAAGCACCTAAGCTTGTCTCCACTCTAAGGATATCCACGCTGGCCTTTTGGCAAAATGCAAAATGTTTTGAATTGGGAGCCCATCTCTAATTGGTAACAGTCCAGGTCTCTGCCCACATGTAAAAGTTTTAACTTTTTTCCATAGGTAGGATATTGTCGAGACTCATATTATAGGATTTTGCTACATGTTGGATCTACTAATTATGGTTATACTGCAAGCTATGATTAAGTGTTAAAATGCTCAAGAAACCATAGTTAAGTGGGGTAGAGGCAGCTAAAACCCACAGTAACTGTGTTACATTCAACTTACTACCCAGTTCTTATCCACAAAGCTATTTACTAATACGCAAGTAACCTATGTGTTTTTTGTTTGATCCATGAGGGTATGGTTGTTAGAAGCTAAATTTCATATTTTCAGAAAGCCTAAGTCTAACTTTCAATCAAAAATTGAGTTGGGTGTTTCAAAACTCATCAACCATATATCAAAGGGAGATGTTCCTCTAAATTCACGAGACTTCATGCCATAAACATATTATACTGTGCATGACTAATTCTACAATTTGTGTTATGACTCTAGTTTTAATTCATAAAACGAAAGCAGGGTAAGTAACCAAACAAAATGCAAGTCTGACGATTATAATCCTTGGTGATAGTTTATGTGAGGGATAAAGGAAAACTATCAAAGTATAAAGGTAGATCACTTTGAAAAGAAGTCAGCCACTCTTATAGTAAAATCAAGGGTCAGTTGCAAAGTAGGATAAAAGACAACTAAAATGCCCTGCTTTTCTAGTGGATTTTTGAAAAAAATGGTCAAACTTGTTCTGCGAAATTGTTATTTCCATAATTTTACAATTTCAGTAATCATATTTGATTTTCCTAGACTAAATCCCCGATTTTAAAACTTCCCAGATCGCTGAAATTGCGATTTAAATACTCCAAATTATGATTTCCACAAGAATTGGTCTACTGGATTCCACCAGGTTGGGGGCATTTTGGTTAGCACTTATACTGCTCCGTCAGTTGCCCCCCCCCCCAAAAATTGGGGGCATATTAAGGTAGGATTGGGTATAATCAAGCTGATCTAGGTAGAATTTTAAGTAGGAACTAGGAAGACCTAGGGGTAGAATCAATGTCTAATTAGTACAAATACCCTAGAAATTTTCTCATTTTGACATAATTCCATACTTTTCTCTTTATTAGTCTATAATTTGCTATAGCCATTGCATAATAGTTGGGAATTTTGCATCACAAGTGACTTGAGTTGTTCTTAGAGTAAAATGATGCCATTTATATTTTCATCGTTGTATTTTTTAGGCGTATTTATATCAGACTTCCCCCCAGAAGGAAGGCACATCTATTTCTGTTGCAACAGCCTCATGTGTAGAGGAAATTCAAACTCTATACTAGACTAGCCTAGATATTTTTAGATTTTCTTGCTTGTCAAGCAGAGACATGCTAAAAATGGTAGTGGCATATTTTAGGGTGTTTTTCTCAGTAAAGGACTCCCACTACTTGAGAAAAATGAGAATTGCTAAGTAAGATTATATTTGTTGTGAGAAGACTAAACCAAGAATTCACATATGATACCTCATCAAGAAACTGAAAAGTGCAAATAGGTTTTATAGTGAGGTAAGTTATCAGCAATAATTGTTTACAGTTTGACTTATAGTAGGTGGATCAAGATCAAGAAATTCATATATGAGAGATGATGCCAACACAACTCACGGTACTTAGAAGTGAAAAGTGCAAATTGTTACTTAGTTAGGATCACTCATTTAAGCAAATGCAAATTGGTTATAAAGTCACTTATCACAGTAAGTTATTGTATGTATATTTGAATTGGGATATTTCCATGTGAAAGATCAATTCACAACATTAAGCAAATATTCAATAAGACTTTTCACAAATCAGTTATTAAGTAGCACACTGCAGTTAGATCCTTGAATGATTAAGAGTTGTAGCAACAAATTCAACATAGGAATGAAGCATACTTAGCATTTACCATAATGTGAACTTGAAAATAACTCAGAGAATACTAAGAATAAGAAGTAGAAGGAAGAATTAATTGCTTAGCGCTGAGTATTAGTCACACTACCAACCATAGTAAACATGCATAGAATTTATTCTAGAAACCAAAATCCATTGCACAAGGTTATCATCCCTTCCAAAAGGTATTCAATATTGAGTTTTGTAACTTGGGATGTCCTTCATGTGCTGATGCCTAGCATGAAGGTTCATTATCAGTATATGCATTGATGTAGAGTATGAGATACACTCTACCAATTGTCATGGATCCATTGATGGAAACATGTGTAGGTTTCAGTGACCTTTACCAGCTACATGCGAGGAGTATAAGGATGCACTGGTTTTTAATGCAGCAGTGAGATCTGCATGATGCATGTGCATGTGCATGGAAACTAGGTAATGCATGTGCATGTGCATGAGAGTTTCATGTGCATGAAAAGTAGGTTAGGGTTTTGGAACCCTAAACATCACCAGAAGCTTATAAAAGAGAGTAGAGGCAGATGGGGGTGTATTAACATTGGCAGTGTTGAATAGAGAGTTTATCTACACAAGTTGAGCGAGCTATTGCATGAGGAGGGAGAATCACTGTATGAGGTTGAGGACGCATTCTTGAGAAGAGAAGGGTGCAATCACCAGGCAGAGGAGGGCCACAAATATGAGAGGGATCCAACACACTTCTTATGAGGTAGACAGGAACCATCAGAGGCAGGAGATTCATCATCTGAGAGCTCAGAGACTGAGCACACAAAAGAGGGAGAATCAATGCATGGGAGGTGCGAATCCTTGCATGAGGAGGGAAAGTGCCTGCATGAGGACAGGGGTGCATTCTTGAGAGTGAAGGGCACAAATTTCTATGGAGTTAGGGTGCATATCTGAGTAGAGATCTAACACACTTGATCTGTAGTAGAGGGAGGACACATTAGAGGTAGAGACTACTTCTATTATAGATTTATTCTAGATGCAAAGAATTCAGTTGATAGAAGGGGGCGCATTCTTGAGTAGAGGAGGCATTCTTCACTGGAGGGGATTGAGCTCTGAGATAGAACAAATTTCGTAAAGAAGGGAGAATGCTTGCATGTGAGGGGTGAATCCATCAGCAGAGAGGGGAAATCCATTAGAGATCAGACTTGAGCATTAGATCCTTTTGGCTCAAAGATAAGTTTGTTGTTGGATTAATCTATCCTAGTTATTGTAAATTTTTCAAATATAATAAAAGCTTATGTATCTCTCACTGGTTTTCCCACAAAGGTTTTTCCATGGTCATTTGACCAAAAACATCAATGTTGATAGTGCTAAGAAATTAATCCAAATTTGATATTAGAGGTCTAAAAATGCTTGGGATCTGCCTGGGGGTGTCTTTTTTCCTTCCAGCTTGGTTTGAATACTTTGTTATTGTTTTCAAGTCCTATTGAAACATGCCCATAAATAATTTTGTTCCTCAAACGAATCTGTTATGTTTAACAATCTGTGAGAAATGATGTTGTAACTTGTTCTTCATGTGCATTAACACTTGCTACTCAAAATGTGTTCTTGTTTGCAAAGGGATTCCATTCTCCTACCAATGACATTGCATATGACAATCAGTTTGTTGTAGTTACCCCTTATTGTGTCTGGCATGCTTTGGTCTTCATGTTACCTGACTCTCTCCATGCTGTCTGCTCAGGGTTTCTGCAGACATCTATTTGTCTATAAAATCATGGCATTTAGGTTTATTGTATACAAGTATTCATGCTACATTTAGCTCAGGGTATCTGCCTTCATCAATGATTGTCGGACTTTGTGTTAATTCCAATCGTATGCAAGATTTCTCTATTGTGCTTAGATTGTAAGATGCTTCTTTGATGACTGCTGTGGGAATTTCCTCTGCATCATTGCATTGAATGAATGGATTTGATATTTTCCTATTTTAATTTTCAATACAGGCTTACTAATGGCTTTGAATTCTTTTTTATTGAAAAATGCAATTTGAAGTTTAGGAAATTTGCAATTGACATTTACAAGACTTTTAAATCTCCCCCTCTTTGAATTCTCATAATAATATTAAACTTTGAACTTTTAGTTATTACTGAATAGATGGATCTTTATTGACATGAAACACAAAATTAAAAATGAAAATTTTGTCAAGGACACTCACAAGGTCCTCTTTGGGTCTTTTGAGGTGCCATATCCTGTTTTAAATATCTTGAAAATCACAGAAAATGTATATTCCTAATATATAGGAATACACAGCAATAAAGGCCTCCAATATTTGGTATTTTGGTTCCCAAGCAGTTTTTATAGGAATTGGTGAAACTTTAGCCTTAAATATTTGAAACACTTCCAACCACTTTGCTGGATTTCATTGGGAAGCATATTTATTTTGAACTTGCAACTTTCCAAGGGCTCCAGAATTACAGATGCTGATATAAATATCTTGTATGCAATATGTGAAGCCCAAGGTTTACACACTGAACTGTGGAATGGCCTTTGGCCAGCAAGCAAAGCTTCTATCACTTGGAGCCAAGGGAAATCGTGCTCTTATGCCTAGCTCAACAAGTAAGTGTACTATGTGAGTCTCTACTTCATTCAGGCTTATGCAGTTTCTGAATAAGTTCAAGGGCACACTCATAGCTTGTTGCAATATGGTCTACTGGAACTTGAAAGTAAGATATCCTATCAAAATCCAAGGGTCACTCATACGCAAGTGTCAGAAACACAGTTGAAAATGTTAATACGATTTGTGTTTTTTTTCTGCTAATTTATGCAATCTTAGTAGGTTCATATATCTAGTCATTCTTTTTTTTTAAATATGTAGATGATCTGTCTTTTTTCTATCATAGCAAAACTGCACCTGCCAGTAGTGAATAAATCCAGTGGTTCTTCCATCGATATGTATATCAAGGTAATACTTTTCCCTTTTTTTAAGATGTTACTTAAGAAAGCTTGAAAGTCATTCTTAAGTAACAAGTAGATTCTCACTTAGCTCCTTTTAAAGGAGTGCTTAATACTTATTATAGGCCAGCTGATGAAATTATGTCTTCTTCAGGCAAAAGAGTTGGAAGTAAATACACAGTATTACATTGAATTACTGGCAAAAGGAACTGGAAAAACACAAGAAGAGATTGCAAAGGATATTCAAAGATCAAGATAATTTTTCCCACAGGAAGAAATTGATTATGGTATTGCTGATAAGATCCTCCCAAAACAGGGTTTGGTCATGGAGAAAAGGGTAAGCATTAACCATTTTTAATTCATTTATACTAAATGTCTTGCCTTAAAATTTAACCTAGGTTTGTAGGATTGTTGCTGAACATATTCTACACTTCCTTCTCATTATGTTCTTTTCTTTGACTCTACATTGATAAATCTTTTCATTCTGTTTAATGACTTGCAGAACTATGATGAGATGCTTGCTCAATCAAAAGCTGCACGGATGAAATCTGGCAAGGCTGGTCCACTGGCTGCTCCAGCAGGCAGGCCCTAGGTATAGATCATTGATGAGTTACCTTTTCCAGTTAGCATGAGTTGTTCAGATATTGCTACAGCTATCATTTTTGGAAGAATTTGTATAACCTAAAAGATGTATCTTAATACGACCCTTATCAATCTATGTTATTTTCTAGCATGCATACAGTGCTTTGTATATTGTCAAAATTGCAATGAGATTCTGGACAGGTTGTAAACAAACATTCAAGGCAATAGGATTAAATGCCTAATGAAAGCAAGCACTCTAGAAAATGTAAATCATGTATTTCATTGATCTTCTCTGCGTCTATGATCTGTTGTTTATATTGTCAGATTTTGCTTAATTACACATCTTGTTTGTGTGTTTTGGATTTTACTGCATAAAATATTTTAAGCCCTACATTTTACATGAACTCTTCACCCATCATAAGGGAAACCAACTGTAAGATAGAAATCAGTGTTGAGTGGGCTTGTATAAGGTAGGAGGGAAAGTCAGGCTATATACAAGGTAGAAGGGAAAGGAGAGGAGGATACTGTCCTCCTCTCCTTTCCACTCTACCTTATATACATTATATAGCCCGTGAATTTCTGTCCTACCTTTCACATAGCATATGAATTTCCTTCCTACCTTATATTAATAAATAGGTGCACTCCTCATTTGCAGCATTGCTTTCCAACTCATTGGTTTCCTTGATTATGAGTGAAGAGTTCATCTGAAACATTGGGTTTAAAATCTCCTATGTAGTAAAATCCAATAATCACATAAGCAATATGTACACCTGTAGATATCTGCATTCTAATATAATTATAGCCTATTGCAATCCATTTTCCCTTTTTTCCATGAATCTTTTAGTTTGGAAACAATGTTCGTTGCTTGTTTATTTAGCAATCCTAACTCTTGAATAGAAAATCAATTTATTTGATGCAAAAAAAAATTTTCACTGAACTTGATACACTTGAAAACTTATGTACATTCATGGGTTTGGGTTTCCCTTTTCAATTATTAATGCTATTGGTGTAGAAAAGATAAAACTTAGCATTGTCTTGGGTATTTAGTTCCACTCGACTGTCATGAATGAAACAAGGTTGTAAGATTTAATTTTGTTTGATCCAATCATACACATTGGGCTTAATCAAACTTTGGTTTTCGATACGATTAACCATATCACAAGATAATCTCCTTTTCTTTCCCAGAAAAGCCTCACAGGATTCTCCCCCTCTTCCCTGGAATATCTTGATGGAGGGCAGCTCAACAACTAGCTGCAATGGTGGTTGGTAACCTAGTCAGACTCAACAGGACTTGAACCTCAGCCAGACTAGAACTGGAGACCTTACAGTGAACTCCACCTTGAAACAACCTATTTGAACTGATTGAGATAACCCATTGGGATTCACAAGGTGAACCCTTTCCATATGGTCAAACCATATTGGTTGTTAGGTTCATTTACAAACTGAAAATGAAGCCAGTGAAGACGATTATGACTCTAATCCAACCACAAAATTTTTAATGCCAAGTCTACAAGATAATTTTTGTACACTAGATTGGGTTATGTATCATAGTGCTTTTGAAAATATGTTGTTGGAGATATTTTTATGTAGTTTGGTTGGTTGCTTTGTTAGAGTCACACCTCCAGAATTTGCCTTGAATCTATGTTGAAGAAAATTTGTCAGTTTGAAGACTAAATTTGAAATTGCTCATAATGTTACTGGTGTTCAGTTATTTGGCTCATATTTTTTAGCCGACTTTTCTTCTCCATCTTTTTGTTTATGTCTTCTGACCAACTTGCTTGTTTGTCACAACCCTCAATTTTTTTTCTTTTCCCTGTAGACGATAAAGAATTTGTTTGAGTAAAACTTAGCTAGGAACTTGGTGATGAGGTAGACATCTGAACTGGAAATGAAATCTTCAACTGAAAGGTGGCCTATTTTGACATCATGAATTTATGCTTTAAATGCTCACAAGTTCATTGGATAAATGGATGCCAACTCGACTCATCCATTCCTCTTGTTAAATTCATATTGTTTTTAATCTAAAAAGATTAACCGTATGCATTGAATATTCCAAATCAATTTTGTTTATGAAGTTGTACAATCTCCTAGATACTAAAATTATGCTTGGATAAAAAGTCCGTGATGGAAAGAAATAGTTATAAATGGTGTAAGTTTCATTTTTGAACCCTTCTTGGGGAAAACACACTACTGTTTGAGATTGGTACAAATAAACCCTCTCTTATTTTTTTTGACATCATGTGATACATTTTAATCCCTAATAAAGTGATTTTCCTAAGGGTGCCTATCAAGTGTCTCCCTTTCTTGTGTTTAGTTTTTTTTCCCTTAGGTAGAAATATAAAGGGGTATAAAAAATGTAAATGAAAAAATGGATACATGCAATATATAGGGAAAATAGGGGTTTTTTAAAATCGGCAAGGAATATTGGGAGGGGGTTAAAAAAATGATTTTGGGAGGTATTTTCCAATATTTTTTGAAAATAGGGGTATTGTTTCATATGCCACGAATGAACGTGCTATGGCATGGTTTCACTAAGTGAAGACCCCATGGTGTATCATTACTTAAATACGAAGGACCCAATGAGGGATTGTATAATTCCATGCTTGTAATACTTTACCTTCATTTTAATTAAATCACTGCTACTCTGTGTTGTATTTTACCATAAAAAGTTATGTTTGTAGAAGTTTATGAATGATGTGGCCATGAGGCCTCTATACTGTCACATTCATTTTTGGACTGAGACACCTGGGATATAGAGCCACTTTCAATACTATTTTTATTTATCTTTTAATGTAAAAAGGTGTTGCCATGAGTATTTTATATATATAGTCTTCCAATCCTACAGTTTTGTTGTTTGCATTTAAAGAAAACGATGCAACCGTAAGACATCTGTTTTGATATTTGGTTTTGTATAAAGATTTACCATGGTTTTGATTCATTGAGGGTTTATATAACGCCTGCTATACTTCCTTTTAATTATAACATTGCTGCAATAGATAATTCTCTATTTCAAATTTATTCTGTGTATGATTTATTTACAGTTTGTATAGGTTTAATAAGACGACCATTATATGGTGTGCTTTATTTTTATAAAGGGTCGTAATGCCACTGACAATGATAATTTTGTTAGATAGTTGTTTGACTTATATTTATAGTTAGCAGGTATGAAGAAATCTTATACATGATAGATTAATCGATTTTTAGATCATAGGGCCTCTTTATATGATATTTCAGTTTATAAACCAAATAGGGCCATGAGGCCACTGCCACATTGTTAATTTATTCCTAGCAAAGGATTTGGTGACTTATAAAAAAACCCATGAGGGTTTCACCATGACATCCTAACTTTATAATTCATTATTTGTTTATAAAAGAGTTTAGTTTTTAAAAAGGAAAATAATATTTTGGCCATGATCCTCTGCTTATCTTTCTGATTTCTTTTTATAAGCCATAAGGCCATCCTCTGTTTACCAATTATGAAACCATTCTTAGTTCGATTAGACTGCCTTTTTTAAAATGACGATACCATTTTCTTGGTAGATTAGACTGATTTTAAAACAAGAGATATAAGCCCTAAGGCTGCTAAGTTTTAAATATGTAAGTAATAAACTACAAATATTAGTACGAATTCGGTTTATAGCTATAACCAGTGCTGCAACCTATTGATCAAATCAATTTGGCATTTTATGATTTAGTGAGATATAAAACCTAGATCAATTATTTATTTGATTTGCATTTTTTGCTTACCTATTGTATCTAGGGTTGGATCTAAACATGATGGTTTTCTTAAAGATTCTAGCTTGAAGTTAAATAAGTTTAAACTGAGTATAACTATATATACTATGTGTATTTTTGTGGAAATTGAACCCAAGAGATAGAACAATTACACTCACAAAATTGCTAATCAATCATGCAAAATTCACACCCAAGGAGACTGAAATTGGAGCATAACATTGATCTGTATTCAATAAGTGTACAATAGCCAACCTTGTGAAGTAATAGGCTGCTGCAATATATCATTACATGAGAGAATCAAATGCATAAAGATTCCATTTGAAATAGTAAAAAAGTAGGCTTACTAAATCTAGTAAAATCCCCCATAGGTGCATAAAGCAGTTTCCAAATCTATGAAGATGCTCACGAATTCGCTAAGTCAAGTGGGCAAGATAAAGAGGGATGAAAAGAAAACTCATACATGCTTTTATTTGGATAAAAGGAAGGATGATGATGTGGGAAAAAAACAAGTCAACTACACCTAGTCTAGCTTTTCCTTTTGCCTTAAATCAGAATAAAACAAGGCAACTTTTCTGAAAAAACAGATATGCGCTTTGGAGGATCTGGAATAAAGAAGAAATGCTAAATTGGGTTTCCAATATGTTTCCCAAGTGCTCCGTGACTCATCTTTATCATGTGTTGACTGCTAGGACTTGTAGAAGGAAACTAGCATGGAATGGAATCTAGGAAACTATGTAATAAGACAAAAATAACTAAAATTAATGTCTAAGTGATCCGGTGGATTAATCATCTTCAAAAATTACACTGATCCAATATGGTACAATGGTTATTAATATATGGTTCAAAGAACATAACATATGTTTTTAACTCATATGCTAAACATAGTACGAGACTAGCCTTAATGTATGTTCCATCTACCATTCAAACGGTGCCCAGTCTTATGACATTTGTGCAAAGAGGCCACACAGTTATAGTATGGGCCACGCAACTTGTGGAACATCGAATGGTTCGTGAAAATACCGCGCGGTCACGTATGTTGCGACGTTTGTGGATGCTACGACGTTGTGGAGCTTAGTTATATGCTGCGAGATCGGATCATTTATATAGCGAAGTCCTTATATGCTACGACAGTAGATCAGTTATATAGGTTAGTCCTTATATGCTGCAACAGCACATCAGTTATATAGCGAAGTCCTTATATGCTGCGACAGCGGATCAGTTATATAGTGAAGTCCTTATATGCTGCGAGAACGGATAAGTTATATAGCGAAGTCCTTATATGTTGCGACATCAGATCAATTATATAGCGAAGTCCTTATATGCTGCGACAGCAGATCAGTTATATAGCGAAGTCCTTACATGTTGCGACAACAGATTAGTTATATAGCGAAGTTCTTATATGCTACGACATTTGTGGAGTTTAGTTATATGCTGTGACATTTGGTATAACAATGAATGCGACATTTTTGGAACAGTTTGGCGGATATTGATATGATATGGATATAACGTATGTTCCATTATTGGCATTTGTAACGGCTCTAAGTTGGTGGATAACATTTGACATTTGCAACGATTTGGGATTTGCAATACCAAATATAGTATAGTGGATAGCATGTACAGCCCTGTTGTAACACTTTGGGGATATGGAACAGCTCTGTCACATGGATGAGTTGGCATTTAGCATGTGATGTGGAACAGTCTCGTTTGAAATGTTTTGGCAAGATTTAAAACAAGTAACATATGGTTATCATAACCATAATGTATACATTGTATCCACTAAAATGAGTGGGGAACCCATGATCTATGCTCCCACTGAACGCCATTACAGCACGATTCTAGCCACGTTTCAGGGATATGGAACGTCGTGGTAACATAACATTTGTGTAGCGATTTGGAGGGATTGCATGGTTCAGTTTCAGTTATGGTTGTAAAGATAATGAAGAAGATAACAACTGTAATGATAAAATGAGTCGAACCTGTTACTTATCCTCGGACTGAATGCTTTTATAAATGTGATTCTGGCCACAGTGAAGGGGGCAGAAGAGAGTTTTGCTGTTAATTTTTAGATGTTGTTTGTATGCAAAGTTGACTATACTCTATTATGATTTGGCTTCTTTGCCTTTTGAAGGCCATTTTGTAATTTCCAGAAGAGGAAGTCTTGAAGTCTTTGTACAACATTTTGTTTACAGTTGCTGAAGTTGATGTTTCAAATATTCCAGAACCATTTTGTACCATTTTTAAAACCATTAATTAGATCGGTACCCATTGGAGAGGGACCCAGAGACGTAGCCCAGTGAAGGGGATGAACTCCGTTATCAACTTCTGTTTGTGACTCTCTTGTTGTTTCTTTTTCTGTTTCTCTTTCTGTTTCAGCTTGGTTTTATTATAGTTTGCATTTCACTCTTGTTTTAAGCATTTAATTTCTATTAATTCTATTTTATGAAGTAAGCAAACTGATAAACGCATTCTTTATAAACTTTTAATGCACACAAGTTGAGGTCCGACGGATCACTAAGGTAGGTAAGTATGGGTTGATTATTCTAACACCCCCCTTAAGCCTGAATTTATGAGTAAATATCAGAAAACTATAGGGCCTAGCAACAAGGCTTAGTCACCCTTTACAGAATGCTTGACCATACAACCATGGAAAGAGGAAAAAACCCAGTGGGAAAATCCTCCCATAAACATGGACAGGAAAAAAAATGGAAATCTTGTCATCATTTATGCTTCACGGCATGATCAGAAATCCCTAGTAGTGATTTGAGATTTCTAAAGGTCTTCCCACAAAAAAACTTTGGTGAAGATGTCTGCTACTTCTCCTCAAGATGCATAGAAGAGTAGATCAATGGTGCTATTATCACTCAGAATGTACCTAGGTTTTGAAAGGTAGATCCCAAGGTAACAACAAAAACCACTTTAGAATGTATTTCTGAACTAATACAATGAGAGAGGGATATATCAATATTTACAAAGTTTTTATTCTTCAAGATATTCAATCAAAGACAACCAGAAGGTCAGATTTCTGATGGGACAAATAGGACAAGTTTGTTTTAAAAGACTTGGTAGGACAGTCATGGAGGAGACCATTGGGAAATGGAGTCAACAATCAGATCTGAAATAGATTGCAGGAGGTAGGGTTTTGAAAGTTTATGAACAAAGGCAAGGTAGGAACCATTTCCTCAGTCTTGAGGTATTAGCAGGTAGATTAGTAGACAAAGGGAGACATTCCATCAAACAGAGCACCTCTAGGGTGAATTCTGCAAGACTTTAGAAGAAAATATTTTGAAAATGCTTGAACAATGGACCTAGAGCATGTAGGATGAATTCCAACCCATAAAATCTAATTCTCAAGCATGAAAATAAAACACAAAATGGAGTGGGAAATAGGATAAACAATTACATAAAGAAATTACTTACTGAAGAAAAAGATGGCACAAGAATATCTGACATGAAAAAAAATTTTACATTCCTCTTCTGCAAATTTCATTCATTTACTGAAAATGTGAAGCCATTACAATGTAGAGTCTCTTTTCTCTTGAAAACCCCCCTTAAAACTATCAATTACATTTTAATTTATATAAAAATAACCTATACCTAACTTTGAATTCAAAACCTAAGTGAGCTCTAAAAATAGAAACAGTTACAACAACGTTTCTCTTGCATATCTCTAATGGTGACAGCTGTGCAAAATATGGGAGAGGTTTTTTTAACTTCACATGTTCCCAAAAAAACCCATGTCTTCATTTCTCCAAAATCATCTCAATCGCCTTGAAATATTCCTTTGAAGCTAATGACTTAAATAATAAAATTGTAGATTTCTTGAAAAATGACTTATGAATATATTTTAAATTATCCCAACCTGTGATTACTGTATAAAAAATTAAGGAGGTGTTTTATTATGGGCCTGTTAGGAATAAAAACCTCTCTCATTTTTGTCAAATTAAGGTCCATTTTTCCAATACAATTCTTTGAATTTGATGGTTGAAATAGTCCTTTGGAAAACATGAAAAATGGCCTATACAACTGACTTTGTTGTTACTAAACCATAGCACCTGTGTGAAAAATTAAAGTGGTTATTGTGGATAGGTACATTGTGAAGAAAAGCCTCTCCCATTTTCACAAAAGTCATCTTCATTTGATGTAAAAAATTATTTTAATGTGATGACTAGAACAGTCATTTTGACATCTGAACATTTTCCCTCTGAACATGGATGAGTTTTCTACTCCCAATCTGTAGCACTTGGGTAAAACCTAAGAGAGGTTATTGTATATTACAATGTTATTATGAAAAACCTCTTTCCTTTTTTGAAATTTCTTCTTTGTTTGCTGGAAATAGGTCATTGAATAAAATGACAAAAACAATCATTTTCAAAAAAAATATGCTATGTTGCTTCTAAACCTTGAATTGTTTAACTGTAATTCATAAATAAAGAACATATAGCATCTATCCTTGTAATATCATCTACTGTAAGAGCAATCGCATGAATTTATTGATCAAGGTAGCCATATTTGTTAATATTATCCCCAAACACTTGAATAATCCCAAGCTTTGGCACACTCTCCATTGTAAATTATGTTTGTAAGACTTTAAACGCATACCAATACCTTCACGAATGCTCTCAATGTATATATTTCTACAATACTTCTGGGCTGATGTTCTTTTTGGGATTCCCTTCTGCATTGTTGAGTGGTGGCTTCCCTTTTCTTTCTCTATTAAAATCAACTTCCAGCTCCTTGATCAGACTCTTTATCTCCGCCATTTTCCCTTTACATAATGGTCTATTCCGCAGCCTCCACTGAGTTGTTTTTCCCAAACCATTTTTCTCCGTGGAATTCACCAAAAGTTATCACGTGGAAAGTGGTTTAATTTCCGCTACCACCTTTCCAATTTAACCACCTCACAACTTTACTCTCCATAAACACTAATACCCGTTGATGAGTTTTCACTTTTTACATTAGCCATTGGATTATTATATGTGCTAGTGGTTTGATTATACCTTAAGAAAGGTAATAAATATTGTTTAGCGCTTAAACCTTCATTAAGACTTGCTTTTGTGAATAAGAGGCCTCTTTTTAACTTTGGAAAAAATATCCAAAACTATATAAGTTTGAATATAAATAAAATAATAGGTTTATAAAACCCATTTCATAAATTGCATTCAAAAGTTAATAAAACATTTTGCCCCACTTGTGAAAAAATCATTTCTCTTTTTATCTAAAATTCCTTTAACTTCTCTTCTCTGCCAACTTGGAAATAGCTTAATGAGAAAACTTTGGAAACCAACTCAATCACCCATGAAAACTTAAAATTTTGAAGGCAATAAGACCAATTCCAACAAAAATAAATTTAGTGCTAACAACTGGCTCCAACTAGGGATGCTATCCTCCCTACGAGGTAGCAAAGAACCCCATAGAATAGGTGCCAAATCCATTTGGTTTCTCTTAAATTTTCTCTGAAATCCTCAACCTGTTTTGAACTGAACCATCAACTGAAACCATTTTGCAAAAAAATCCCACTCTGTCAACCTGTAACCTGTAACTGAATTGCACTTGAAACTGAAACCAAACTGAAAACTGTTGAAAGAAATGCTTGCCATGTCGAGCTTATTTATGCCTACCTATCCTACTTAACTAAGCACAAATGCCCAATCAAGCAAAATCTAACTTCCAATGAATCCAATCAAGCAATTTATCCAATAATTCCATTTCTTCTTCACGCTTGATCAAAATTAGAACATATGAACAAAATAGCAAAAGGTTATGTTGAAAACGTTGTCCTTTGCTGCAAACATATAACCAACTACTCCATCTAAAAAATTTATCCATGTATTCTGCTATTGGATCATAAAAAACATGACAAATTTCAAAACAATCAATCACTTGTTTGTCATTACAAGGCTATCCAAAAAGTAACTCTTCTTGCATACTGTGAAACCAATCTTTAAAATATCTTTGGAAGGAATTCTCATGATTGTTTTTCAATGATATATCAGCAACTTCATTTAATATTTCTAAATTTACAAATCCATTCTTCTTAATCACTTCAAGAGTAATGTCATTTTGTTCTTCAACAAGATTAAGCAGAAAGATGTCTTCTTGACAAAATGTTTCTGAATTGGAAAGATTTAAAGAAACATCCCATTTAGAGTTCTCATATCCTCCTTTATGATCCCTTTGTTTGTTGCACACTATTGGTTCTTTCACATATTGAGATTGATGGCATGATTTCTCTTCCTTTTCATTATATATAAGTAGACTAAAATTTTCTTTAAAACCATCACTAACATAATTTTTAACAAGCTGACCGCAATCATCAGAAAAACCATCAAGAGTATAACCCTCTTCTTTCACATCACTAGGCTAATCATCTTCATGCTCATATATTTTTTCCAATTCTAATCCAAGGTCTGATTTCTCTTTAATTGCATTTTCAGAAAATAAATGTGGAGGGACTGCAAGACTGAAAATTTGCAGAATCAAAATTCTTTATGTAATCAGCCACAAAAGCATTGGAACTTAGAGAAAATTGCTGCTACAAAAAGGAATTTTCTGATTGGGAATAAGCAGCCTCATCTTGAAACAAAATTTCAGAAGTTGAATAATATGAAGAAGGGTTTGATTGACCATCCCAAATTCCTTCTTGGTCACACAAAGATTGACAAGACTGCTACAAATTATCATCTACTTCAGGAAAAGAGTTTTGGCTCATGTCTTTTTCACTAGAGGAAGAAATTATTAACTGCTGAGATTTTTCTTGAATGTGAAGACAACTAATTTGTATTTCTTTTGTCTGAAATGGGTTCTCATATAAAATTTATAAAATATCTTCATCCATTAAATCATCATCACTATACATGTTTTCCAAATCTTCAATGAAATCTTTATCATGCATACAACAATCTTGAACCAACAACCAGGATGGGTATTGGTTTTTTAATGTTCATGAAATACTATATGAAAATCAGTAAGGGAAAATAAACTTTCTAATGGTAACCCTTCATACCATGACCTTGCATGTCCTTCTAAAGTAGCCATGAACATTTTTGTTAAAGAATCCTCATGCAATTTAACTCCCAGCTTATGCATATGCATATGAAATCTAACCAAATGAAGGGCAGCATCATCATTCTTTTGATCTTTAAACTTTGGAAGACCTGTTTGCCAATCCACTTTAGGTATTTGATTTGGAAAACCAAGAATGTGAGCACGATTCATAGGAGCATGCCTTGCAGACAAAGAAATCATCTTGATAAATGAATATACTGAATCAACTCTTCAAACTTTACAATGTTTTGACAATGGAGTCGGCATAGGAATTTTGAAAACTGGATTCTTTGAAGATGCACAACCTTCATGATATCTGACTGTTCTTCACCATCAACAATCAAATATGAAAGTATGTTGTTTATACCCAGGGAAGATTTGAACCTTCATTCCCCGGCAACGACGCTAATTTGTTATCACTCTGAATGTACCCAGGTTGTGAAAGGTAGATCCCAAGGTAATAGAAAAAACCAATTTAGAATGTATTTCTGACCTAATACAGTCAGAGAGGGATCTCTCACTATTTACAAAGTTTTTATAGGTCAATATATTCAATCAAAGACAATCAGAAGGTCATATTTCTGATGGGACAAATATGACAAGTTTGTTTCAAAAGACTTGGTAGGACAGTCATGGAGGAGACCATTGGGCAATGGAGTCAACAATCAGATCTGAAATAGATTGCAGGAGGTAGGGTTTTGAAAGTTTATGAACAGAGGCAAGGTAGGAACCATTTCGTCAGTCTTGAGGTATTAGCAGGTTGATTACTAGACAAAGGGAGACATTCCATCAAACAGAGCACCTCTAGGGTGAATTCTGCAAGACTTTAGAAGAAAATATTTTGAAAATGCTTGAACAATGGACCTAGAGCATGTAGGATGAATTCCAGCCCATAAAAGCTAATGCTCAAGCATGAAAATCAAATACAAAATGGAGTGGGAAATGGGATAAACAATCACATAAAGAAATTACTTACTGAAGAAAAAGATGGCACAAGAATCTCTGACATGAAAATGGAGTGGGAATTCACCATAATTTACCATGTGGAAAGTGGTTTAATTTCTGCTACCACCTTTCCAATTTAACCACCTCACAACTTTACTCTCCAGAAACACTAATACCCGTTGATGAGTTTTCACATTTTACATTAGCCATTGGATTATTATATGTGCTAGTGGTTTGATTATACCTTAAGAAAGGTAATAAATCTTGTTTAGCGCTTAAACCTTAATTAATACTTGATTTGGTGAATAAGAGGTCGCTTTTTAACTTTGGAAAAAATATCCAAAACTATATAAGTTTGAATATAAATAAAATAATAGGTTTATAAAACCCATTTTATAAATTTAATTCAAAAGTTAATAAAACTTTTTTCCCCACTTGTGAAAAAATTATTTCTCTTTTTACCTAAAATTCCTTTAACTTCTCTTCTCTACCAACTTGGAAATAGCTTAATGAGAAAACTTTGGAAACCAACTCAATCAACCATGAAAACTTAAAATTTTGAAGGCAAGAAGACCAATTCCAACAAAAATAAATTTAGTGCTAACAGGTGCCAGCATGCACAAGCTGTCTGATGTAATGCATATGGATCTCAATGTGTTTGGTTCGCTGTATTTGAATTGGATCATTGCATATTCGAATGGTGCTCTGATTATCATAGTAGATAATAGTTGAAAACTCTGATTCGAAACCACATTCTCTAAGTATCCCCTGCAACAACAAACATTGAGTTGCTGCATTTACAACTCCTCTATACTCTGCTTTTGTAGATGAGAGTGCTATGGCACTCTACTTCTTGCTTGACCAGCTAATTGGTCCTTCTGCAAGAATGGACACGTATCTTGATGTAGACTTTCGATCTGTGTTGTCACCTTCCCAATCACTATTAGTAAACCCAATCAAATCAAGATCAAATTTTTCTTTGTAGAAGATCCCATGAGTTCTTGTTGCTTGAACAAAGTTTAGGATCCTTTTGGCTACTCTCCAGTAGATCTCATGAGGCCGATCCATGTATCTTGAAGCCACACTGACTGCATAAGATAGATCAGGTCGAGTGTGTGTAAGATAAAGCAAACACCCAATTAATGTCCTATACAGTGTATTATTTACCATAGGAGAAGAACCTGCTTCTTCAAGCTTAACTCCTGAAAGGAAGGGAGTCTTGCTTGGCTTGCAGTATTTCGTGTTGAACTTGCTTATCAAATCCAGAGCATACTTGGACTAATGTACTTCGGTTCCATGTTGGGATTAAGCAATTTCAATGATTTGAAAACAAGATCTTTGCTACTCTATGATGTTAACATGAATTGCATAAAGAGCATGAATGAAGCTCACAAATCCATAAGAAGAGAACCAAACAGCATAGACAATACGCACATAAAGAAAACAAGTTGATAACGGAGTTCGTCCAGGATGGACTACGTCTTTGGGCCTACTTCTCAATAGGAGGGTCGATCTATAATCTCAGCATAAGGAAAAATACATGGCAATGATACAATGATACCTTGGCGACAATGGTCAGGAAGAGAACCGCTGCCCAAAACACAACAAGAATGCTTCCAGCAACTCAGAAGCCTGAAGATGGTGTAAAACGAGTATAAACACTCGTACCTTCCTCCTACATAGCTACGCAATATCCCTTCTCTCCTTTAGCTACAAAGTCTCCACTCCAAAGCATGCCTTGTAAATGGAAATCAAGTGGGTTTATATAGGCTTGGCTTGCCCCACTCCACATTCTCCTCATGATTCTTTAGTTACAACAATTTTTTCCCAAGAAGGCATATGGTTCCAACTCCCCACACTGGGTTAGGCTCTTATTAAATTATGTAGTTGACATAGTTACAACTATGCCAACTACATTTTATATTTTTAGAATATTACAATAAAATTCTCTTCCCCCAAAACCACATGGTTCATTGAACCCACAATATGGTTTCTTTTAAAAAAAAATTTGTTATAACGTAACTTGTTTTTAGACCCACTTATAACCCATTTTATATAGTTTATAATTCGACATGTGATTAAATATAGAACGAGATCCCGTGCTGGTCGGAGCTCCCGGTCACGCTGGAGGAAGAACCAGGGTCGGGGCTAAGCCTCGGCCCCTTTGGGGCTCGAAATGCCGAAGCACACTTTAAATAAATTTATTTCCATACCTTAGACATGGAACACATTGTGGGATAATGGTAAGGTGGAGCACTTATATAGGAGAGGTCACAAGGTTGAACCCCATGGAGGCCACAAACATTTCGAAAGTTCTATTTCCCAATCTTGTTCTGCCACGTGACGTCCAGTGATTGGTTCACCTTTACCATAGTACTACCACTTGGCTGCTGACTGGATGTGTCATACTACTGGCTGGACGAGCCGTACTGCCACGTTGTTTTCCAATTCAGATTTTGTACGTGCCACATGTTGTCTTTCGTTTGGTCCATACACCTACCATGTCATCTTGTTAGTACTGTATGGATGCCACGTGTCACCCTGTCATTGGTGCCATGCCATCATCTTTGTACAGTACGGATGCCACATGTCACCTTGTCAATGGTGCAATATCATCATGTTTGTACAGTATGGATGCCACTTCTCACCTTGTCAGTGGTACCACGTGGCACCTCTTTTTGCCAATTTTGCCTGTTGACCTCATAGAACAGAACGTGATAAATTTCTCATACAAATTCCATTTGAGGTGAAATGAACGCTATTGGAATTGTCTCGACGAGCCCTTTGATCTAGTGCTGGTTTTGATGATATTGGAGGACTTTGAAAATTTGGCCTTCCTAGATCCTTTTGGATCATTCCTCCCCACTGAGAAGATTTTGGCCTCCAAGAACCTTTACTACTCAACAGATAGGTGAGGGAATTTCTCCCTCAGTTTATCCTTCTCGATCCACTTGGCTTTGCTTGGATGGGTGCCTTTGATGCCCACTCGAAGATAATCAACATCACCTCTGTGAGAAGTCCTTGTCCTTCTATCCAATATGACATCTTCCTTTAGCTCATCCATGTACTCAGGAGAAAATTCATCAACTGATGGCAATGAGACATTCTCCCTTTCATCCATGATCATGGGAGGCTCATAGAGTTTCAAGTTCTCCACATTCACCACTAAGTAGATCTGCATGTATGGCGGTAGCTCTAAGCGAAAAGCATTTGTCCCAATATTCTCCAAGATGGTGAAGGGACCATATCTAATAGGCTTGAGCTTCTCGCCTTCTCCTTTCATCCTCTCCTTGCTGATGTGAAGCCACACTTGATCTCCCACCTGAAACTGATGATCAACTCTATGCTTGTCATGGCGAGCCTTGTACTGGGCTTGACTCTTCTCCAACTTATCTTGCACTTCTTGATGTACCTGTTGAAATCTCTGAATGAACCTTTCGGCTTTGTCTTCATCCTTGGAAGTGCTTGAACCAACCTCTCTCCCATAACTCAATTCCAATGGAGTATTTGGCAAGTACCTAAAGCATGTCTCAAATGGTGAGCTCTAAGTGGAAGAATGCATAGCCCTGTTGTAGGCATGCTGCACATACTGGATCTGTTCATCCCATAACTTAGGATGCTTGTTGCAATAGCCTCAAAGCAAATGGACAACTATCCTATTGACTACCTCTGTTTGTCCATTGGTCTGTGGATGGAAAGCAGTGCTCCTCTTCAGCTTGGTTTCCATCATACACCATAACTTTTTCCAAAACTCTCCAAGGAATCGGGAGTCCCGATCCGAGATAATGGATGTAGGAAGTCCAAAGTGAACCCATACATGCTGAAAGAAGAGAGAAGCAGACTACTCTGCAGTGACCTGATTTTTACATGGCATAAGAATATACATTTTTCTAAACCTATCCATGACCACATACAAGTAGTCATGACCCCTCCTAGACATAGGCAAACCCCCCATAAAATTCATGGAAATGCTTTCCCAAGGATGGGAAGGAACAGGAAGTGGTGAGTATAGCCCCAATTTTCTATTAGTGGGCTTACAAGTAGAGCACATCACGCACCCCTTTACATATTTTGTTACAATGTCTTTCATGTGAGGCCAATACACGAGTCTTTGCAAATGAGCCAAACTCTTACCTACCCCAAAATGCCCCGATACAAGAGAAGTATGAGCTTCTCATATTACATGGACTCTTTCATTGGTAGGAACACATAGCTTGCCCAAATGATAGAGCAACTTTCCCTGCAAATAGTAGTTTTCCACCTGTGTGCCATTGGTTAGCTTCTCATAAATCTCCTTGAAATCATCATCAATAGCATACTTCTCAATATAACTTTCATGGGACAAAGAAGCATTTTTCAAAACAATAGATGCAACAATAGGAGGTCTAGAGAGCATATCTACCACTTTGTTACTAGTACCCTTCTTGTACTTGATCACTAGATGGAATTGTTGAAGTAATCCCATCCACCTAAAATGACGAGCTTGCTGGAGCTTAGTCTGGGACTGGAGATACTGCGAGGGATGATGATCAGTATGGATGATCGTCTCCTTACCCATCAAGTAGTGTTTCCACTTCTTGACACTCTGAACCAAAGCATACAACTCTTTGTCATAGGTGGGGTAGTTGATCACTGCTTGAGTAAAATTCTCTGAATGGTAGCAAATAGGCTTGTGGTGCTGCATCAATACTGCCCCCATGGCATATCCACTGGCATTTGTCTCTATCTAAAATGGTTGTTGCAAATCAGGCAAGGCTAATACTCGAGCGGTACTAATCTTTCCCTTTAATGTGTCGAAGGCTTTCTGTTGCTTACCTCCCCACTGGAAGGATTTATTTACACTTGTTAAGGCATGCAAAGGAGATGCTATGTATGAGAAGTTCTGAATGAACCTTCTCCAATATTGAACAGCTCCTAAAAATATTCTCACTTCAGTAGCGTTAGTAGGCTTAGGCCAATTGACAATTACATCAACTTTTGAAAGATCAATTTTTAAAGTTCCACCTCCTACAATATGACCCAAGTAAACTAATGAATTTTTGCCAAATTCACAGTTTGACAATTTTACATACAGTTTCTCCTTTTTCAAAGTGTCCAACACTATCTTTACATGCCCTACATGTGCTTCCCAATTTTTACTAAAGACCAATATATCATCTAGATAAACAATGACAAAATCATCTAAGAATGGCCGGAAAACATCATTCATTACCTGCATGAAGGTTGCAGGTGCATTGCAAAGCCCAAAGGGCATCACCAACCACTCAAATAGACCTTGCTTGGTCTTGAAGGCCATCTTCCACACATCACTTTCTGCAATTCTGATCTGGTGGTAGCCACTACGCAAATCCAACTTGGTAAAGAACACAACATCTTTCAACTGGTCGAGCAAGTCATCTATGCGAGGAAGCGGGTATCGATTCTTGATCGTGATCTTGTTAAGATCCCAATAGTCAATGCACATCCTCCATGTGCCATCTTTCTTCATCACCAACACAATCGGCAAACCACATGGACAGGAGCTGGGTCTAATCACTCCGTGGTCCAACAAGTCTTGAACCTGCTTCTTAATCTCTGCCATTTCAATTGTGGACAACCTGTACATGCCCACATTAGGAAGAGGGGCATCCTGCTGGAGATGAATCTCATGTTGAATCTCCCTTTTGGGAGGCAAACCTATAGGTTCCTGAAATATTTCATCATAGTTATCCACAATATCAATCATAGCCTTTTTATGAGAAGGATCACAACCTTTAAAAGCATCGGATGCTTCAGCATCTTTTTCTCTCACAACCATGAGCATGCATCTCTTATTAGTGTTGATGAGTCTCTTCATCTATCCTGCACTAACAAGAGTGGTGTTAGCCTTCATACTGTGAGCTCTCATGATGTACTCCACCCCATTTTTGGTGAGATGGTACTTTTTCTCGTGATGGAAGAATACTTCTTTTTGATCATACAAGTATGGGCTTCCTAATACGATACCGCATATGTCAAGAGGAACAACATCTAAGTCCACCTCATCAATCAACTTTGAAGCAATATAAAACCTTAACCTGCATTGCTTAGTCACATGTAGCTTAGCATTATCACATACCCATCCAAGAGGACAAGGCTTGGGGTGAGGTTTAGTCTGTATGCCCAACTTCTTAACAACTGATTTTGAGATCAAATTTACTTGAGAACCCAGATCAAATAATGTTTCAATATTTGTATGCTTAGACACAACTCTGATGTAAAACAACTCACTTCTTCTTTTATCATTTTCTTTAGAAACATGAGTAGAACTTGAACCATTATGAGGAGTTTTGTTACCTTGCATTCCCATGGCTGTAATCCTGGTTTCGTCACCTAAGTCGGAGCCCAAATCTTGTTGCACTATTGCAACGTTCTTTTTCTTCTTTTTGCCTCCATAATGCGTTGGCCTCTGTTTAGGATGCAACTTCAAACAACTTTCTTCATCATGCCCATTAGTGTCGCAATGTTTGCAATGGAGATTTCCTCCTTCCTTCTTGGCAGTAGCTGTTTTCTTGCTCTTGTCTTTCTTTTTGGACTTGTGGTTGTTGTTGGGATTGAAAGGCTTCTTCGGATGGTCTTCTTGCAAATGCTTCCCCCTACTTTCAAGATGAGTATCCTGAACACTTGCTTCATCCACACTAGTAGGATTAAACAATAGCAAAGTATGGCGTAGATAATGATGAAGAGCACCAATGTACTTCAAAAGAGTGTCAGGAGAATCTAAAGAAATATTCAACTCTAGAGCTTTCTTTCTAAATTCTTCAGTAAAAATCTGAACACTCTGACCCTTTCCTTGTCTAAAGCTTTGCCAATCCATCATAGCCTTTTGAACATAACCGAATGGATAAAATTGCTTACATAAAGCAGAAATGAAAGCAGACCATGATGCAAGAAGATTACCCATTTGTTTGCTACCTTGTTGAAGCTTGCTTTCCCAGCATACAAGTGTGGTGCCTGTCAGCCGAAGTGAAGCCAACTGAATCTTCACATCTTCTTCTTTTATCTGCTCGACTCGGCAATGGACCTCAATTTTCCTTATCCAATTATTCAATTTCTATGCATTCGCTTCCCCATTGAACATGGGCAAATCAAACTTCACATCGAGCTTCAATAAGGGCTTCTTTTGAGGCTCTTTGTGAGGAACCTTGGAATGATGAGAATGAGATGAGGAAGAAGCACTTAAAGTTGTGCTTGAAGCTGAAGGTGAAGAGGGAGGCTCAGGAGGCTCTTCACCACCTCCTCCTTGGTTAATTGAAGTGTTTCCTTCGTCCTTCACTTCTTTGTTTTCCTTCTTTACTTCACTGCCTTTTCTTTCTTTTGCCATGTATTCTTCATAGTCTGCAAACAACTTTTCTACCTTGTCGGCCATCATGTAGAAGACCTTGTGAAAGTTTTCCTCCATCTCGATGTGGGCATCATTAGCATCGATCTTCCTCCTTCGATGTGCATGTCTGATCTCGTAATTGCAAGGCTCTAATGTACCCTCACCAGCTTGTAGTTTAGCCCTCGTGAGAATCCACACTCACAATCCAACGTCAAATAAACCTGCTCTAATACCACATGATCCGAAAACAAGATCTTTGCTACTCTATGATGTTCACATGAATTGCATAAAGAGCATGAATGAAGCTCCCAAATCCATAAGAAGAGAACCAAACAACATAGACAATATGCACATAAAGACAACAAGTTGATAATGGAGTTCATCTAGGATGGACTATGTCTTTGGGCCTGCTTCTCAATAGGAGGGTTGATCTATAATATTAGCATAAGGCAAAATACATGGCAATGATACAATGATACCTTGGAAACAATGATCAGGAAGAGAACCGCTGCCCAAAACACAACAAGACTACTTCCAGCAACTCTGAAGCCTGAAGACAGTGTAAAACGAGTATAAACAATCGTACCTTCCTCCTCCAGAGCTACACAATCTCCCTTCTCTCCTTTAGCTACAACGTCTCCACTCCAAAGCATGCCCTATAAGTGGAAATTAAGTGGGTTTATATAGGCTTGGCTTGCCCCACTCCACATTCTCCTCATGATTCTTTAGTTACAACATTTTTTTCCCAAGAAGGCATATGGTTCCAACTCCCCACATTGGGTTAGGCTCTTCTTAAATTATGTAGTTGACATAGTTACAACTATGCCAATCACATTTTATTTTTTTAGAATATTACAATAAAATTATTTTCCCCCAAAACCACATGGTTCATTGAACCCACAATATTGTTTCTTTTTAAAACAAATTTGTTATAACGTAACTTGTTTTTAGACCCACTTATAACCCATTTTATATAGTTTATAATTCGACATGTGCTGAAGTAGAGCACAGGCTCCCGTGCTGGTCGGAGCTCCCGGTCACGCTGGAGGAAGAACCAGGGTCGGGGCTAAGCCCCAACCCCTTTGGGGCTCGAAATGCCAAAGCACACTTTAAATAAATTTATTTCCATACCTTATACATGGAACACCTTGTGGGCTAACAGTAAGGTAGAGCACTTATATAGGAGAGGTCATAGGGTCGAACCCCGTGGAGGCCACAAACATTTTGAAAGTTCTATTGCCCAATCTCGTTCTACCATGTGGCGTCCAGTGATTGGTTCACCTTTACTATCGTACTTCCACTTGGATGCTGACTGGACATGTCATACTATTGGCTGGACAAGCCATACTGCCACGTTGTTTGCCAATTCAGATTCTGTACGTGCCACATGTCATCTTTCGGCTGGTTCGTACACCTGCCATGTCATCTTGTTCGTACCGTACATATGCCATGTGTCACCCTGTCAGTGGTGCCACGTCATGATGTTTGTATAGTACAGATGCCATGTCTCACCCTCTCATTGGTGCCATGGCATTATGTTTGTATAGTACAGATTCCATGTGTCACCATGTCACTGGTGCCACGTGGCACCTATTTTTGCCAATTTTACCTGTTGACCTCATAGAACAGAATGCGATAACATTCTCATACGGATTCCGTTTGAGGTGAAACGAACACCATTGGAATCATCTCGATAATCCCTTTGATATGGTGTTGGTTTTTCTGATATTGGAGGATTTTGAAAATTTGGCCTTCATGGATCCTCCTGGATCATTCAAGACCCAAGAATTGGCTCAACAATCCCAAATATGTCATAGAAAATGCATGGTTCATTGCATCCTTCAATGAGGAAATCTCTTTCTTTGAACTTCCTGTAATCAAAAGTACATCCACATACAAAACAATAATCATCAAAGAACCATGAATCAGCTTCAAATAGACATTAGGATTAGAATTGCATCAAACAAAACTCAGTGATAGAAAAAAGCCATCAATCTTGGCATACCAAGCCCTGGGGGCTTGCTTGAACCCATACAATGATTTCTTTAACCTGTACACTAAACATGGATTAGAAACAAAAAATTCAATTTGCTGCATGTAAATGTCTTCAGTGAGATCTCCATTTAGGAAAGCACACTTCACATCCATGTGATGTACCTCCCACCACTTCAAAGCTGCAATGGCTAAAGCTAGCCTTATGGAGTCCATCTTTGCCACTGGTGCAAAGGTTTTACTGTAGTCAATACCATGTACTTGTGAGTATCCCTTTACTATCAATATTTCCTTATATTTCAAAGGTGAACCATCAGCAGCAAACTTAGTCTTGAAAACCAACTTACATTGAACTAGCTTCCTCCCTAGGGGAAGATCAACCAGTTCCCAAGTGTTGTTCTTCTGGAGCGAGATGAATTATTCTCTCATGGATATTTTCCATATTGGATCATCTGATGCATCTTCATATGTTTTTGGATCTGTTTCAACCATCAGATAGCACTTCTAATAAAATAGAGGATCTTTCACACAAAGGGCACTCTCAAATTGAGATCTAGTCCTCCTATTGTCACTAGGATTTCCAGCTAGCTCTGTAGCTACATGAATGGTATTTGCTACCCATTTTGGTCTTGTAGGACTGCTAGTATCTACAATCAAATCATCACTATTAGACATATCAGAATCAGCAAACTCATTAGTCTCTCCACTTACAATCAATGGATCTGGTGGTGAAGAAGACTCTCCAGCTTCAACTGCTACTAAAGTCTCTTCTTGGAACTGAACACTTCTTTCAATGAAAGCTTTGTTAGTGCTCAAGCTGATCAGATTGTACCCTTCTGAATCTTCATAATACCCAATAAATAGGAACTCTTGTATTTGGGGCTGTAAATCCTTCCTCTTTTCAGTTGGAATTCTAGCCCAAGCCTTTGAGCCAAAAATCCTGAAATGGGTCACATCTGGCTTGTGCCCACTCCATGCCTAAAAAGGATACATACCATCAAGATGCTTATAACGAACCCTATTCTATATGTAGGATGCACAATTTATAGCCTCGACAAAAAAATTTGGTGGAAAATTCTTAGCCTCCATCATGCAGGTTGCCATCTCCTTCAGTGATCTATTCTTTCTCTCAGCAACACCATTTTTTTGTGGTGTGTAAGGAATTGAATGTTGCATATGAATACCTGCATATTTACAATAATGAATGAAATCATACTTTACATACTCACCACCATTGTCATATCTGAGGATCTTGAGTTTCCTCCCACGCTATTTTTCAACCAAGGCTCTAAAGACTTTGAAGAGGTCAAAAGCATCAGACTCATGCTTTAGGAAGTAAGCCCAACAATACCTGGAAAATTAATCTATGAAGGTTAGTGTATATTTGTCTTGACTCATGGACATATGATTAAATGGACTAGCAATGTCACTGTGTATCAGCTTAGGAGGTGCAGAGGTTCTCTCATGACTAGCTTTCTCATAGTTGTGCTCTAGATGTTTTCCTAGGATACAACCTTGACAGACTCCCTTAAAAAACTTGATCTTTGGTAACCCTATGACCATATCTCATTCACTCAAATCATAAATATACTTCTAGTTAGTATGGCCAAATATTCCATGCCAAATGTTGCTTGGTTCATTAGCATGAATCAGAAGAGCAGAGGGGTTTGAGTAGGGTCGAAAATGAGAAAATTTGTATACCTTCGAAGTGTGATCTACAACACCTTTTGCTATGAATTTACCATTTGAAACATCAGTGATTTCAACATCATTAGGGGAGTAGATGACCTTATTTGGAGACCCAGTATGAGTCATCTGATACATTGAAAAAATATTAGAGGCAAGACCTAGAACATACAACACATTATTGAACTTACCATGGTCAAGATCAATCCTTCCCTTCCCCAAATTATCAGTGAAAGAGTCATCTCCCAAAACTATTGGTGGACTTTTCGACATGTCAAGAGAGGAGAATGTCTCTTTTGTCAAAATCATATGTCTAGAAGCTCCATAGTATATGATGAAACTAGGTGAGCTTGATATGCCAGCAACTAAGGGATGTACTCTCTCTTTGTCCTTAGAATTTGATCCTCCTTCCCTCTTCTTTGAGAAATTAGTAAGGGAGATGTTATTCTTCTCCAGAATTTGGGTCAACATGTCAATTTGCTTCTTCATACAAGAGCTATCAGGATGATAGCCCTTACTACAGTATGTGCACTTGCTCATTTCTCCTTTGTTCTTCTTCTTTTGGGAGTCCTTCTTGGAACCTTGGGGCTCCTCTTGAGACTTGTTCTTGTCTCTCTTTTTCTCACGTGGATTTTTATCTTTTTTCTTTCTTTTTAAATACACCTTTGAATCTCTAGAAACCAAAGCTTGGTCTTTGGAAGGTTTGATGGTGCTCATCATCACCAACTTATCTTGCTCCTGTGTGAGGGATTCCATGAACTCTGCAAGCTTAGGCATATTCCAGGCTCAAGCTGTCAACTTGGTGGCATGGAAGGTCAAAACAAACACTAAATAGTCAGGACCAAGCTTAGAGAGTATGGAAAAAACTAGTTCCTCTTCCTTCTTTTTGATCCCACACTGTTTCAACTGCAAAACAAGGGCCTTAAACTTGGAAAAGTAGATTTGCAGTGATTCGAAGCTACTGGGACTCGAGGAGATCAACTCATTCTCGATTTGATGTCCTCTCCTCTCATTTTTCTTTCCAAAAATCTCTTCTAGATTCTCCCATACTTCATTAGGTGATGTCAATCCATCAAGATGGTGTTAGATTTTTAACATTAAGCTAGCATTATATTAGGATCTTTAACTCAGAGAACAACAAGCACAACAATCAAACACAAGAGACAATGAACACAATGTTTTTCATCGAGGAAATGATAAATGGAGAAAACACAGCAACTTCCTTAGAGATAGAATCATCACCAAAAGGAAAACCAAAAACAGTAATATGATCTACCGACAGTAGTAACCTTCTTTCTTCCTTGCCCCAGTGTCTTCCTCTTCCTCAGCTATGCGCTAGAACTGAGTGTGAGTGAGTGTGTGATAAATAGAGAGGCTATCTCTTGATTTATACTAAATCCTGACTTGACAAAACCCAACTAGGTCTGAATTCAGTAGGTGAGTCTAATAACCCTAGTGCCCCGAAACTACGGGGACTTTAACCCTTAGACAATAGGAGGGTTACTGACCTTGACTTAGCATGACTTGTTTACATTATAGAAAATCTTGATAGGAACATCGGGTCATGACATGACTCAAGTACATTACAAATACATCCCAGAATAAACATCGGGTTACAATACATAAGAAATACGAGTGAATACATTCTGAAGTTACAATTACATCAACATTCCCTCTTAACTAGGAAGGTATTCTCTTGACACAATTTATCAGCACAAGTCTTCTTCTCTGTATCATCTGGATCATCCTAGAGTCCTCGCCATCTTCATCTTCAAGTCATCTCCATATTCAAGTCATCTTCATCTTCAAGTCATCTTCATTTGGATCTGGATCATCACTCGATCTAGATCATCATCACTGGATCTGGATCATCCCTCGATCTAGATCATCTCTGGAGCATCATCACTAGATCTGGATCATCCCTCAATCTGGATCATCAATGCTGGAGCATCATCACTAGATCATCACGGGTGCTATCTCATGATTCTTCTCGTCACAAGAAGTTCCATAGAGACATCCATTTTTCATGTTGGTTGTAGGTCTAGGCTCCATGTAGGTCTTCTTCCAGCACTTATATATGACCCTAAGTCAAAATGGCCTACCCAACACTTATATCTGATCATGTAGGAACCAATGCTATAATCATATCAGAAAGGCATGCCCAAAACTCACATCTGACTATGTGGGAACACCTCCCACAACCCTGTCAGAAAGGCCCAGCACTAACATCCATCAACCAATGTCGAAAAGGATCAGCACTTACACTCATCCATGTGAGGAACCAATCCTCCATGCCGAAAGGCTCTGCACTTACATTTGAAAACCAATGTCAGAAAGGCTCAGCACTTATATTCGACCATGCAAGGAACCAATCCTTCATGACGGAAGGGATATGCACTTACATATGAGAACCAATGTCAGAAGGGCTCTGCACTCACATCTAATCTTGTAGGAACCAATCCTATAGTCACGTCAGAATGGCCCTCAACCCCAGATTGAGATTTCTTGGTAACTGACCAGGTGCCTCCATTCTAAGAATGGAATTCAATGCTTACTTCTGATCATCTAGGAACCAATCCTATAGTCACATCAAAATGGCTCAGCACTCACATCTAACATGGAAGGAATTGATCCTCTCACCATGAAAGAATGGCTCAGCCCTTACATCTGACCATGGAATGAACCAATCCTCTCACCATATCAGAATGGCTCTAGGTCTCATCATTTCCCCTTGGAGGGAACCTCGATCTGGAGAATACGAAGATTCTCCCTGAAGTACTCAAACTTCACCCTAGCCAATGGCTTCATCAACACATCAGCTATCTTTTCATCCATCGCAACATACTAGAGCTTCACTGCTCCCCTCTACACCATATCCCTGATATAGTAATACTTGATCTCAATATGCTTCGACTTGTCATGGAACACCAGGTTCTCTGACAACTTCATGCAACTCTAGTTGTCACAATTTATACAAGTAGCATCCATCTGGAGATCAAATAAACTACACTTCCTCACAACTAGCTGAACAAGCTACGACATACTCTGCTTCAGCTATACTCAGTTCCACACAGGATTGCTTCCTACTAAACCAAGAGATCACACTCGATCCCATACTAAAGCAACACCCTGAAGTGCTCTTCCTATCAATGGCATTAACTGCCCAAGCTGAATCAACATAACCCTCCAGGTTAATCTTCTGATTCACCTATACTTGAGCCCATAATCAATTGTACCCCTCAGGTACCTCAGAATATCCTTTCGAGCTATCAAGTGAACATGTCTTGGATATTTCAGGAACTGGCTCAAGGTGTTCATAGCAAAGAAAATGTTTGGTCTCATGTTCATTAGGTACATCAAGGACCCAATCATCTGATGATACATCATAGCATCAACCACTTCTGATGAAGCCTCACTCAATAGCTTTAGGTTAGATGCCATAAGTGTGGTCATGGCCTTGCAGTCCATAATCCCAAACCTCTTCAGGATCTCTACTGCATACTTCCCTTGTCCAAGGGAGATTCCATCCGCATTCTGCCACACCTCCATGCCTAGGAAATAATGCACCATACCCAGGTCCTTCATTTCGACTTCGGAAACAAGATTTCTCTTCGTATGAGTAATCAACCCATCCATACCTATTACAAACAAATCATCTACATATAGTAGGAGCATCACTGGGTTTCCAAATTTCAACCTTGTAGTAAAGGTTGGAATTTTCTTTACTCTTGGTAAAGCTCAAACTAGATAGAAAGCTGTCAATTATGTCATACCATGTCCTGGGTGCCTGTTTCAAATCGTACAGGGATTTCCTCAATCTACACACATGAGACTCCTTGTCATGTGTCTCAAAACCAAGTGGCTGCTCTACATACACTTCCTCTTCCACTACACCATTCAAGAAAGCAATATTGACATCCATTTGGTGTATCTTCCATTTCATTACTGCAGCTAGAGCAAGTACCGATCTGATGGAAGTGTATCTGGCTATAGGCAAGAAGGTTTCTTGATAATCTATTCCTTCTTTCTGTGAGAAACCACCAGCCACGAATCTTACCTTATATTTCTCTATGCTACCATCTCAAGCATGCTTGATCTTGTAGATACATTTGGAAGTTACAACCGACTTCCCTTCTGGTCTTGGGACAACATCCCAAACATCATTCTTCTTGATCGATTGATATTCTTCTATCATAGCATCCTTCCATTATTTTCGTTTCACTGCTTCTTCAAAATTTGAAGGTTCTTTATTGATAAAGTCACATAGTAAAGCTACATACCCAGAGCAGGATCTGCTTCTCTTTCTTTCTCCGTGATTCTCTTCTGCAGCCCCATATCTTTCCACACCTTGGATAAATTCTCCTACCCAAGCAGGTTCCCTCTTGTGAGGATTCTTCTCTTGAGGTGGATCTACATGTTCTTGAGGTTCTTCAAATTCTCGATCTTTTTTTTGAGTCTCTTTGTTCATGGTTGTATCATGAATTATGGGTGCTTCTACTTCTTCAGGTTCTTAGGCAAGTCTCTTTCTAGATTTGTTGTAAGCTATGTCTTAGTCAAATGTTACATCCCTGCTGATGTCTATCTTCTTGAATCCTCTGAAATATATTCTGTAATCCTTCGAGATTTCAGAGTATCTCACAAATATACCCTTCTTTCCTGAAGGATCTAACTTTTTCCTCTTTTCTTTTGGAATGTGTATGTACACTGGACAGCCGAATATTCTGACATCGCTGACTTCTGGTTTCTCATTGGAAAAGACTTCTTCAGGTGTCTTATTCTCAAGTACTCTATGTGGATAAAAGTTCTGTACATACACCGCTCTTCTCGCAGCTTCTGCCCATAGATGCAGAGGAAGATCTTGATCATGAAGCATTTCTCTTGCAACTTCCATGATAGTTCTATTCTTCCTTTCTATAACCCCATTCTGTTGTGGATTATATGGAGTGGATAACTCCCTCTTAATCCCTAATTCTTTGCATAAGTCTTTGAATTCATTTGATGTCGATTCTCCGTCATGATCTGATTGAAAGGTATTGATATTCTTTTCTGTGTGGTTCTCATTCAAGTATTTGAATTCCTTGAATTTGCTGAAAACTTCATCTTTGTTCTTCATGAATTAAATCCATGTCTTCCTAGAAAATCCATCAATGAAAGAAACATAGTATACATACACGCTTAGTGAACTTGATGACATTGGTCTGCAGACATTAGAGTGGATGATTTCTAAGATTCCTTTTTCCTTTCTCTCGCTACTTGGAAATGTCTTCTTTGTATTCTTTCTTTTCGCACATCCTTTGTAGACACTTTCATGTTTCGCTTGAATTTCTGGAAGACCTTCAACAACTTTGCTTGCAAGTGCTAGTGCTATGTAGTGCACATGTGCAAGCCTTCTGTGCCAAAGTTCATTTGGCTCTACTGTTTCATGGACCAAATCTTGTTCTAGATGGTCCTTCAATTTGTATAATCCTCCTTCTTATTCTCCAATTACTATTGCATCGTCAATAGTCATTCCTCTTGACCACATGAGGACTTGGACATCTACAAATGCAACCTTTATGCCTTTTTCATCCAATTCCAATATGGATAGAAGATTCTTCTTTAGTCCTGGTACAAACAAGACATCCTTCATTTTCATAGACTTTCCAAAGTCTAGCTTGTAGGAGGATTCACCACTACCTTTTATGGGATATTGGTAGTCATCCCCAAGTTTCACCTTATGGGGTGAATTATGTTCAAATAGTTTCTCAAAGGATTCCTTCAACCTATCATGTTTTTGGAAGCCCCACTGTCAATAAGCCAACCTTTTCTTCCGTGAGTGACAGTTCCCGTGAGAGCAGAGATCAGAACATATTCTTCTTCACTTGAAGAGCCTTCACTTTCTTCCTCGGAGGATCATCATCCTAAGTAGTGTGAGCATGTTGTCTTCTTTTGGATTTCTTCTTCCTCTTGGATCCATTCTTATTCATGGAAAAATTACTAGCAAAGTGTACTACTTCATCGCATGTATAACATCTGATTTTGGATGGATCCCTTCTTACAAGATTGTTTTTCTGATGAAAAGGCTTACCTTGGTGATGATGATTTTCCCTTCTTCCTTTCCTGGAGTGTACTATGAGAGCTTGATCTTCACTTCCCATCTTTTCTTCTCGAGCTGCTATTCGAGATTCTTCTTGAGAACATTCTTCCCACAGTCTACTGAACTTGACTAACTTCTTCCTAGCACAGATTCCTTGGATGAAAGAATCCCATGACCTAGGGAGACCATTCAAGGTTGTCATCACAATTTATGCATTCTCCGCTTCTTCATTTACTACTTCTAGCTGTTCTTTGATCTGAGAGACACTTGTGAAGTATGACTGGATGGTCTCCTCATTCTGGATCTTTACATTTTTCAACTGGTTCCTTAGAGTCATCTTCTGATTGATGTTCTTCGCTTCAAACAATTTGGTTAGGGCATCAAATATAGCTTTAGTTGTCTTTAGGGAGGACACCTGTGGTATGAGGTGATCCTTGATTGAATCAGCAATAATCCTCTTTTCCATAACCAACTTCTTCTTATGTAAGGCCTTAGCCTCATCTTCCTATGGAACTGGAACCTCCTCACTGATATAGGAGTCCAACTCATTTTCTTCCAGAACCAGGGAGATCCTATACTTCCAGGCTCAAAAGTTATAAACTCCCTGAATATTTTCATCAAGCTTGGTACAATGAGACATCTTAACTGAGAACCTCAAATGGAAATACAAAAGATTTATATCTTACTAGGTCAAGATGTGGGATCTAGATTTGGAGCTGAAATTTTGCAGTGCTAGTTCAGGAGCAGATTAGGGTTTTGCTTTTTCGGAGTTTTGTCCAACCAAATGATTTGATCTTGATCCCTAACTTCGACTTTGAGGAGGAGATGAAGCTAGACCTGGGATCACTGAAAAATTCCAGTTCTATGAAAAGCCCTAATTTTCGGCAGTAGTGTCGGGTACAAAAATGAAAAACCTCATAATTGGATTTTGCTTCTACAGAAAGATGCACCCTAGGGAGGAGAGGTATTCCAAACTTATTTAGATGAAAATCTATGGAGAGAGATCCACAAAGTAGGAAGCCCTAGTTCTTGCAGCTACACAGTATCTTCTTCTAAGGTTAGCTCTGATACCATGTTAGGATCTTAGCATTAAGCTAGCATTATATTAGGATCTTCAACTGAGAGAACAACAAGCACAACAATCAAACACAAGAGGCATTGAACTTAGTGTTTTTCCTTTGGGAAACCATAAATGGATAAAACCCCGCAACTTCCTCAAAGATAGAATCAACACCAAAAGTAAAATAAAAAACAGTAAGATGATCTCCCGATAGCAGTAACCTTCTTTCTTCCTTGCCCCAGTGTCTTCCTCTTCCTCAACTATGTGCTACAAGTGAGTGTGAGTGAGTGTGTGATAAATAGAGAGGCTAGCACTCTATTTATAGTAATTCCTGACTTGACTAAAACCAACTAGGGCTGACTTCACTAGGTGAGTCTAATAACCCTAGTGCCCCAGAACTATGGGGTATTTAACCCTTAGACAATAGGAGGGTTACCCACCTTGACTTGACATGACTTGTTTACATTATAGGAACTCTTGATAGGAACATTGGGGCATGGCATGACTCAAGTACATTACAAATACATCCTGGAATAAAAATCGGGTTACGGTACATAAGAAATACAATTGAATACATTCTGAAGTTACAATTACATCAACATATGGAGGTTCTCGGTGAACATAATGATTCGTTGCATCCCTGCTTTGAAGATCAGTTTGTTTATCATTTCCTTCTCCCATTATCTATTTCATTTCTATCGATCAAGCACAATGAAAGAACAAAAATATTAGGCAAGTTGCTTGATTGGATTCATTGGAAGTCTGATTTCACTTAATCAGACTTATGCACAAAGTTAGGTAGAGTAGGTAGGAAAAAATAAGCTCGGCAGTTACCAAGCATTTCCTTCATTACCATTTTAGTTTATTTTCATTTTCAGTTACAAGCACAGGTTTACAATCACCAAGATGAATTACAAGAGTGGCACGAATTTGCTGAAGCAGTTACTCAGAGCAGAATGGAGATGTCAAAGAAAGATTGAAGGCATCCAAATGGTTTTGGCACTTGGTCTATGGGGGTTCTTTGCTACTTCACTAGGAGGGTAGCATCCCTTGTGGATCCAGTTGTTAACACTCCATTTTTTAACAGTCGATTTAAGAGCCTGATAGGAGTTTGATGAGGGTCCCATTCCCATGAACTTCATGTGAACACCCCTTCAGGTTATTAGATGTGCATGGCAAAGAAGAAAATGACAGGTGTGCTAAAGGCATTAAACAAGACTCAAAATCAAAGGCTGAGATTGATCGAAGGTGGATCAATGGCTCCAAACCATTTCACACAAGCTGACATGCTCTACCAAAGCCGTGTTTCCATATCATGAAATGGGTGAAAGGTTGGAAACATTCTACGGCCAAGATGAGATCTGACTCAAATCTACATCCTCAATCAATTTCGCAAGCCATACTTGTGTGGGTAAAGCCGCAATTTCAAATCACAAAAGAGGGGTAGCGGTCACGAAGATCAATGACCGCGATAAGAAAGGAAAGAAATCTACGGCCGTGGTTTATTTCACAATGCGAAATAGCAAGGATGGATACCAAGGTTTCTCATTCTGAAAGATAATGGGGCCCACTCAGATCTATGGCTACATGAAGGGTCGGTCACAATCGATGGTTGAGAACATGTCACAATCTAGAACTACCCACGGTGTTCATAGGAGAAAACTTGGTGACAAAAGAATGGAATGTGGATGGTGGACATGAAATATTCCTCAAATCGGATGGTTGAGAAGACTCCCAGGGTACAGGTTTCACATCCAGTGCAGAGATGACAGTGGAGGACATGTTCATGTGTGTAACCTACATCCTTGTGGATTGGCTGATTTCTTCGACACCATTTATAGCACATGTAATGATGGAATCATCCCTTTGGTAGAGTCATCTCATGTAAATATAGGTGCCTTTTGTGTGTGTTGGCTTGCGGAAGTATGGAAAGTAATCGGTGAATCAGCTACTCACAGAAGGCAAAGACAACATGATGCGGGAGACCATTCCATTTCCTACATCATAAGCATGAGGAAATGTGGGAGAATCCACTTCATGAACTTTGTAACATGGATCAATTGTACCATATGGCATCCACAAATACTTCTTGCAGTAGACGGTAAGGTGCCATGACCGATGAGACAATGTGACTAGATCCCCAAGAAGTAAAGGATTGCTCCATTCGCACCCTCACACATGTGGATACCAAATACACTCGATGAAAGAGTGTGTAGGAATGTTTACCAACCATTATGAGGGTCAGTATCGAAGCCTTATATATATTTCTTTCAGAGCAAAAGGAGTGAACTAACATATCTCCAGAACCCATGTTCTACTTCTCCACGAATCTACAAAGGCCCAAAGAGTTTGATGATGAAAATCTGGTTTGAGAAGCTTGTCCTTCTCGGGGTGTTGATGGTTCATGAGAAGTTTCCACACTCACTCGTCACCTTGGTATGTTCATGCAAGTAGTGAAACCATCCATCGGGGCATAGACATGATACCCACGTCACCAATGACGTGAGGCTTGGGAACTTACTCCTCGTAAGTGTTTTCTAAGAACCCCTGATAGCATCACTTACACCAAAGCCTCCACAGAAGGGGACAATCATTGACTGCTCCCTGTATAAGTATTTGTTCAGATGGGATCATCAGGGGTCTAAACCATGCACAACCCTATTTGTGAATTCCACTTTCTTAGGGTGATGGGGCTGGTGTAGATATGATACACCCTATTTCCTGTGGGAGAGCTCACTTCACTAGAGGTGAGAGATACAAGAATGACAAGAAACCCCACAGGTTTGTCTCAAAGAGAACCAATGTGGCACTTCTTCTAGAGCCCATAGATAACAGTGTTACCCGACGAGGAAGGAGGTGGTGGATGTGATTGAACCGGGGAAAGATGCAAACTACCCTGCCAGTGTGTGCCCATGCAGAAAGTTTCATTTGAAAATGGTGGAAGCACATGCTTCGATCAAGGAAGGAGGCATCATACTCATAATCTATCATGGAGGCCAAGCACGTCAAACTATTACTCGGGATGAAGGCGACCACTAGTGCCATAGTGTTTATTGTTTTATTTGTAAAACGTGGCAATAGTCCACTCCCTGTAGTGTTAACGCATGATTGTGACTTCTAACAATTTTCTATTTGGTAGTCTCAGCATTAGAATAGTATAAATACACTCTCGATAGAGGGAGGAAGGAGTGACTTAGTTGGATTTGGAAACATTCTAAGGTTGAGGCTTTCCATTGTAAATAAGATTTTATGCCTGTGTTATGAATAAAATTGCAGACAAAGAGTTATTTCTCATGGTAGAGATTCATGTGTTGTTGATTCTCCCAATATGTATTTTCCTTTACGTGAAATGTGCTTCCTGTTCTCATTCCAGTTTGTTGATTGTTTTCATGTCTACAACTTTGTGTATAACAATTAGGAATTCATACTTGTTATGCTCCAGCTATTGTTCCAGACATTTATCATTTTTCCTTCTAAAGTTGCGTGGAATTCATCTTGCTGGAACTCCACGCGATGGGATTTTCTCTCTCGTCCTCCAACCACCCGCTAAATATCTCCTGATTACAAGATCAATGGATACATTGCTTTTGTTTGCAACCCCATGCCATTCCTTTCCTTATGCAAGTGTTCCCCATGCAGGTTTTCAACTCCATTTCCAGTGGTCCCTTGCCCCAATAATCGCACCTTACATCTCACCTTCATACACTTTGTCCCATTCAGGATCCTAGCCCCTTGATTATCCTTGATTGAAAATATTACATGGAGTAGACTCTGAAGACAAGCAAGAGATCCCTCTCTGACTGCGCAAGGCCAAAGGCGGAGTCTAAAGCGGTTCTGTTGTTTCCCAGAAGCGGGCCCCTCCCCGCTCGACCTTGGGGGCTCAAAATCTTGGTGCCAACACAACGTAACATTAAAATGGTATGGAAGGTGTCTACACTATATAGTATAGATAACCAATAATAGCGGTGCACTTCTACACCTAGAAAAGATTTTATTCTTCAAGAATAAATCTAAACTTTTGGAGAAATCTGAAGTTTAATAGACTTTCCGTCCCATACCTTTGTTTGGTTCAAACTAAAGTTTAACGACAATTATACAACCAAACATTGCTGGAAAAAATATTTTTCTACTTGGAAAATGGCTATAAAATCCACATTTGAAAGGTGAGCACTCAAGGAAATAAAAGCAAAGTACACCTAGAGTAGATTATTCAAAGACCTATAGGTGACAAGGTCTATTTCAAACCTGTGGAGGTAACATTACCATCACTTCAAATAATCATTGTCCAAGATCATTCTAAGATGTTAAAGGCCTCAAGGGGTCTAATATGAGCCTTTTTATGAAATGATTCAAAATTTGGACTAAAAATACTTTAAGGGAGTTCCTACACTACAAAGACCCTAAAAAAATAATTATATTTCCAATGTATCTATGTTTTGGAAAACTTAAACTGACCTTTCAACTAGTGGAGAAATTGGCTAACATAGACACTAGAAAATGGTAATAGTTGTTATGGAGAAATATTCCTATGGCTTGGGGTACCACAAAAGACAGAATAACTGTAGAAATCAATCCTTTCCTATATGCAAGAGAAACCAAATATCTAACACTAAAGGATCTCGAAACATACCTTATTCCAAACGGTTGATGTAGATCCACGTTGAGCTTTTCCACTCTCGCTTGTGTTAGAAATTTGCTCTCTCAACATTCAGCAAACAAGAAAAGCATGCTATATAATTGTGTTAGACCTACTCTAGCATATATAATCAATAACATATAAGGATTTAAAAGCATCCATGGATTCAACATTCATTTAAATACACATTATTGGACAGGAAAAGATATTTCTATTAATATAAATCAGAGATTACAATAGTGACAACCTCTGTCGGTACATCTGCGAATTGGAGAAACTGAGTCCTCCACCTGGGCCTTTCCCACTTCAATCCTCCATCTCTCGATAGCAAGCTCACAAGCAAAGGAAATCTTGGGAAGAAAACAAAGTGCTCCAAGGAACAAAGGGATGTAGACTTAAGTATAAGCTTTGACAACAATGGACTATAGTTTTCTTGCTCTTCAATTCCTCCCCCTTCAATGTATCCAAAGGGTTCCTTATATAGTGCTTCAATGGGGTAATGGAAGGTGAAATACGAGTGATCTCAAGGCATATGGAAGGCTAAGAGACAAGTGACTTAGATCCACATCAAGGAAAACTCCAAAACTATTTGGCCTTTTGCACACATCCCAATGTACGCGGGTTTAGGGGTCATATCCACATATATATGCGAGAATGGGTTTAGAAGTTTCATATAGCAAATAATGCATGTTTTTTAGGGATGATAGTGGAAACATCAAAGGTACAAAAATGGTCCATGGGGTCCAGAGAGTCTATAGAGGGACAGGGAAGGCCATAAAGGTGTGATCCACCATGTGTGGTAAAATCAGCTGTAACAGATGCCCCCTAATGTGTGAGGTCAGAGGGGTGATACAATGGCTGAAATACATTATAATTCCATCCCAGAAGTGGAGTGATGAATAACCAGGTGGAAGAACCAGCCATCCAATAGTACAATAAAATAATCAAACTCTACATATAACTGCAAGTCCATATAGCAGTCCCAGATACATAAGAGTACAATGGCCATGAATAGGCATGATACAAAATATGACATATGTGGTTATCGACACATACAATATAAATAGATCAGAATCTCCATGATGAAGATATACAAAGGATCATGATCTCCATGAAAATAGAATATATACAATGGATCAAGATCTCCATAATGGTTGAAGATATCTGACATACACTGGAATCAAGTCACGAGAGCTGAAATGTCATGAACACTGGCATGATCAAGGAGGTAACATGTATGGAATGCCACCAATATGCAAAGTCTTCTACACAATTCGCTTCAAGTACATGTCCTACTATGTGAATAGAGGTGTTGAGATCGAACATAGTAGTCCATCGTCTGATTACCGGTCATTGATGTGTACCGTTAACAGACGCGAGATCGCCCACCAATAATGAAAATGGGAATCAAGGTACTAGAGTGCAAAGTAACAAGTGTGAACAAATGTGTTGAGGTAGAAAACTTGAAAGAATCCATTGATCAGGGGACATTGATGTATTCCCAAAAACTGTCATTGGCAAGATAACCTACCACTGATGACTGCAAGTCTCAAGGTACCCAAAAACAACTCTAGATTCCTATCCCAGAATAAATGATCTGAAGTTGATGGGATGAAATCTGCTGGAAGGAGGGCATTAAGGCATCCCCCATCATCCAACATGAGGTACTCAGCAAAGCTGTATAATGTGGAAATATGCGATCATAATGTGCACAAACCAGTAACAGTACCGGGAATGGCCGACATGTAAAGTCAAGAGAAATGAGGAATGGACAACTCAGGTTTCAACTTCATTTGAACAAGAGCATAAAAGCAAATGGCAAATGAATGTAGGCATCATAGACTCAATATAAAAAGCTAAGACATCTCTTCGACAGAGGAGGCATCGACAGAGGCTCCAAAGGGACTGGAAGCTTAACCAGTCGGTGGAGATAAACTCAGAGAAACGAGTACAACTCCTAAAGTCAAACTATTAACCCAAACAATGGATGTGATATACAGTTCTTTGTTCGAAGGCAACACAACTCGACTACTGCCAAAGATAACATCTTTTCTTGTCTGGATTTTTGGTTTTTTTATTTTTTTGGACTTTTTCAAATATTTTGAAAAGCTTGAAAATGAATAAAAGTGCTTTATAGCTACATACTAGGAGGAGACGAGTGGCGATGGGGAAAACAAACTAGTTCCAAACAGCATAACATACCTATGCTCAATGCAAGAACACATATGCAGGATGACGACACTCGGGGGAAATTCCCCTCTCGGTAAAAATGGGGAATCAAGCTGCAAAGGATAAGTAAAATGGATCTACATGGCTAGACATGAGACAAGCTCGAGCTATATGGCTAATAATCAAAGTCAGGGAAGCCGGCATAAGGCTTGATAAGGCAAGCAAAAATCATGATAATGCAAATTACAACTTTATATAAGGGAGTCCTGAGGAGAAAGGCCAACAAAAAGATCAAGAGGAGTATGAGGCTCTTGTGCAAAGTCATGGTGATACTATACAAAGTACTCCCACACCCTAAAGGGAAAATGTCAGCATGGGAACCAAATGCAAAAAAGGATCTAACTAGGGACCCATGTATGGTCAAGCTCTACCATTCACATCATGTCACTTCTAAAAGCAAAAAGAATGTTCTGTGACAAGATAGAATGGGTTTGTACCTAAGGTTATAATGAAACGGTCATAAGGTCATGAAAAATGTAAACCAATATGAAACCTAACCTATATGCCAGTTTAGACATAATACCTAAGATTGGCATGAACGGGTCAACACCATGGTCAAAATGACACTCAAAATGGACTTCTACATCATCAAATTAGTCCAAAATGGTCCACAATGGTCAAAAACGGTCCAAAACTATAGAAAGTGGGTAAAAATTTTCAAAATTTTCAAAAGGTTTTAATAAATGGTAAAAAATTCAAAAATTCCAAATCATTCGAAATTTTTACCCATTGGAGCTCAAAAATTCCAACGTGAATTCCGGGAGTTCCGTCTAATGAAATTCGGCACCATTTGTTCCAGGTAACTCCTCACATCCTCCTCCTTCTGTTTCATGCAATTTTTTCAATTTCCATGGTCAAATTTAATTTTTAAGCCAGTTTAAAATGGTCATTTCATCCCACACAGACATCGAGGTTTTTTCTGTGTATAGGGCTATCCATATGCAAAAAAAACTCCAGAAACTACATACATACACGGTTGTTTTGCAAACAGTCGCGTATGTGGTCGTGCACAAGGTTTTTTAAGGTATAAAATGACCAAAAATCTATTTTTATGTGCAGGATGGTTCTAGAATGGAGAGAGAGGGAACATGGATATGTGCAAGAGGCTGCTCAAGGTGACTTGATGGCTCAATAAGCTCTATGTGCATGCGGTTTGTACAATTTTTGGTGTCTTGGTAGCCTGAGGGCCAAACCAAGATTGCTACAGATGCTAGTATACTACCGGGATCCATACTCAGAATCTTTTCACCTCGACAAGATGTCTTTTACTATAGAGATTGAGGATATATATTTTATTACTGGATTATCCCAATGGGGAGAGGCGGTGAACCTACTCTCTCGCGGGCCCAGAGGTGGACTTACCATTGATGATTACATTGTAGTATACTGTTTTTTAGACACGAAAAAAGGTTGGGAGTCAAATACCGACAAACCCGATTGAAGTACTGGGACTGAAGGCCATACTATTACCACTCGGTAGGATAGCCGGTCTAGCTTCACTCCACTAGGCCTCGTGGCCATTGATGTTCTATGCAGTGGAGTGTATGAGACCCACAGTATACGACTGGAGCACTACACTATTGAGTAACATGAAGCAACAACTCAGTGACTGCAAGATGGGCAGGGTAAGAAACTTCAATTTTGGCAGCATACTAACCATGTTCTTCTTTCAGCATGTACCAGGGCTAAGCCCTAGAGTGGACATTCCTCCACACGGAGTTTGGGATCCAGCCCAACAATGTTGGGCCAATGTTATCCGCAGACTGGGTGGAGGTAGGGTGGCTAAACCCTACCCAACAAACTTTTTCCCATGGTGGCGACAGCAGATCATTTCCATCAATGATTATCCCTATGTAGGGATAAATTTCCAAGGAGATCCGGACATGCGCCTACCACCAGGAGCAACCTACGGTGATATAGGTAACGAATCCCAAACCCTCTTTTTAAAGTTTTTTGAATTATAATTTTTTTTGTTTTTTTTTTATGTATTGACTCGAAAGACATGTTTTGGTGTGATGACACATAGTGAAAATCTATCATGTGTATGCATATGTTGGACCATGATGGCCTAACAGTTTCCCTCATCATAGACGAAGGGGAGGAGGAGATGACATCATGGGTGTGGATGTGAATTAGAAGGTCCAAAGCATCCACACAAACTTTGTATGTTTGACACATAGGGTACCCATGGCACATGTCTAGGACTTTCCTGAGGCCATGCATCGCCAGGTGGTTGGTGTACCATGAGCATGGGTTTGCTTATTTAGATGACTAGCTAGAGCCGTGGTGTTCTATCCTGATCAGAACCCCCCTCCTCCACCTCATTTTTAGAGACATGAGAGTGCTTCATTTTTGTACTACCGTGTATTATATTTTGGTGGCTCAGAAGCCTCATTTTTGTAGTATGACACTTATGTATTGAGACATCACATTTTGGATGTTTAATGAAATTTTTTTACAATGATCGATTGATTTATTTACATGTGTGTAAAAATGTATGTTTGTGATGTTCTTATGGTATATGAAACAGATTCCAATCTAACACATAGTTAGCATATGACTCAACAACTTGATTAAAAATTCTAGAAACATGTATGTATGTTATGTTCTCAAATTGCAGTTCTAGTAATCTCACACATAAGAATCTTCGTAATAATGTCGGATCCCTAACACAATACAATCCATTAAGCTGTGAAAATACTAACTGCGAATGAAGACTTATCTCAAGAGAGAGAACACCATGTGAAATGTAATCTCACAATAACTCGATAACAACACTATATTCAGCAACATTGTTCAAAGAAGGCCATAAACATATGCCTCCTGAAGACAATACATGACCCATAGGAGTATAAATAACCCAAGCAACAAAAGCTGATTTTTGAGTGTGGCGGCTAGCACCATCAACGAATCCTATGGAAGCGAAAGACTCCATCGACATATTCCATAAGAAACGAAAGCAAATCAACAAACTCGATCACCATAATAAAACCTAACTATGCAAAAAACTGTACAGTAATATACAACAATCAGCCCTCACTGAGAATCATGCATAGTATTTTTTAAGATAGAGCCCATTTCTAGGCTCTGCCAAGGTTGTCCCTTCAAAATCCACCTGCTCATAGGTTCCCTTCTCTAACACACATTTGACTACATAAGTACCATGCCACATGGGATTAAACTTCCCTGCCCCCAAGGGTTCTTTAGCTTGATCCCACAAAAGGACCAAATCACCTTCACTAAACCTCCTTGGATGGACAGACTTATTGTACTGGACCTTAGCACGGTTCTTATTAACTTCTAGAGCCACTAGGGCATCCAGGCGTTGCTCATCAAGTTACTCTAAGTGGACCAAACATTCCTCCAATGCAAAGTGTCTAGTAAAAGATCTATAGCTAGTTTCAATGAAGGGATTTCGCATTCAACCGGTAAGACAGACTCCACCCCATGTACAAGCTAATATGGAGAGAAACTGGTGGTAGTCTTAATCATAGTTCTATAGGACCACAAAGATGGATATAACATGATATGCCAATTCGTCTTGCTTTGCATGATGGTTCGTTGGAGAATGGACTTAAGTGATTTATTCACTGCTTCAACCTGTCTATTTGCCTGAGGGTAATAAGAAGAGGAGTGCTCCTACTTATACCCTAAATTCGAAGCCAGCTCTTCCATCATTATATTCTAAAAGTGCCTACCATGGTCAGTGACAAGCTCTTTTGAAATGCCGAACCGAGTAATAATTTTGTTGAAAATGAAATGCATGGTTGTCTCACCTTTGGATTTAACTATGGGCATAGCCTCTGCCCATTCATGAAGTAATCAACAACCACTATAATGTGATGATGCCCCCCAGCCGAAGTTGGGTTGCAATCTATGAATTCAATCCCCTACTTAATGAAGTGAACGACGGTGATAATTGGATGTAGCGGGGAAGGATGCGAGAACATATTGCATTCAAACACCTGATTAGGGTGACACTTCTTGACCACATTGAAACAATCTTTGAAGATCGATGGCCAAAAATATCCCGCTCTCAATATTTTTTGGGCTGTAGAAAGCCCAGATAAATGACCACCACACACCCCTCCATGGAAATCATTCAGGACAACCTTAGCCTCATCATGGGTTAAACAATGACGTAAAATGGAATCCACCCCATGGCGGTACAAAGTGTTATCCACTATAAGCTAGTTCTTAGATACATGACGTAATCATCATTGCTCATCCCACAAAAGGTGGGTAGGGACCTTCAACGTTTTAAAAGATACAATGATATCCCTGTACCATGGATCCAAAGTTGAGATAAGGAATATATGCTCATCGACAAACGTATCCTCATAAACCTCATCCTCCTCCATACTTGGAAAATAAAAAATGAGCTCTGCAAAGACTAACAATTTCTTTGATTTTGCCGAAACGAATTTGAGATCGAATTATTTCAAAATAACAATCCACTTATTATAATTTCCCCCCATCATCCTTCTTGTGAGGACGAACTGAAATGTATTGACATGAGCTACCGCCAAGGTCCAGTGAAGGAGAATGTAATGTCTCAATCTTTGAACTGCATGAATGGTGGCCAAGGCAATTTTCTCCACATGAGAATAATGGATTTCTTTGTCAATAAGGTTTCGACTCAAATAATATATGACATGCTCATGGAGGTCCTCATCCTTTTGAACCAAAACAATACCAATTGTCTCCATGGACACGGCCACATAAATCAAAAAAATTACGGCTATAGTCAGGTGGACTAAATACGAGGGCCGATGCTAAGGCTCACTTAAGAGCATCAAAGGACTCCTAGGTTCACTCATCCCAACAAAAATTAGTGTCCTTATTTAAAAGATGCATAAATCCTTTAGTCAAATTGGCAAAATTAACCACAATTTTGTGTAAGAAATTTTCCATGCCTTGCAAACACTGAAGATGTCTAATATTACGTGGGGGAAACAATTGAAGTATTGCCTCAACCTTTAAGGGGTCGACTCTTACACCCTCCTTGGATATAATGAACCCTATAAAGCGACCAATGGTTATGCAAAATATGCACTTATGAGGATTTAACCTAACCTGCTAATGGCGACATCTTTCAAATACTAATCTCAAATGGTATGGATGACGCACTCTCAGACGAGAATGGGCAGCAAGATCATCCAAAAACACTTTGATAATCATTTTGAGATCATGAAAAATTAAGGTCATAGCCCATTGAAACATGGCTCTAACATCTTTAAGACTGAAAGGCATCTTTCTATATGCAAACATACCCCAAGGACAAATAAATGCAATTTTATGTTGATCCTCGGGTTTGATCTGAATCTGATTATATCCAGAAAAATCGTCCATGAAGGAGAATACTTCGCTTCCCACACACTCATCCAAAATCTGATTAATAAATGGTGTGGGAAAATTATCCTTAGGACAAGCACGATTTAAATCATGAAAATCAATGCATATACAAATGACTCTCTGCTTCTTATCAACTAGAACGGGATTTGAAACCCACTCTGTCAAGGGAACGGGATAGATAAAACCGGATTTCAACAACTTTTCTATATCAACCTTAATAACGGGTGCTTTTCTAGGATTCACTGCATGCAAATGTTGTCGAACAGGTTTTGCATTCGGATAGGTCTTAATTTCATGTTCGACAATATGAGGGTCAATACCTATAATATCCTCATATGACCAAGCAAAGATGTCACGAAACTATTTAAATAGCTCGGTATACTCCTTGATTTCATCAAGGGAACAATCCTCCCCAAGGTAGATGTTCTCAATTTTCCCAAGATTGTGAGAAATATTGATAGGGATAGTTAGTGATAAATTTTCCATGTTCCCATCAGCCATCTAACCAGGAGAATGGAACCACGGGACTACCAATTTTATCACTAAGAATCTCCCTAAAGTCCTCACGCTCCATACGGTGAAGCTAGGGAAGAAAATATGATCTATGATCCAACTCTTCCCAAGGTGGCTCAACCCCAGACATGGCCTCAATAATGGCTTCATCTGATGGAAAAACATCATCAAGGAAATCATGTGCATGAGAGGACTCAACTTCGCATGCAGGAATCACATACGGGTCCTCCTCCTCCATCCACAAAGAGGAAGGACTAGGCTCTACAACACAATCAACATTTAATTGATATGCTATCATTGCTGTAGGGAAAGACACATCCATTTCGATAGGTCCATTCAAAGGACTCGGTGAAGGAAGAATCCAAGGATATTCCATATGGGTTGTGTGAAAAGACACCGAATTCAATGAATATGAAGCCCCATTGAACCTAGATCCGATCATAAGAATGTGTGAAGGACAACTAAAGGTCCCCATAAGAGATGGATACACACCCACACCAAGACTCCCAGTTGTTGACTGAGAATGATTCATAATCAGGATAGAAGCTCCCAACAATCCACTAACACTCAGATTACAAAATTATGTCTGATCAATTGTAACAATCTTCCCATTAAACAGAAAGCATACTACTCGAAATAGACAAGAGGTTACAGCTTGCATACTATACATCCAATTCCATCCCAGTAAAATATTGTAGTCAAGGGGCGCATCAACCACCTCAACCTCAATCGCAATGATATTCCCTCCCAATTGGACCTTAAGAGAAGGAATAATCCTATGCAGCCAAAATGATCTACAATCAAAGGCAGTCAACCTCGTAGCAGATTGAGACAACTCAGGATAACCCAAACCCTTCTAGCATGACAAAGACATCATAGAAGAAGTAGCGCCTTCGTCAATCACACTGCGTTTGATGGTCATATTAAGACACTCTGCATGAATCGAAAGAGACACGTAGTAAGGCAAGCGAGGCTGTAGTCCCATGGTTTCAAATTTGATGATGGAATAAGAGTTATCATCATCAATCCCAAGAGAAGAAAGCAAGGATTTCCTTTGTGGAGGACAACTCTAAAGTACTTCAAGTGCGGACATCACACAAGGAGTTTGTCCCAAATCCTCGACAATGGAATAGTTCTAAGCAACACAGGAATTAGGATTGTGCCTCGAATTATTTAGGAATCCCTTAGGAATGCGAGGTGCAGTTTTAGGCTTATCCATAGGGTTTTCAATACACAAAGGGCTCTCGGGTGGAGCGGGTTCTTTTCCAAGGTCCGGTTGTGACGAACCATAATCTTTCGCACAAGTCACAACCTTAGTAGCACGTACCATGTTGATGCAACCATGAATAGTATTGGATTTTGGTGGATTTTGATCTCCACCCGATGCATAATGAGGATTATTGGTCCTCGAGTTCATATTTTCATGATGGGTTAAAGGATTAGTTAGCACAGCTAGGCCCTATGCTATGAATCTCGAGGCATCTTCCATATGAGGGCACAAGTGAGTGAGGTGGTCATCCTTACACAATTTGCAAGGAAACTTAACCTTACATTTAGACTTCTTGTCCCCCTCAGCATTGCAAGAATTCTTGTCATTAAGATTAGCATTTTTTGTTCTTTTTCCCACCCTTACAATTATTTTTTTCCCTTTTTCTTATTCCTTCTAGGCTATTGGTTGCCCTTTTGGTTCGACGATTGCATGAAAAGTACACTCACCATTTGGGTGGGTTGAGATGAAGATGTGGCTTGCCCCGAGGTGGATTGGTTAATAGATAATTGGATCACTTGTTTTACAAATGAATCCACAGGTTTGGCACTTGTAAAACCCACAATGCCATCAGCATGTGGTCTAGGCTTGATCTTGGGATCAAAACTAGACCGCAGAGCATTAGGTATGATCTTGTACAAAAGTCTGGATTGAGTGTAAATCAAATCCAACTCTTGTGCACTAAATATTACTTGTTCCTTGTTCTGCACTTCGGATGTAGAAACATCCTTCATGATGTAAGGTAACAATGATTTGAGGAACCACTTAAGGATAAATTCTGGTAGTATGAAGGCTTTAATCAATCTCTTCTATCTACACCACTCTTGAATATGATCTGAGATATGTGTGGCTTTGTCTTGTTTAAATTTAAACAAGAGCTTAGTACCAACGTTGTAACACACAGGTTACTGAAATTGATTGTGGAAAGTCATAGAAAGGTCATCGAATAAAATGAATGCCACCCTTGGTAACTCTATATACGATTTTTTTGTAGGCCCGGTGAGGGTGCGTTTGTTGTACAGGATTACACACCTAATAACCTAAGGTCTGGGGTTACCAACATACTCAATTAACTTGCAGATAATTGACTTCTAGAGTGCAGTAAAGGAAATAGGAGGATGAGAAAGACTTACTCTATTAACGAAGGTCGATCCTTGCTTGTCCTCTTCCGCTCTGCCTCTCCTCTAAAGTATTCAGGGACGCTTTCTCCTTCACCTGTCAAGAAACAATCTTCCAGATACAAGATGATTCATATATATATAAGCAGGTTAGATAAATCATATATAAAATGCAGAAACAAAAACATTTATCAAACCAAGATACATGAGACACATATGGAAGAAGGATTCTCTTTATTATCAACAACGAAAGAGTTCAGATTACAACCCAACGCCTGAGACAAGGACTCCTCTGCAACCAAAGGATTCTGAGTTCCACTGCTCCAAATACTTCTATATCAAATCCACCAGCATAACTTTGCTCTCCAAGTGTATATATCAAACACCCTCCCAAAGGCCTGTATTTATATGGATGAAATAAGGCAGTTTCGAAGGTTGAGGAGTTTGAGACAGTTAAGATGATTAAGGTAACAATGTTTAACTAATCTCAAGTCATCGTGTGTTTTATTTTTAAATGTCAAAGGTAGGCATCCGCGGGTATTAAGAAAGACAACCCGCGTATGATCCGCGACTTTCTATAAGAGCAACCCGCGGATACATTCATCCGTGACTTGCAAACACCGACACTCGCGGATGATCCATGAGTTGCATATGGATAGAGTCGCGGATATGTGTTGACATATCTAAAAAAGGCAAAGTAAACCATTGGATGGATAATGAATGTCATTTATAAGAAGCCCATCTATAGTGTTTTGGGCAAACATCAATCCATAGATTTCCTTTTGTGTGCCAACATGAGGGATGTCAGCACTCGGATAGAGAGGTGCCATTCAGGTGTATAACAGATGCCCCCTAATGTGTGAGGTTAGAGGGAAACGATGGCTGAAATACATTATAATATTTATCTTTGGAGAATTCAGAAATCCAATGGAGCAGAGAGAGTACCTGAAACAAATAGATAGTAATGTCATATTCAAAGTTACATCTAAGGATGCTTGTTGGGGCGCATACTACATGTTTGGGTAACTCCGCAGTTAATTAGAAATGTGTAAGCGGAGATATGGGCCAAGACAGTCTTAGGGGTGTCAGGGTAAGTCAAAACCCTCTTTTTTTAATAAACCCATGGTTTAAATCCAGGGTTTAGGGTTTTTGGGTGCCCATGGTTTAAGACCATGGTTTTGTAAAATTGCGCAGTATAAATAAGCGCTTGTGTAAAAAGGATAGGTTAGGATTTTTGATGTAAAGAAAGATAAGGTGAATTAAGGTTGGTTTTTGTAAGAAAAGGATAAGTCCCAGCTGTGTGCGTGGACAACCTCTGCAGCTGTGTGCGCAGAGGGTTTTTGCAAGGAAGGAAAGAAAGACCTGCAGCTGTGTGCGCAGGAGCCTGCTGCTGTGTGCGCGGCTGATAAAGGGTTGAAGGGATCTGCAGCTGAGTGCGCAGATCAACTGTGGTTTTGAGGAAAGAGGAATAAAACGCAGTTTTTGGACGTAGCCCCTACACTGGGGGTGAACCACGTTATATTTGGTGTAGTGGTTTTATTGTGTTGATTCTGTTTCTGTTATTTCCATGCATTAAACTGAATACATCTGATAACATAAGATCACTGTTAGTAATAAGCTTCGCTGTGAATTCCCGGTAGTGGGTTATGTAAATTTAGTTTGTTTATTATGCTGCAAGGTTATATGTGAATGAATGATAAATGTACATGTGGTGATTAATAATTATGTTCAAAGGCTAAGGTACAGTAATACCCTTCTCTGCATGCAGAAACCTGATTCTACGGCACCCCATTGCTGTTTCGGGTGAGACTGCAACCTGCGCGTAGGTTGTTGCCGAAAGGGCCAACACGGTCGGTCTTTTGTTGGTGCGACGCATAAGGATTTAACCCGGGTCTGCCCTATTTCCCAACAAATTGGTTCCGTTTCCGGTTGAACTCAGTACTTGCTCAAGAAGGGTTTACCTTGTACCACAAGGGCTATGTTCTGGAGGCCCTCTGTGAAGGACATCAGGGATTGGTTTGCTGAGATCTGTTTGCAATTTGCGCAGCATGAGAATACGAATCCGTGTCGAAGTGCAAGTGACTTTTTACAATGGTATGTTTTTTGTGATACTTATGAAATTTTCTTTGGCCGTTTCCATATAGAGTTGCACCAGTGGTTGTCTAGGTTAACAGAGAGGAGGACGAACTTTAAAGCTCGACGGATTCCTGTGTGGACCCCTGCAAGGGTCAACCTTGTGCAACACGTGAACAACGCGGTATCCCGCGCTGTCGATTTCTGGACGACGCGCACATTGGAGGCCTTCGTGACAGAATTTTCCATTGATACAAGCACTTCTTTCAGCGAAGCTGAACGGCAGTTCTTTAAGGGGCCCCGTGGTAAGTTTTTAAATTCCTTAAGCTTGAAGATTAAAATACTATTGGTTGAAAAGGGTATCTTATTATTTGAGTCCGACCGCTAGTTTAGTAGTACTAACATATGTTTGCAAGTGAGATTACTTTCGACGCGCAAAGTGGGTTGCCCCGAAGTGAGCAACGGTACAAAAGGAATTTTGAATCCTACTCTACAGGACAGACCACCACACACCCCTCTGTCAGCCCCCCCCAACCCCACCCCCACGGAAACCCCCCCGTTACCCCCCAGCGTCGCTTTGTTACCCCTAAAGTTCGGTCGCAGTGTGACAGACAACCAAGTCCAAGTATACCGCCCAAAGGTCAACCTAACCCCGTAAATCCCCCACCCACCATGGCCCACCTTGCTGACGACATTAAGCTGCCCATTTTTAAAGGAATGGGATCAGAAGATCCTGAACAGTTCTGGTTTTTATGTGAGGCCATTTGGAACGCGAAGAGTATTACCGACCTGGATGTGAGAACCGCGCAGCTCATTACCTCCTTTCGCGACTGGGATTTGACCTGGTTCATGAAATTCTCCAATAATCAGCACCCCACTTTGGATGAAATAAAGGCCGCCATCATTAAGGAATTTAAGAAACCAAAATCAGAATCCCAGAGCATCACTGAACTCAAAGAGATTCAACAGCGGCGCGGCGAATCAGTCTGGGATTTTGACTAGAGATTCAAAGTCTTATTAGACCAAGTAAGCTTCACTATTAGTCCTGCGCAGCACAAGGAATGGTTTATCGCTGCGTTATTACCGCATATCAGAACGCCGCTCATGCAACAGAAGGTTGCTGACCAGCAAGAGGCTCTGGAAATCGCCATGAAGCTAGAGACCGCTCCCGTCGGAGACAATTCTGGGCTTGCTCAAATCCAAGCGCAGTTGGCCGCAATGGCCCTGGAACTTCGTGACATGAAGAAAGCTAAAACCAGCCGAGAGGAGGTCTGGTGTACGCAATGTCGGTCTGAGGGTCACGATAGAGACCAGTGCCCCCTGGTCAGAACCTACCTAAACACGGGCACGCCTACCCAATTCAATGCTGGTGTGATATATTGTGAGATTTGCCATGCTCCGGGCCAGCATCGCCCTGAGAACTGCCCCCTTCTTCAGAGATATGTTCCAGTTCCCAAAAACCCCTACTGTCAGTTTTGTAAGTCCGTTGGGCATAATGAAGAATAATGTCGTAGCTATGACCTTATGCGTGAGCGCACCTCTGATACCTACCGAGTCCACAATGAAGCCCAGAACAATGATGGCTAAGGTTACCGTGGCGGCGCCTCCGGTAGAGGTACTTTTGGTGGTCGCGGCCGTGGTGGGATGACCGGCAGAGGTAGAGGCTAGTTTGTGTGTTACAATTGTAATCAAGCGGGTCACTTGGCTCACGACTGTTAGAACCCCACTACGACATGTCGATACTGCCGCGTAGTGGATCATGTGATTGAACAGTGCCCGGAGCTCCTTGCAAAGATACAGGAAAACAACCGTGGTCCTACTCCAAGTATTCAGCTGATTTCCGTGGAGCAAAGACCTACCCCAGCCCTCAATGTGGTCACCCGGAGTGGAGCTACGACCCATCCTCAAGACTTGCCAAAGCAATCTATTACGATGTGCGCACAACAGGCCTCCAAAACAGTCCCAGCCCTTGGCCCTGCGAAGGATAACACACCAGTCCAGGAGGCCCGGTGCGATACTGTTGATGGCGCTGTCAAAATACCTGGGTCGCAGCTACAGGGGGCCTCGACCGATAAAGTAAGTACACTATCCTCTTTCTTGCAGAGCTGTATGAAACTCTTGCGCAATCAGACCGCTCTAAACGAGCTGCAAAAAGTTCTTGCTGTCACAGACCCTCAAAGAGGAATTGATCAGGAGAAAACTGTTAGTCATGTCCGAAGAACAGGAAGGGAAATGAGGTTGAATGTCCAGATAGGAGAATATGATATGACTGATGTCATCCTGGATCTTGGATCAGACGTCAATGTCCTCCCTAAGCAGACCTGGGGACAAATGGGAAAGCCTTCCCTGGTTTGGTCACCTATACAGCTGCGACTAGCTAACCAGCAACGGATTGTACCGCTAGGGAGACTTCTTAGTGTCCCAATCGACATCGACGGGGTCAATACTCTAGAAGACTTTGAAGTTATTGAGATTATTGATGACAGCAACCCTTATCCAGCTCTGTTGGGAATCGAGTGGGCCATGGCCAATGCTGCAATCATCAACCTTAAAAGGCGACAGATGACCTTCGAAGGAAACGGCCTGCGTGTTATTATACCCCTTGACCCATCTCAAGGAGAAAGATATACAGAACCCATCAGAGATGAAGGGGAGTAGGATACTCTAGACCACATCTATAACATCACAGCCACGGATGCAGATTATGTCGAACCTAATGATGATGGTGTAATGGATTGGCAATGCGATAGCTCCTGCGTGTCTGATTCAGATGATGGTATGGAGAATTGGAAACAATGACTGTACGAGCTACATGGCCATAGGTGCGCGCAGATCACTCAGTCTCTTCGATGCATTAGCGCACAGCCTCGAAAAATGCCTGCCCCGGTTGGGATGACAGATGCTAGAAAAATTATTCTGCCGATACCAGAACAAGTACCTCAGTCACAAAACATCCAACATCTAGAAGTAGCAATAGACGCTACCGCGGCATGGGGGGACGACCATACAGAGCTTCAGCTCCGTCGGGGAACCTACCAGAAAGTCGTGCGCCCCACATTTATAAGGCAAGCTCAGGCAGTGCAAAGTAAGTTCAAAGGGAAGAGCCAAGACGCTCGCACCTCAAATTTAATCATCCTATCGCAGATATTACTAGGTCGGGTCGAAGGGAACCATTGGGCTGAAGTTGCTCATTACCCCGAAGCTGTGACCATGTTTCTGTCGTAGCCCAAAAATGTAGCGAAGTCCAAAATACGACCGTTGGGAGACAATCAGTTTGGCAGCGGTGGGAGTTTAATTGCTTTAAATGGCTATACTAAGACCGGTACCCGTAATCGCGCCCCACATGGACAAGATTTCCACCAGATTTGGTGCCTTCAATGCACTGTCCTTCCCGACTTGATCGATGGCGTGTATAAGAAGATGCCTAAGTTAGGAAAAATCGCATCCTGCATTTCTTCAAGCTTTGTGAATGAACCCATGACCACTGAAAGCGAGCTTGATGCCTTGGTCAGAGAATTCGAGCAAGAGGGTCTGATCACTTTCTCTACTCGGCCGCCTGCCATCGCTTCCTGTGAAGCCACTCCCCCAGCGCCACCACGGCCGATGCAGACACGGTCTGCTAGGAGAAAATCTAGAACTAAAATTTGAACCAAGCGCAACCAAGACCGGCCGCAGCAAACAGGGCAAACACCAGCGGCTCATCCTATGGAGCCCTCTGGCTCCGCACAGGCCCCGGCTGGGGGACGGGAGAACATTCTGCCACCACGACCAACATATCTACCACCAGTTCACCCAGGCACTGCGTTACCCCGTCGGACAAAGCAATTTACATTAGCCACACCTTCGTTACCCTCAGGCGTACAGCTGATTGGTAGTATGACACGGAAGATTGATCGGCTTAAGTACAGCGACCATGATACCAATGACCATGGCAAGTTTCCACAGTTCGACCCAGCTGAATATCTGCACCATGTCAAGTATCCCGATCATAAGGTCACACTGCTGGAAGTGCAAACATGGGCTGTGGGCCTAGACAAAGCTGGCCTACTCAAGCTATTTCACATTCCCCATTTTGGAGCGGCATACATGTGACTGTAGTAGCCAAACAGTTACTAGCCTTGGTGCATGACGGATACTTATGGATAGGGGACCAGAAAATTCCTATTGACGCTGCCCTCATCCATAGGATCACAGGTTTACCCATAGCAGGACCAGATCCGGGAACCGAGTTTCCGTCCAAACATGACGACACAAAGCTCGCACAAACCATGAAGGAGCGGTTTGGCCTGACGAAGGGGAAGCGGGGTTATCATACTTCCGCGATTCGGGAGCAGCCCATTCGGTTTGTAGCTGAACTCTTAGCCTGCAAACTCATAAGGAAATGCAGGCCAACTGAAGTACCTGCCCCGGTTATCAGGATTGCTATGAACTGCGCTGAGGGGTATACTTATAATTGGGCTGGCTATCTTGCCAAGGAGTTTTTGGAGGATGCCCGCGATGCGCAAGAAAAAGGTAGACCTTTTCATTATTCCTGGCTTATAATTCTCATTGCATTAGTTGGGTGGAAGGAACCCACTGAAGCCCAGTTTGTCGAAATAAACCCTGGCACGCCAGGGGCCGCAAGGTATGCCTCCCTTTGGGTATCCTCAGATAAGGAAACTCAACAGATGACGAACACTGTGTTCGTCTTCTATGCTATGAGCCTTCACTATGAGATAGTGCGAATACCTCGACTTACCAACGAAGTGTTCTCTCAATACGAGGGTGTCGTGCACTTTAGTGCCGACATGCATCATGTTTTCATTCAAGCTCGTGCAGATCCTCAACGGCAATGTTTCAAATTACCATATGTAGTCACTGAACCAGATATCCGGCGGATCGTTCAGCTATGGCCAGCTGAATGGCTGAAAGATTTAGGGAAAAAAACCTCTATTCCGGTTCCTCTAGCTACCAATATTGGCGCAGGTACGAGTCAGGCGTAGCAGCATAGCCCATTGGAAGATAGCGAAGATCCCAGTGATTCGCAGATAAATGACAACGGCCAGGGTGGAGATAGTGAACAGGATGAGTAGGATGAACAGGATGAGGAGTCGGTTAAGACCATAACAGATCCTACCCCACCAGTAAAGCGCAAGTCACCCGAAGTAGCCGAGGTAACCAAGCCACAGTCCCGCAAAAAGGTAAAAGCATCAAAGGATAAAGATATCGAGGACGAAGCCGCTATCACGATGGATGCACTGGAGCATGCCCTCAAACAGTCTACAACAGCTCTTACCGAAAAATGGTCCGAATTCACGGAACTACATCTTGCTGGCCTCGCAGGTATTGCAAACAGGGTCTCGGAGTTAAAGGAGCTAACCACAAAATCAGCACCTAGTACTGCGACAAGGAGCACTATGGCACCCACGCAGCAGGATATTAGGCAATGGCCACTCCGGGATCCCCAGGGACAGGTATCAAGTGCAATTCTGATGCAGCCTGACATTGATTCTCGACCCCAGACAAATATAACCATGGAGCTTGATTATACAAAGATGCCTATGTCAGAGTTGCACCTCCGTCAGCTTGCGATTACAAAAGAAATACATACCAGAACCCAAGTATCAAAAACCCAACTGGAAGACTCCATCAAGCAAAACAAAATTCTCGCCGCACGCTTAGAAGAGATCGCACAACAGAAGAAAGAGGCTGAACAGACAACAACTACGCTAATGCAAGCATTGGATGAGGCATGCCGGAGTCTTTCTGACTACGACATATAGGAAACAGAGGAACCCAAGCAGAAGATTGCTAAGATGAGAGATTATGCCCAGCGGTCCCACGATGAGCTGGAAAGGATGAAGATAGAGCATCAGCAACAGATTGCAGAACTTCAACTGCGCATTCCCCCTGACACCCCACCAGAGGTCCGAGAACAGCGCCAGCAGGATATCCAGGCTTCAGCAACAAAAATATCAGACAACGTGGCTAGTGTTGCAAAACTAATGGAAGACAGCATAGAAGCATGGGAAAACCTGCAGGACCATCCAGATGTAGGGAAAATTCAGGAAACTATCAAGTTGCGCCAGGATGAGTTAGACGCAGTCCGAGTAGAAATCAAGATGCTGCCACCTATGCAGAAGATGGATAAAGTCAAGCGCAGCAAGGAACTTCAACAGGAAATCGAGTCTTCCAGGACGAAGGTGACGATGCTGGAAAATGAGTTACAGCCCCTGGTTGATGAAGCATTAGAATTGACCAATACTGCGGAGAGCCAGCTCAAAATTTTGAAGACCTATGACACTTTTGCGCAGGAAAAGGCTGACATAGACTCTTCTGTAGTATTACAAGAACTAGTGGAAAAAGAGAAAGCCGCTGATGAGATACTGCATAACCTCACCAGTCGCTTCCAGGCCCTCACGCAGAAAATTCACCCACCAGAGTCTTCGAAGAGTGTCCCGAGACGGGCCACTAGTGAGTCTTAGGGGCCTGTTGGGGCGCATACTACATGTTTGGGTAACTCCGCGGTTAATTAGAAATGTGTAAGCGGAGCTATGGGCCAAGACAGTCTTAGGGGTGTCAGGGTAAGTCAAAACCCTCTTTTTGTAATAAACCCATGGTTTAAATCGAGGGTTTAGGGTTTTTGGGTGCCCATGGTTTAAGACCATGGTTTTGTAAAATTGCGCAGTATAAATAAGCGCTTGTGTAAAAAGGATAGGTTAGGCTTTTTGATGTAAAGAAAGATAAGGTGAAGTAAGGTTGGTTTTTGTAAGAAAAGGATAAGTCCCAGCTGTGTGCGTGGACGACCTCTGCAGCTGTGTGTGCAGAGGGTTTTTGCAAGGAAGGAAAGAAAGACCTGCAGCTGTGTGCGCAGGAGCCTGCTGCTGTGTGCGTGGCTGATAAAGGGTTGAAGGGATCTACAGCTGAGTGTGCAGATCAACTGTGGTTTTGAGGAAAGAGGAATAAAACGCAGTTTGTGGACGTAGCCCCTACACTGGGGGTGAACCACGTTATATTTGGTGTCGTGGTTTTATTGTGTTGATTCTGTTTCTGTTATTTCCATGCATTAAACTGAATACATCTGATAACATAAGATCACTGTTAGTAATAAGCTTCGCTGTGAATTCCCGGTAGTGGGTTATGCAAGTTTAGTTTGTTTATTATGCTACAAGGTTATATGTGAATGAATGATAAATGTACATGTGGTGATTAATAATTGTGTCCAAAGGCTAAGGTACAGTAATACCCTTCTCTGCATGCAGAAACCTGATTCTGCGGCACCCCATTGCTGTTTCGGGTGAGACTGCAACCTGCGCGCAGGTTGTTGCCAAAAGGGACAACACGGTGGGTCTTTTGTTGGTGCGACGCATAAGGATTTAACCCGGGTCTGCCCTATTGCCCAACAATGCTATGTTCAATTTACTGGAACACTAGCTCCTTTACAATATTTGAGTACATCATATGATACGGGTATAAACCACTTATATTACAAAGGTGGATCGAAGCCACAATATACAATAATGATGAGTCTTCAAAGATCTGGAAGCTGTATATAGGAATGGAACATAGACTTGCACAACTTAGTCCATCAATGAGGAACTAAGGTCTTCATAAAGGATCCCAAAGAACCAGTAAAATCCAAGCCATGTGAATAAGGGTAAGCTGAAGTCGAACATGGAAAGGATTCAATAGTTTGTCAATTAATAGATGATAATCGACAACTGAAGCAAAGGAATTCACAAAGGATGAAAGTGAATCCTGAGGTACTATCGTCAAAACTCTAGGTTGTCATCTTCAGGAAGTACTAAAACGGAACCATGTTGTGATAAGGAAGGCAATAGATCCTCCAACGGATAACAAGAGTGAATAGGAACTCGACAAAAGAAGGGAGACACAAATAGATAACAAATATAACAATGATGGGATCAGGCTATAGATCAAACATTGGGTAGAATCCTTGAACAGTGAGCACAACACAGAGATGACCCAAGGAAGTGTATAACTTATAGATAGAAAAACTAGACTTATCTTTCATGTAGGAGACATGCTCAGATTCCCCAGATATAACGGACAAGAGGAGGAGTAAAAAAAAACTCAAAGTGATAGCTGAACAAAAGTGGACACTGAAACATGGATATCGAAAAACAAAGAGTGCTATGTTCAAGGATGACATGCTGCCATTACTGAAAACAAGAGAAAACTTCTTCCTTACCTTCCCTGTTAAGTTTTAACGATTCGAGGAAAGTCAACTCGCTTCTCTCTTAATTTTTTAACAAGCTTGAAGAGATGGGAAAATAATGCTTGATAGTATCATTGATTCATGGATTTAATGAGCCCAAACTAGTACATGATCAGTCAGTGTTTTCACATTTAGAGAGTCTGAAAACTCCAAAGAAGACTCCAGGGGGGTCCTTTTTCATCCAATTTAGTCTCCTGAGGCCGAAAAAGTATAAAACAAACCACAGAAGAACTCTCTTAACTTCTGAAGAAGAAAAGGTGAACCTTTTTTGTACTTAGTCAGGGAGGTCCGAAAAAGGTTAAATTACCACCTACCCAACGCTCCTCCCAAAACAGCATAAAATAGCTTGAGTTTTATGAGTGTAAAGGAAAGCAAGATCACTCGGAAAGATCCATTTGGTTATGAGAAATGGGGTTTACAACAATAAAATCGTTTCTTTGTTCTTAGTGTTTAACGAGCATGACAAAGACACAAAGTACACTAAAAATATTTTTCATGTTTGGGTCCAGAGCACGAAAAAGAGAAATCTAAGCTCAAACTGGGTGTTCCTTTTCCATAGATTTAGTCCCGCAAGTCCGGAAAAGTGATAAACCTATGCCTGAGAATACTCTTCCCAATTCAAAAGAAAAGAGAGTGATCATTTGTCGTATTATTCTGCATGGTCCAAGAAAGAGATAACCTACCACCAATGTGGATGCCCGTTCACATATTCTTAACGAGCTTGAACGGACAAGATAACTCAGCAGTCAAGTCTATTTTGAAGGAGTTAGACCTGGGCCTAAAGAAACTCCATAAGGGCGGGGAGTCCTATAAAGGGATAGCTTGTAAACAGAGACTCAAAAGAAGCTCTGTTTGGCGTGAAAAATAGCTAAGAGGATACCCTTGGACCTTGAATAGTGGCGGCATGAGTACCATAGAATGAAAAAGGCATAGAAGAAGGATACTCATGAAAAAAGGGTCCTAGCCACGGAAGAACAATGGTAAAGATAAGGGACTAATGGCTTAGAATACCATAGTCCGTGGCAAAATTTTGATTGCTAAGGTTAAATGTGGAGTGAAAAGATGCCATCAAGTATTGGAAATAACAAAACCACCCTATTGGAGCAACAACACTTTGTAAAAAGTGATAAACCTGTTCCAAGGTAGAAAAATTATGGTATTAGTTGATTGGCATTTCAAACTATGGAAAAAGACCCACTTTATGAAATTTAATTTCTATAAATAGGTCAAAAATTAAAACAATTCTCACCATTTGAACTTTTGAGCCACAAAAAGCAAATTTACCCTCTACCTTTGATTGATCATCGTGGACAATTGGACCGACAAAATCGAAATCCGCCAACTGGAGGTAATTCTACACCCTAAGATCGTCAAATTGATCCAAGCAAATGTTAAGTTTAATGGTGAATTCAATATTTAAAAGCCTCCAAAACTATAGCAGGGCACATCCACGGGTTGCTGACATGGAAACTCGCGGATACGCGTTATATCCGTGGGTTGCCTAACTAGACATCCGCCGATGGTACGCGAATTGTCAAATTGGACAATCGCGGATACTGCGTGGAGGAGGAAAGCTCACATATATGTAAAAAATTTTAAATTTTAATATGGAAATACTGAATCCAATTGCTTGTATTTGCTAGGTAAAATATGGTTCTGGAATGGAGGGAAGGGGAGCATGAAATAATGGACCAAGCGGCGCTCCAAAGCGCACCCACCATATAGGCATTGAGAACCAGTGGGCTGCTGAAATTATTTTGTACATCACCCATGTGGGCCAATGTCTGCATACTTGAGTTCATGGTCAATTATTGGGATCATGATATGGGGATGTTCAATCTACAAGGTGAAACCCTAGAGCTTACCGTGGAAGACATATATTTCATTACCGGGTTGTCACAACGAGGGGCACCGGTGAACTTGGAGGGAACTGGTAGGGGTGGTGACCCCTTAAGTGTCCAAAACTATATAGACATATTCTGTACACTGAGAACTCAGAGAAGGGGAACCAGTGTTCCAATTGCAGATATCCAAGATTTTACTCTTCAGGTATTAACTAGCACCATTCTGAGAATAGCAGGATCTTCAGCGTTACATTTGGCCACCAGGAATCAAATGAGGGTAGCAGTTGACTATTTCAGAGGTGCTCTCTATGATTGGTGCTCGGGAGTTGCCTCCATCATGAGGAGACATCTATCTGACTGCAAGAGAGGAATATGCAATAATTTTGGCTATGCGAGCATATTCGTGGCATTCTTCTTCTTCGAGAGTACCATCAATGAGCTCCGCTATACCATTACTGATCAGATCTCCACGTCAGCCAAGGTTGAGCAGGTGGGGTGACATCTTCCTCTGTCAAGGAGGAGGGGACATAGTACACAGTGTATATGATGATGACTTCTACACATGGTGGGAACGACAGCTGCCGACATCGGAGCAGTTTCCATATGTCGGGTTGGACTTCCGAGGTGACCCCAACCTTGTCCTCCCTCTAAGAGGAGCATGGTGTGAGCTAGGTAAGTAATTTTTATTTTTTATCATTTTCAAATTTTTATGAATTTTTCAATGATAGATATATACATATGTACAAGTCTTAACCCTATTCATGTGTCAAAATGGAGATATTGGACCGGTCTTCCCTGAAGGGCACCCTCACATGTTCGTTCGTCTAGTTGTAGGGGAGGATCCATGATTGATTAGGGTACTAGAGGGGAAGCTGGCCAGGCTGACCCAACGAGTACCGACCATACGGATAGAGCATATCCCTATAGCCATGCAGTATTTTGTTGTGGGGGTTCCACCGATTTGGCTACGTCTTTTCAGATGAGTGGCTAGAGTAGTGCTCGTATATAGAGATGCGGTGGAGGCTGCCGAAGCCAAGGAGGCTAAGGAAGCCAGGGTGCATAGGGACCATGGGGACCAAGGAGGTCCTAATGGCCAGGGTGGTCGGGGTTAGTTCTAGGGCATTTTGATGGACTATGATCCACATTTTTGAACATTTTGTATATGACGGGATCTAAGAATCAGACTTGACCTATCTACAGACAGATATTTTACATATATATATATATATATTGGTGTTTATTGTTAGTTTATTTACAAGTGTTTCTTATATGCTTGTTGTATATTTTTATAAAATGTGTGTGAGATGCCAATCAAAAATGTAATTAGCATATGCATCAGTCAATGAATTTTGGTTTCGTGGAATATGATTGAAAGTAATAACCTCAAAATGTCTTTCTAATAAATGAATTTTCATGAACTGACGTAATAAGATAGGATTTCATACCTGATAAGCTTGATTGAGCTCGGAAACCACCAACTGAGAGTCCAAACGGACCTCAAACTGGGTGATACCACATGACAAAGCATCCCATAGGATCTCAATGACGGCCCTATACTCAGCAACATTATTCGAAGCAGGACCTAGACAAGCGCCTCCCGTGGCGACAAGCTGTCCTGAGGGAGAATAGATAACCCACGCTGGTGAAGCTCGGTTACAAGTATGACAGCTGGTGCCATCAACGAACCCTATATACCATTCGGAAGACATTTGCAACAACCAGTAGATATATATAAGAAACAAAACTGACAACCTAATGCATAAAAAATACATACACTAAAAACACAAAGAAAAAGTGCTAAGCCTAAGCATAGTACTTCTTCAAGTAGAGCCCATTTCTAGGCTCAGGTAGCTTGTTCCCATCGAAATCAATTAACTCATATGCACCCTTACTTAATACTTTTGACACGACATAGGGTCCTAACCACATAGCCTTGAATTTTCCTTCCCCCAGAGGTTCTTTATCTTGGTCCCAAAGCAAGACAAGTTCCCCTTCAGAAAAAACCCTAGGTTTGACCAATTCATCATATTGAGATTTAACCCTCTTTTTATGAGCCTGATTAGCAGTCAGCGCATCTCTACGTTGTTCATCAAGGTGTTCTAAATGTACCAGATGTTCTTCAAGCTCAGTCATATCAGGAAACACATGAATGGATATCTGTAGAGATGAGATTTCACATTCAATCGGAGTAACTGCTTCCACCCCGTGAATGAGTTGGAAAGGTGAGAAACCCGTGGCAGTATTTACGTTGGTTTGATAAGCCCAAAGAGCAGGATATAATATGATTTTCCAATTAGAGCAGGCTGCATCAATTGTCCATTTAAGGATAGTTTTTAAAGTCTTGTTTACAGCCTCAACCTGACTGTTTGGTTGTGGATAGTATGGAGAAGAATGTTCTTGTCTAAATCCGAGCATAGTAGTCAGTTCCGTCATCATGTTATTTTGAAAATGACTACCATGGTCAGTGACAATCACTTTGGGTATACCAAATCGTGCAATAATCTGACTGAAAACAAAGAAATCTGATGTTTCCCCGTTGGCTTTGAAAGTAGGCATTGCCTCTGCCCATTTTGTAAAATAGTCAACATCGACAATGATGTATTTATGCCCCCCAGCCGAGACTGGCTTGCATGTCATGTAATCAATCCCCCATTTCATGAAGGGGCCTACCAAGAAAACGGGAAATAACAGAGAAGGATGCGACCAGATCTTCCTGGTGTAAAGCTGACACGGATGACAGTGTTTCACTGCTTCCACACAATCTTTAAAGATCGTGGGCCAGAAATAACCGACGCACAATATCTTCTGGGCCGTTGCTAACCTAGATAAATGAGCCCCACATGCTCCACTATGGGAATCATTTAGGAAAATATCAGCTTCCTCATGAGTAAGGCAACGACGCAACACAGAATCTACCCCTCGTCGATATAATGTATCTCCTATAATGAGGTAGTTCTTGGCATGAAGGCGTAACTTACGTCGTTCCTCCCTAGAGGAAGCTGCAGGATACTTTAGAGTCTGTAGATATATAAGAATATATCCATACCAAGGATCAGAGGTGGATATCAGGAAGATGTGCTCATCTGGGAATGAGTCATCTTCAACTACTACATCTTTTTCTGTAGGAAATTTTGCTATAAGTTCAGCAAAAACTAAGGACTTCTTAGACTTAGCGGACTGTAAATCCAAGTCAAAATATTGGAGAATGACTATCCATTTATTAAATTTTTCCCCAACAATCCATCGGGATAAAACATATTGGAACGGATTGACATCCGCCACTACTGTGGTGGTCCTCAGTAAAATGTAGTGACGTAACCTCTGTATAGCATAAACAGCTGCTAAGGCTAATTTCTCGACATGGGATTATCTAAGCTCAGGTCCAGCCAAAGCGTGGCTAAGATAATAAATGACATGCTCAACGAGCTTATCGTCCTCCTGGACTAGTACTACCCTCGACTCCGACGCAGCCAGATATAATATAAAATCACTAGAATAATCTAGTGGATGTAATAAAGGTGTCGATAGAGAATTTTTTTTCAATTCCTCGACTGCAAGTTGTGTGGTCTCATCCCATACAAATGGGGCGTCTTGTTTTAGCAGGCGCATGAAACCCTTAGTGATCTTGGCATAATTAACAATAAAATGTCGAAGAAACTTAGACTTTCCTTACAGGCTTTGAAGTTTCCTGAGAGAAGGAGGAGGAGGCAGATTTACAATGGCCTCAACTTTCAAAGGATCCACCTGGATGCCTTTACTAGAGACAATTAATCTGAGTAATCTTCCTGACTCGATGCAGAAAACACACTTGTGGGGATTCAAGCGAATTTTATAATATCTGCATCTTTCAAAGATCAACCGTAAATGATCTGGATGTTGGATCCTCTTACGAGAATGAGCGGGAAGATCATCAAGGTATGGTTCGACAATGGATTTAATGTCATGAAAAGCAAAGTTCATAGCCCGTTGAAAGGTTGCCCCAGTATTTTTCAATCCAAAGGGAATTTTCCTATACGCGAATGTACCCCAAGGGAAAATGAAAGTAGTTTTATGTTGGTCTTCCGGTTGGATTTGGATTTGATTGTAGCTGGAGAAACCATCCATAAATGAAAACACCTCACGTCCCGCACATGCATCTATAATATGGTCTATAAATGGTATGGGGTAGTTGTCCTTAGGATAGGCTTTATTGAGGTCTCTAAAGTCTGTACAAACGTGGATAGTCCCTTGCTTTTTATCAACATGAACAGGGTTGGACACCCATTCAGTCAAATCTATGGAATATATAAAACCAGCTTTCAACAGCTTTTCAATCTTCCTTCACAGCCGCCGCTTTACGCGGGTTCACGGGTCTTAATTTTTTGTCGAACTGGCTTGGCATCAGGATAGGTTCGGATTTCATGTTCAACAATATATGGATCTATGCCTGGCATCTCCTCATATGACCAGGCAAAGATATCGCGAAATTCCTTAGAAAGGGCAGTGTAGATAGCAATCTCCTCGGGAGAGCAGTTTGCACCTATATAGATGTTTTCCATGACATCTGGGTTCACAAAGATGTTAATAGGTATAGTGGTGGAAATTTTTTCCATATTCCCCTCGGCAAACACTCCTTCCCTAGGAAAAGGGTTGAGAGGTATATCAACATCTTCTGACAGCCTCACGCGAAACTCTTGGTTTTCTATTATGCTTAGTTCTGGAATAAAATAGGATCGATGATGAAGATCCTCACAAATCTTATCACATCCACTCATGGCTTCCATAATAGCTTCATCGGAAGGTAAAACCATGTCTAAACAATCTATAGAAAGTGAATATTTTTCCACCCATGTGAGCAAATAGACTTCTTCCAGATCGTCCGATACTGTTAGAGGATCTGGAATGGGATCAACAATGGCTTGAGTAATGGCTTGATAAGCTACCTCCACTGCCGATAAGGGAGCTTTCGGTTGATGGGGAGTTGGGAGAACCCAAGGATCAGTCCTATCGACAACCATAGCGATGGACTTCCCCACACTAGTAGAACCTATGTAATTAACCGGGGCTGGAAGATCAAATGTGCCCATCAGTGATGTGTACATTCCAGCCCCCAAGATCTGTGCAGTAGGTTTGACCTGATCAACCAATGGCACAACGGACTCATTAGACTCTAAACGGCCTTTTCGGGTAAAATCAAGTTGATCAATAGTAACCAACTTTCCCTCATGTGGAAAAACCACTACACGAAGAACGACCGACGCAATAGCGGACATCGCATAAGTCCAACTCCTTCCCAAAAGAAGATTGTAGTCCAAAGGAGCATCAATCACTTCTACTTCAACAGACACTGCTTTGCCTGCCAAATTAATCTCAAAATCTGGTAGGATACCATGCGGACGGAAGGATCTTCATCAAAAGTAGTAAGAAAAGTGTTTGATGGGACCAACTCTGGGGATCCAAGAGCTTTCCAACAGGTCAAGGACATAACACATGTAGAGGCCCCCTTGTCAACAACTGCCCTTCCGATGGTCTTACCACCATGGATGACATTTATTGATAGGGCTACATGGTAAGGGAGGTGAATTTTAACATTAGACAAATGAAATTTCGCCATGAGACTCGAAGAGTCCATGCTGCCTAAAGCTGCTAAGAGGGCATCCTGCTGAGTGGGACAACTCTATAACACCTCTAAAGCTGACATTGCATAAGGGGTTTGAGCTAAGTCTTCAACCACGGAGTAGTTTGAATCAGCCCTAGCATTAGGGTTATGCAAGTTCTTCTTGAAGAAACCTTTCGGTATCTTTGGCATAGTTTCAGCAGGTTTCTCTATCGTGAGAGGGTTCGAAGTTTCACCTACAGCTTTACCCTTCTCAGAAGTGTCAGTCTCATAATTTTTGTTCCTTCTCTGCAACAAAGTTGAAGATCTAACCATGCTGATATAGTTTGGGTCAGGGGTAGTTTGAGTGCCCCCTGCTACGTTAGAAGCTGAAGCAGATTTCTGTCCTTAGGGAAAAGGATCCTTCAGGACAACCGGTTGTTGAGCTTTAAGCAGCTTCTGGGTTGATCCATAAGGGGACAAAGGTGAGTAAGGTGGTACTCTTGGCACAACTTACAAGGGAACTTGACCTTTTTCTTTTCTTTTTTTCCCCCATTAGCATTGTTCACGGGCTTTTTCTTGTTTTGGTTTCCCTCTCCCTTTTTACCTTTCTTTTTAGTCCCACCGGGCTGCTAATTCCCTTTTGAAAGGTTTGTGCAAAAACATTTTCATTCTGGGGGGAGGGGGCAGCCTTTGTTTCCTCCACCGTAGACTGTTTGACAGACAACTAGTGAATTTGCTTAGTCAAAGACTCTACAGTGGGAGAGTTAACGGATCTAACCACACCATCGGCATGGGGTCCAGGCTTAGGCTTCTCCGCCTCGTGCAAAGGCCTCGGTTCCTTAGGGATGATCTCATATTAGATCCTGGATTGTTAATAAATAAAATCTAGTTGCTGGTCCCTGAGTATGGCTTCTTCTTCATTCGTCACTCCTGAGGTGGATACGTCCTTAGATATGTATGGAAACAATGATTTAAGGAACCACTCTAAAAGGAACTCAAGAGGGATAGTGGCTTTTATAAGGCTCTTTTTCCTCCTCCACTCTTTCATGTGATATGAGATGTGGGTAGCCTTGTTTTGTCGAAAAGTAGACAACAAGTCTGTTCTGAAATCATATCGGACCATAAGCTGGAAGTGGCTGATAAATGCACTAGCCAAGTCCCAGAAACTACTAAAAGCAGCAGACGATAGTTCAATATACCATTTTGTCATAGTACCTGTCAAGATCCTCTGGAACAGCCTCAACCTCACTGAATCTTCATTCAATGAATTTGAAGAACACCATAAATGGAATGTGGTAGCATGAGCCCCAGGATCTTCACCATTTTTGCCTTCGAACTTAGGGATGTCCAATGGCAATTTGGTGGGAACAGGTGGCCACAAGGGGTCATGCCTAACCAGGTCATTCATCAATTTTGACAAATTTGGCAATTTTAAATTTTCGAGGAATGGAAGTTTGGGTCGAACCAGTGTACTAGATGTGCCATCTTGGGGATTAGAGGGACCTACCCCCGAATGCCCATGGGTAAAAGTGGGTTTGCCCCCTGACACCGATTGCAAAGTGGGAAGATTGTTCTGAAATGGATTCCATCCGTAAGCCACAGGATTGTGTGTGGGAGGTGTAGTGTAAGAAGTTCGCGTTGTCCCCATAGAAGTAGGGTTCTGAAAGATAGGAGCAGGTATCCCTCCGCTAAACAATGAAAATGGAGAGCTCGTATAAGGGACCAAAATTGGGGTATGGAAGCCTTGCCCATAAGAGGTGTTGCTCCCAAACTGCACTCCTACATAGGAAGGAGATGGACCTACGTATGGACTGGATGGGGGAATGTTCCCCCCATTCCAAGGAAATCCTTGGACAAATGGCAAGGATCCTACCGGACCACTGTGGGTAGTATAGGGAAAGGAAGAAGGAATGGTAGGTATACTGGGGATCCCAGTAACCATGTCACCAGAAGTACCTACTATGTTTGAGTGAACCAGTGGTTGAACCACCTGGCTTGCTGGAGTCAAAGATGTAGAAGGTAAATTAGATCTAGGGGCACTTACCAGGGGAGGTAGTACCCCTTCAACTGGAAGGGTTGAGGTGAAAACAAAAGGACTTTCTTCTGTAGAAGACATGATCCTACCCAAAGGGACACCTAATACTGGTGAATCAAAAGGTCTAACCTGAATGATCACAGGATCGTTTAAATCAGTCAAGGGGGTGTTAAAATTTCTTGCAAACTTGTCAGTCTACAATTCTTCTATCTCAACTGTATCAAGATCAAAACGATTAGCTATCAGTTTTGGTTCACCAAGAACTTCACTTATTCCTACAGGTTCAAATGAACCATCTGTGTCTAATCTCCACCTTTGAGGTAGAGGTGGAGGCTCCAATGTGGTGAGAGGAGGAAGGTTTCTCAACCTTCTTGACCTTCTAGGAGGCTGTTCCTCCAAAATTCAAAATTTAACAAATCACACCCTAAGGCCAACTAAACACATGCAAAACCAGAGAGCATACACTATAAAGATCCTAAAGCCTCAAGCAATCAAACCAGGGTAAAGGATATACTTTCCCAAAGAAAGCTGATGAAGGATTACTTGGCATCCTTGAAGTGGTTCTTAGGCACAAGCGGAGGAATCACCCAACTGACCTCCTACACTTTCAACAAGGGTTACCTTCCAAGCTCGTTCAAGGTGAACCAGAAATAACCTTCTGGTTTACTTATGTATGAAACCTAAAAGACAAGAGACTAAAGCATACCTTGGCAATACCAACAGTCTGGGGGGACAGTCGCAAGCCAAACTCGTACGCATGGGCAGGGTAGCTAAGCCCGAAAGTCACGAGTTACATTTTGACAAGGATTCAGAGGGTTATCTCCTCTGCCCAATCCTCCACAAGACCTAGTGCTTAACTCTCGTTTGAGAGGAGCTTCCCAGACACAGTCGATAAAGTCAAGGATTTACCTAAAGAAAGGACCACTACGTCTAAGTTTTATAACTTGCGGGAAGTTTACACTTCCTAGCCCACAAGTCTAGCCTAAGCTAGTAGGTGAAAGGCCCCTAAAAAACAAAACTTACTAACAAATTTTAATTAATGCGTTCATTTTAAAGGGTTGTTCTTTACTCAAGAGGAAATGGAGTGGTATACTTTATGATGTTTTGACTCAAATAAGAAAATAAATGAAAATAAAGGTGCATTCAAAGCAAAATTACCATTATAAAAACAAACTTCTTTTTCTTTTCTTGCAAATATATATTGATGAATTGAAAGCAACGATAAGAGAAACTAAGCCTATATTTTTTGTAGTTTTTGAGATAATATTTTTAAATTGAAATAAACACTACTTATGCAAAAACAAGATGCAAAAGCTTAACAATGTTCTTTTTTCACTTTTAAAAAATACTCAAAATTCTACCATGCACCTACAATGCACTGTACTTAAGCAAACGTGAATTAAATAAACTGTATACAAGCAACAAACTGAAGCAAACAGGTTGATAGAACCAAAAGACAACGAACAAAGGAAGGCTAGGGACCGTATCTTGGGTGCACACAATGACAAAAATCACTACAGACTTATAAAGGCAAGTGACAACCAGCCACTGTCAACAGACAGACTAGAAAAATAGAGCCCAAGACCCTGATCACTGATCTGGACAGAGACACTTTAACCTACAACCCAAACAGGCCAAACCACTTCAGCATGCAAGCAGGAAATAATCCAAGAAAAAAGAGACTCAAGGGCTTTCTAAAAAGCATAAAGTGGGATCACCAATAGTATTTAGACAAGCTACACAGCATTCATAAAGAAAATCAACTCAGAGACAGGGATTACAAAAAGAAAAGAACAAGCAAAATTTAACTTAAAAACCCCTACTTCCAAGCATATACGTGACTGTCTATAAGTACAACCTACATATGATCCACGACTGTTCAATATAGCAACCTGCGGATGCAACCCTGTATCCTCGACTGTGCAGAAAGGAAACTCGTGGATAGGTATAAATTTTTTCTCAAAAACAAAGAAAAATCCAAAATACTTTCAAATACTGAAGCAAGTATGAACCAGGATAAAAGATCACACACAGACTTCAAAGCAAATACTGGTCAGGGGTGACAGAAACAACCGACAGTAGTCTAGGCTTCCCCAGCGGAGTCACCAGTTTTGTTGTACAGGATTACACACCTAATAACCTAAGGTCTGGGGTTACCAACATACTCAATTAACTTGCAGACAATTGACTTCTAGAGTGCAGTAAAGGAAATAGGAGGATGAGAAAGACTTACTCGATTAACGAAGGTCAATCCTTGCTTGTCCTCTTCCACTCTGCTTCTCCTCTAAAGTCTTCAGGGATGCTTTCTCCTTCACCTATTAAGAAACAATCTTCCAGATACAAGATGATTCATATATATATAAGCAGGTTAGATAAATCATATATAAAATGCAGAAATAGAAACATTTATCAAACCAAGATACATGAGACACATATGGAAGAAGGATTCTCTTTATTATCAACAATGAAAGAGTTTAGATTACAACCCAATGCCTGAGACAAGGACTCCTCTGTAACCAAAGGATTCTGAGTTCCACTACTCCAAATACTTCTGTATCAAATCCACCAGCATAACTTTTCTCTCCAAGTGTATATATCAAACACCCTCCCCAAGGATTGTATTTATATGGATGAAATAAGGCAGTTTTGAAGGTTGAGGAGGTTGAGACAGTTAAGATGATTAAGGTAACAATGCTTAACTAATCTCAAGTCATCGTGTGTTTTATTTTTAAATTTCAAAGGTAGGCATCCGTGGGTATTAAGAAAGACAACCCGCGTATGATCTGCGGCTTTCTATAAGAGCAAACCGCGGATACATCCATTCGTGACTTGCAAACACTGACACTCACGGATGATCCGCGAGTTGCATATGGATAGAGTCGTGGATATGTCTTGACTTATATAAAAAAGGAAAAGTAAACCACTAGATGGATAATGAATGTCATTTATAAGAATCCCATCTATAGTGTTTTGGGAAAACCTCAATCCATAGATGTCCTTTTGTGTGCCAACATGAGGGATGTCTGCACTCGGACGGAGAGGTGCCATTCAGTTGTATAATAGCATTGAAATAGCCTTAAACAAATGGAGTCATCATGTAAGCAATTGGAAGAGCACCAAAGGTGAAAAGTGGTAACATGTTCACTAGGATCTTCTACTGCTTTGCCCTCGAACTTGAGAATGTTCGAGGGAATCTTGTTAGGGACAGTCAACCAAGCAAGGTCATGAGATACTGGATCATTCATGAGTATTGATAAGTCTGGAAATTTTAACATTGCGAGGAAAGGGAGTCTAGGTTGAGCTGGTCTATTCCATGCTCCCTGATAATTTTGATTCATGTAAGTCCGATTACTATAAATACCATGGCCTTGGCCATAATATCCTCCTAGCATTTCACCCGAGTAGGGCTGCATGGAAGCATTATGATGTGGTTTTCCTTGACTATGCGGTGCTACAAAGCCATAATTAGAAGAGTAAGCAGGTTGTTGATAGTTGTGTCCATACTATGGTCCATAAGATTGTCCATGACAAGCTCCATAAGGTGTCCCATGGGATATCCCATGAGAAGCTCCATAATTAGGGATATGGGAAACTCTTTGTGGTGGACCATGAGATGATCCAGAAATAGGAATATGACCTCTCAAGACAACAGTATGTACTTGACTCTAAGATACTACGGTGCAAGAATTCGTAGTACGAACATGGCTAGAAGCAATATTTCAGCCCGAAGGACCACATGAATGAGGGGAAGGAAGGGTTGTCAAAAATGCATTCAAAGGAGTAGGGTTCTAGGACAAAGCGATATGTGAAGGGATGTAAGAGGTGTTCCCTATGGTCACTCATCTCAATTTTGGTATTCGTATATGAATGCTAACACGAGGTCTGGGACGGACATGTGAGGTAGCTCCCACCACAAGGATGGAAGGTTCAATGTGAATAGTACTCCCAAATATCTCGACATGGAAAGGAATAGGAGTTCCCTCAGGTGTAGTGCTAGGCTCAATTTTTTACTTAGCATGATGTGCCGGATCGTGTGCAGGGATATCGAGCATGCCATAATGAACATGACTAGTGCATGTGGGTTCATGATGAGTCTTGTCACCTGGAAACCAATACCAATGACCTGTGAATGAGGGATCATAACCAGAATGTGAAGGAATTTTAGGTTAAGGATCATAAACGGGAGTATAATATTCCTCCCCAACCTCGTGAGGTGGGGAAGACATCTCAAGAATCTCATCCTCATAATCTCCCATCATGTGTGAATCAATGTGAGAAGTACTCCACCCAAACTGTCTATTTCTCTCTCCCAAAGGAGGAGGAGATGTGGAACGAAGAAGTCCTACTAAACAACAAGAATGGTGAAGTGCCATGCTCGAATCCATAATGACTCAAAAAATGAAAAACACTCTATCTATTTACACAAACCCTAGGAAAACTAGCATGCACAAAGCATACACCTATAAATGTAAAACCAAATCACAAGAAAACAAGGGTATGATATGTGAGCTCCCGAATGAAGCAAGTATGTCTTTCCTAGGAGAGGCTTGAGACTCCCATATACAACAAACAGAGGTTCGTAACCAATTATAGTGGCCCTCAGCTTCAAGGCATATAGAGACTAAGTTGTCCAACCCCTACCTGGCTAGGGCACCTGCAAAATAACCTATTTGAAGTACCCCCTCGATAACCTAGGTAAGGAAACTAAGGTCACCTCAATATAATCAATGCTCAAGTGGACAGTTGTAGGTGGGATTGACCGTATGGGCAGGGTAGAAAAGCCTGAAACTCTCAGAAGAGCTCCCAGATATGAATACAAGACTAGAAATATCTTTGGTGCTACTCAGTTATGACTAGAGGTCATCCCAATCATTAACTGCTCACACTGCCTCATGCTTAACTCCCTTGTAAGAGGAGGATCCTAAGAAACACTAATTGTACCAAGGATTTTCACTCTCTCACCTGGACAAACACATACATGTTTCGTTTAGTGGTCTTGGAGAATTTACTCACAATGAACTATTCCAAGACCCTAAAACCTAATCTTGTTGGTGTACCCTATAAAAGAAAAGAGTGTAATTCATTTTATTAAGCGTTGATTTTATTTTGCTTCTTACTCAAAAGGGCAAATGATCGTGCAACTAATGGTGTTATGACGCAACAAGAATTAAAATGCACACCTAACAATCAATGCAAATGCACTATGTCAAAATGAAAAATGGGGTATGCTACTACGTGAAGTGCAAAATTTTCCTTCAAATGAATGAAATCATTCCTATATGAAAATTTGACTAATACTTCCCAAGCAAACCTAATGCAACTACCATGCAAAATGCAAAATGCAACAATCCATAATGATGCAAAAAGCAAATGTTTTTGTATTTTTTGAATTAAAATGAGATAATAAGGAAAAAGTATGACCCTACAACCTCCAGACTCTGCAAACACTATCAGACATCACCCAACCAAAGCACTAAGGTAAAAGAGACATAATGCACTAATCCCCCCAAAAAAATAGAAAATGCAATGACAAGAACTTTTTTCAAAAAAATCAAACTAAAAAGCATCTCTGGTCAGAAACAGGGGTGTATACAGACTCCAGAAGCATCCAAGAAGAATCGATAATTATCCAAACTCACCCAACAACACTCTATCTTCCCCGAAAATTAAAAACTCATGGCATACGTGACTGTGTGTAGAAAACCCACATATATACGCGGATATCCCAGTAAAAACCACGTATACACGCGACTGTGAACAAAAAACTCATGTATAGGAAGAAAAAGAGGTAAAAAGGAAGGTAAATAGACAATATGAGACAAAATTTACTCCTATCAGACACAACTAGGCAAACACACCCCCGGACTTGACTCAAAAATAGAGAAATCAGAGAAATTCAAGAACATTGAATGTCGATGAAACGCCCAAAGGAAATGACTAGGAACTCCCCAATATGGTCGCCAATTATGTTACAGAGAAAAATTCTCATGGCTTGGGGTACCACAATAGATAGAGTAGCCACAGAAATCAATCCTTTCCTATATGCTAGAGAAACCAAATATATAATACTAAAGGATCTCGAAACATACCTTATTCCAAACGGTTGATGTAAATCCCTGTTGAGCTTTTGCACTCTCACTTGTGTTAGCAATTTGCTCTCTCAACATTCAGCAAACAAGACAAGCATTCTATATAATTGTGTTAGACCTACTCTAGCATATATAATCAATAACATATAAGCATTTAAAATTATCCATGGATTCAACATCCTTTTAAATACACATTATTGGACAGGAAAAGATATTTCTATTAAGATAAATCAGAGATTACAATAGTGACAACCTCTGTTAGCACATCAGCGAATTGGAGAAACTGATTCCTCAACCTGGGCCTCCACCACTTCAATCCTCCGTCTATCGATAGAAAGCTCACAAGCAAAGGCAAGCTTTGGAAGAACAGAAAGTGCTCCAAAGAACAAAGGGATGCAGAGTCAAGTATAAGCTCTGGCAACAATGGACTATAGTTTTCTTGCTCTTCAATTCCTCCCCCTTCAATGTATCCAAAGGGTTCCTTATATAGTTCTTCAATGGGGTAATGCAAGGTCAAATCCGAGTGATCTCAATGCATATGGAAGGCCAAGAGACAAGTGACTGGGATCCACATCAAGGAAAACTCCAAAACTATTTGGCCTTTTGCACACATCCCGATGTACGTGGGTTTAAGGGTCATATCGGAGTATATACATGAGAATGGGTTTAAAAGTCACATATAGAAAATAATGCATGTTTTTAGGGATGATCTTGGAAACATCAAAGGTATAGAAATGGTCCATGGGGTCCAAAGAGTATGCAAAGGGACAGGGAAGGCCATAAAGGTGTGATCCACCATGTGTGGTAAAATTAGTTGTAACAATAGTCATATAATATCATAGTGGGGATAGATCCATGTGTTGGTAGAGAGGTTTATTTTATGATTCATATTCTAATAGAGGACTTGGGTGTTGGTATTTGTACCTTCACTCAAGCTGTGGACCCAGCTAGAACAAAAATTTGGCAATAAGGATGGAAGACTACATTGATGTTGGAATTGGAAGGGGAAAGAACTGATCAATAGAGAGAATATATGGATAAGTTAAAATAGAATGTGGACGAAAAAACCTAAAAGCGAGTTCCTACACTGCAAAAATACCCTACAAAGTTTTGTTTCAACAAAAAGACTCTATATAGTATTGGAAACCACTAAAAAATATAAGATCCCTAGTAAAAACACAAACTTTTGATTAGTTCAAAAGAAAAAAGGTCTTACATGGGATGTGCTTCAGAAATGTATAGTGTGCCACAGAGGGTGCCCATTATCGAAAGAAAAATGAATCAATTTATCACTTTTCAATGAATTCTGGTCAGAAGCGGAGGATATCACAACGTTTTAAGAAGGTTTACCAGGTTTGATTATGTACTTTATGGCTTAAAGTTTTTGGTTTACAAATAAGCGAGTTAAAACCCTACGTGGATTTACCAATGGTAGTTTCTTGGGGAAATTGGTTGTCTAGAAACTCTAATATCTTCAATGATAGGGATATTCTCACATTTCATTGATCTATGCATGTTATAGGGATATTACCACCTTTCAATGCTTTATGCAGGTGCAGTCAGTATTTGAAGGTCTTGAAAAAAAATCATGAATAAAATAGGTTTAAATAGATAAAACTAGGCATTGTGGCTTTTTTATGGTGCCATGCAGGGGGATCCATTGTTGAGAAAGGAAGAGGATATTCTTTATCTTAGCAAGACTTTTTCAATTTAGAGCATGTTTTTAATATATTTTACATATAATAATTATGTCTCTCACTCCTTTCATCTTCAATCTGTGCAGTATGTCTAGGCTGAAGCACAAGGAATTGTAGGACATATTAACAAAAACACATCATTAGATGTGTCCATGGGATTTGATATATTCTTTGTCTCAGATTATTTGATGTTAGGATATTCTATTATTGGAGGTGAGAAGACTCACGGTACTGTTTTGTGACCTGCTATGCATGGTTGGAGTCAGGACTAATACTGGCGTCCCTATTTCAAAAGAATCAAATCATATTCATCTACCATTACTTGTAGAAAATATTACATTAAAGAGGAAACTAAAGAAAAGGAAGACAACCAAAAATATAAACATAATACCAATCCAGCACCAAGTGATGATGATAAAGCTACTGCCACCTATTATACTTTTGGGTTAGTTCGAAAGTGTTTACAAATTTACTCCATATTTGGGGGTGCTCCATGAGATTTAGGGTACATGGTGTATGACTAGATTCTGGATGGTATGAGATGGATTGTAGCATGAGAGATGATCCATAATGGATATGCACAATTGAGATAACTTTCTGAATGAATGGTTAACCTCGAGATGGTGTTGGATTGGATTTATTCCCTTATGATTTGGAGATATTCAAGTTGTTTGGTGGGAACCCTTCATTGAGGCCTCATGGAGGAGCCATTAACTTGGAGAGGACCCTTCAAGGGATGTGGATCATTTTGCATCATCTAGGAGCTATGTCACAAGGTTCAGGTTTGTGTTCAGGTTCGACGATCTTCAAGTTCACTCTGGGTTCGAAACTTTCTATTAGTTTTGGATGGGGTGAGACATAGGTTCGTCTATATACATTTTTCAATATATATATATATATATATATATATATATATATATATATATATAACTGATCTGTAGGACCTCAACTTTAGTGCATTAAAAGTTTGTTGTAAAAGAATGCATGCAACAGGTTAATTAATGGACAGTATTAGCAGAAATTAAGTGCTCAGAACAGGAATGGAAACCACAACACTAATAAATAGATGCCAAGAAGAAAACATAGAAACATAGAGCCATAAACAGAAGTTGATAATGGAGTTCACCCCTTCCACTGGGCTACGTCTCCGGGTCCCTCTCCAATGGGTATCGATCCAATTAATCTCTTAAAATGGTACAAAAGGTTCTGGACTCTGCAAATCAATTTCAGCAGTAGGCACAGAATTCTTCAAGACCTCCTCTCTGAAACTTACAAAACTGGACTTCAACAGATAAAAGAAGCCAAGTTATAACTGAGAATAGTCAACTTCAAAAGGAACAACACATGGATAGTTTTCACAGCAAAATGCTCTCTCCAAGCTTCTCAAAACAGAGAAACATTGCACTGTCGTTCTCCAAAAACTCCTCTAATTTCCCCCCCCCCTCCCCCCGGAACCATCCCTGGTTCCTCTCCTTTATTACTCATCTTTTCCATTACAAAGGAGCCAAAACGTCAAAGAAATGCGACTGTTCACATCCCATGAAACGTGGCATCAAGACTGTTCATATGCCTTTCATCGTTATTCCAGCTATGGCATAACCTACCAAGAAAGCTTTCCCAAATTGTTACAGCTAAGCCATGCCATGCGCATTGCAGTGTTTGAATCGGAGGTTGTAGTCATTTGTTCGTCCGACATTGCAAAAGTGAATAAGAAACGGGCTCCGACAGTCTCAATCGCAATCGGCTGTCGGTTGGTTTTCGAGTCGGAGGCTTTAGTTACTTTGGTTTCCACAGTTGTGTATGGTGCACCACTTCTTTTTCCAATTTCGTCGAGTTATTTCATTGATATTTTAAGTTTTGGGCTTCCACCGTTGCAGCTGCCGGAAGCGTTGTTCTTCCGATCAAGCTTATGGCTGTCGTTACGGACTGCTTATCGCTCTGACTTCCGATCCGTTCTGAACATCTTTAAGCTTCTGTTGTTGCAGAAGGGAGAAGTCTTTTATCTATCCATCGTTGCAGCTCCCGAATCGCTCAGACTTTCGATCCGTCCGAATGTCCATTAAGCTTCTGCTATAGTGGAAGGGATAAAATAATGTGAGCCCCGACATTGTGGAGGGAGATCTCTTCTGACCTCCGATTTTTTGTATTTTTTCCGTTCGATTTTCTTCAACTGCCATTTCTAAACCATGTACCATATTGGATCTTCAAAGAGGAATAATCCGCTGGATCAATCCTCCCCATTGGAGAGCTTTTGGACCACCAAAAGCCTGGATTATTCTGCAAGTAAGTGAGGGTACAGCTCCCTCACTTTCCCAATCTCCATCCATCTTGATTTCCTAGGATGCATTCCTTTCAGCCCCACTCGAAGGTACTCATCATTCCCCCTTCGTGAAGTCCTTACATTTCTGTCAAGAATAACATCATCCTACAACTCTCTCATATATTCAGGTGCCAAATCATCAATTGCAGGAATATGTATGTTAATTTCCTCATCCATGATCATAGGAGGATCATACAATTTAAGATTCTCAACATTGATAACTGAATAAATTTGCATGTATGGAGGTAAATTCAAGCGAAAAGCATTAGTACCGATTTTTTCCAAGACTTCAAAAGGACCATACCTGATAGGCTTAAGCTTTTTACCTTCACCTTTCAATCTTTCTTTGGTGATATGTAACCAAACTCAGTCACCAACCTGAAATTGATGATCAAATTGATTCTTGTCATGCCTGGCTTTGTACTTGGCCTGGCTCTTCTCCAACTGCTCTTGAACTTCCTGCTACACTGCTTGGATTCTCTAAATGAACTTTAAAGCTTTATCTGCATCATGATGTCCATCCACTGCATCTTTGCCAAAAGAGAAGTCCATCGGTGTTTTTGGCAGATAACCAAAACAAGTTTCAAAAGGAGATCTTTTCGTGGAAGAATGAACTGCATGATTGTAAGCATGATGTATATATTGAAACTACTCATCCCAAAGTTTAAGATGCTTACTACAATATCCTCTGAGTAGTTGAACCACTGTTCTGTTCACTACCTCTGTTTTCCCATCGGTCTGTGGATGAAAAGCTGTACTTTTCTTCAGTTTAGTGTCCATAAGCTCCCATAAAGTTGACCAGAATTCTCCCAAGAACCGGGAATCTCGATCAAATATAATAGACATGGGCAGCCCAAAATGTACCCAAACATTTTGAAAGAATAAAAGAGTTGTTTGTTCAGCAGTGATCAGATTGTTACATGGCATTAAGATACACATTTTGCTGAACCTATCCACAACAACATATAGGTAATCATGCCATTTTCTAGACATAGGTAGTCCCCCTACAAAGTCCATAGAAATACTTTCCCAAGGATGAGAAGAAACTGGAAGAGGAGTGTACAAACCCAATTTCCTATTGCTAGGCTTACTTGTTGCACACATAACACAACCCCTTATATATTTAGCTACAGTTTCTTGCATTTGAGGCCAATAACAATGATTCTGCAATACAGACAACGTTTTACTTACACCAAAATGTCCTACAATCAATGAACTATGTGCTTCTTGAATCACATGTGCTCTTTCTTTCTCTGGAATACAGAATTTACCGAGATGATACAAGAGCTATTCATGCACACAATAGTTCTCTTCATGTTTACCATGTATTAGTGATGTATATACTTTCTTAAAATCTTTATCTTCTGCATACTATTCAATATAACTTTCATGTGTTAATGGACTGTTCGGAAGAATGATTGAAGCATTTGTAGGTGGACTTGATAACAAGTCTGCTACTTTATTATGAATTCCCTTTTTGTACTTAATTACGAGATGAAACTGTTGTAAGAACCCCATCCATCTTAAATGCCTACTTTGTTGTATTTTAGTTTGAGATTGTAAATATTGAAGTGGCTGATGATCAGTATGTATGACTGTCTCTTTTCCCATGATATAATGTTTCCACTTCTTCACACTCTATACTAAAGCATACAATTCTTTGTCATAGGTCAGATAGTTACTTACCACAGTAGAGAATGTTTCTGAATGGTAATAGACTAGCTTCCTTCCTTGCATCAAAACTGCTCCCATGGCAAACCCGCTGGCATCGGTTTTGATCTCAAATGGCTACTGCAAATCTAGCAATGTCAGAACTGGTGGTGTGCTAATATTTTCCTCCAAAGTGTCGAAGGCCCTCTGATGCCTGCCTCCCCACTGGAAAATTTCTTTAAGGCTTGTCAACGCATGTAATGGAGCAGCAATGGAAGAAAACCCAGAAATGAATTTCCTCCAATACTAAACTGCACCCAGAAAACTTCTGATTTCAGTAACGTTGTTAGGTCGTGGCCAGTTTACAATGACATCAACCTTGGTTAGGTCCACTCGTAGGTGGCCTCCACCAATAATATGGCCTAGATATACTAAAGAAGTTTTAGCAAATTCACATTTAGACATTTTTACATAAAGCTTTTCCTTTCTCAGTACATCTAAAATATTTTTCACATGTACAACATGCTCTTCCCAAGTTTTGCTAAACACAAGGATATCATCTAGATATACAATTACAAAATCATCAATGAATGAACGAAAGACATCATTCATGACCCGCATGAAAGTAGCAGGTGCATTACAGAGCCCAAAAGGCATCACAATCCATTCATACAAACCCTATTTCGTCTTAAAAGCTGTTTTCCAAGCATTATGCTCAGCAACACGGATTTGATGATACCCACTATGTAGATCCAATTTTGTAAAGTAAGTTGCATGTTTTAGCTGATCAAGCAAATCATCAATACAAGGAAGAGGATACCTGTTTTTAATGGTGATTTTGTTAAGGGCGCTATAGTCAATGCACATTCTCCAAGACCCATCCTTCTTTGGAACCAAAACTATAGGAGAGCCACAAGGAGAAGTGCTGGGCCGGATGACCCCCTTCTCAATCAGCTCCTGAACCTGCTTCTTGATTTCCTCATTCTGCATTACAGACATCCGGTACATGGCTATGTTTGGGAGTGGCACATCCTGCTGCAAATGTATCTCATGTTGAATCTCTCTCTTTGGAGGTAACCCCATCGGATCTTGAAACAAATCATCATACTCAGAAATGATGTCAATCAGTTCATATTTATGGTTAGGGTCAGATTCTTCAAAATATTTAGAGACTTCATCATTTTTTATCTTAACCATCATCAACACAAAATTCTTACTGGCATTTACCAACCTCTTAATTTGTCCTGCAGAGACTATTGCTAGATTGGTTTTTATCTTATGTGCTCATACAATATATTCCATACCTTCTTTAAAAAGATGATACTTATTCTTCTCTCTATAAAAGAATGCTTTTCGGTCATACAAATATGGAATCCCAAGTACAATTCCACAAATGTCAAGTGGTACTACATATAATTCTACCTCATCCCTAAACTTTTCAGTAATTGCAAATTTTAATACACATTTCCTTGTAACTTGCAATCGTGTATCATTAGTAACCCAACCTAGAGGATAGGCCTTTTCATGAGGCATAGTAACTAAATGCAATTTCTTAACCACTTCTTCTTATATCAGATTTACTTGTGAACCACTATCAAAGAATGTATCAATCTTTGTGCGATTTGCAATGACACGAACATGAAATAGTGCACTTCTATCTTTATCATTTTTCTTAGAAGTAGATGGTAGACTTGTACTTGCACTAGAACTGGATTGTGCATCAATGGGAAGTGAGATACTTTTATCCTTACCTTGGATTCCGACAGCTGTAACCTTTGTTTCATCACCTGAGTCAGATCCCAAGTCTTGAATAACTGCTGCAGTGGCTTTTGCTTTTCCTTTGTATTTGTTTCCTCCGGATGAAGTTTCCAACACTTAGAGACATCATGTCCCTTCTGACAATGCGAACATGTACGCTTTTCACCCTCTTTCTTAATAGTAGCCATCTTGTTTTTCCCCTTTTATTTACCTTTTGATTTGCTGTCAGATTTAAATGAATTCTTCACAAAAGTATCATTAGTTCGCTTACCCCAGGCTTCTAAATGGGTATCTTGAACACATACATCATCCAAATTACTGGGATTAAACATCAACAAAGTATTATTTAAATAAGAATGCATGCCACCAATGTACTTAAGAAGATTTTCTTGTGTATCTAATGAAACATTCAATGCAATAGCCCTCTTTCTGAATTCATGAGTATAATCTTGAATGCTTTGTCCTTTAGCTTGTCTAAACATTTGCCAATTCATGGTTAATTGTTGCATGTGACCTAAAGGATAAAATTTCTTTCTTAATACTTTGATGAATTCATTCCAAACTAAAATAATTTTACCATTCCTTCGAAGATCTTGCTGAATCTTACTCTCCCACCAAGTAAGAGCCATTCCACTCATTCTCAAAGTGGCCAATTGAATCCTGGAAGGGTCATCATTAATTCCCTGCACCCTGCAATATACTTCAAGCTGCTTGATCCAATTGTCTAATTTTTCAGCATCTACATCTCCATTATAAATAGGAAATTCAAACTTTACATCCAATTTGAAATAAGGCATATTAGGACTTGCATTATTTGAATGAGAAGTATGAGAAGAAGAAAAAGTATGTTTAGTGTCAGGAGGATCACCATCACCTCCTAATCCTTTACCCTTTTCTTCTGGCTTCAATTCTACATCTCTGGATGAAGATCCTTCTTCTTTCTTCTTCCTTTCTTCTCACTCATCGAGTAGAATTTCCATGATGGATTTCATGCTCATAAAAGCCTCCAGAAACTCAGTTTCAGACATAACAGGTTTTTCCCGTTCGGTGTGTCCTTCTTCTTCCCTTCATGGAGAAGACATGGTTCTTGAGAATGTCCTCCTAGAGCCAATCTCAGGATCTCCTTTACCAAGCTTTAACCTGGACCTGGTAAGCATTCACAAACTTGCACAACAATCAACCAGCTTTGATACCAAAATATGATCCGTAGGACCTCAACTTTAGTGCATTAAAAGTTTGTTGTAAAAGAATGCATGCAATGGGTTAATTAATGGACAATATTCGCAGAAATTAAATGCTCAGAACAGGAATGGAAACCACAACACTGATAAACAGATGCCAAGAAGAAAACACAGCAATAGAGAGTCATAAACAGAAGTTGATAACGAAGTTCACCCCCTCCACTGGGCTACGTCTCTGGGTCCCTCTCCAATAGGTACCGATCCAATTAATCTCTTAAAATGGTACAAAAGGTTCTGGACTCTGCAAATCAATTTCAGCAGTAAGCACAAAAGTATTCAATACCTCCTCTCTGAAAGTTACAAAACTAGACTTCAACAGACAAAAGAATCCAAGTTATAACTGAGAATAGTCGACTTCAAAAGGAACATCACATGGATAGTTTTCACAGCAAAATTCTCTCTCCAAGCTTCTCAAAACAGAGAAACATTGCACTGGAATTCTCCAAAAACTCCTCTAATCGTCCCCCCCCGAAACCATCCCTGGTTCCTCTCCTTTATTACTCATCTTTGCCATTACAAAGGAGCCAAAACGTCAACGAAATGCGACTGTTCACATCCCATGAAATGCGGAATCAAGACTATTCATATGCCTTTCGTCGTTATTCCAGCTGTGGCATAACCTACCAAGAAAGCTTTGCCAAACTGTTACAGCTAATCCATGCCATGCACATTGCAGTGTTTGAATCGGAGGTTGTAGTCATTTGCTCGTCCGCCGTTGTGAAAGAGGATAAGCAACAGGCTCTGACGGTCTCAATCGCAATCGGCTGTCGGTTGGTTTTCGAGTCGGAGGCTTTAGTTACTTTGGTTTCTGTATTTTTGGATGGCGCACCACTTCTTTTTGATTTCATCGAGTTATTTCTCCGATATTTTAAGTTTTGGGCTTCCTCCATTGCGGCTTCCAGAAGCGTTGTTCTTTCGATCAAGCTTGTGGCCATCGTTGCGGACTACTTATCACTCCGACTTCTGATCCGTTCCGAACATCTTTAAGCTTTCGTTGTTGCGGGAGGGAGAATTATTTTATCTATCCGTCGTTGCGGCTCCCGAATCGCTCTGATTTTCGATCCGTCCGAATGTCCATTAAGCTTCCACCGTTGCGGAAGGGAGAAAATAATGTGAGCCCCGACATTGCGAAGGGAGATCGCTTCCGACCTCTGATGCTTTGTATTTTTGCCGTCCGATTTTATTCAACCGCCGTTTCTGAACCATGTACCATATTGGATCTTCAAAGAGGAATAATCCACCGGATCAATAACATATAACATATAACAATTACTATATTTTGAATCATAAATCATTTACTATATTGTGAATAATAAAGCATTTACATTATGAATAAAACATTTATGAATTATATATATATATATATTATGAATTAGTATGATTTAGTATTTCTTGCTCATGGTTCAGGATTAATCATTGAGAGTTGATGCTCCCAAAGATGTGAATGCCTCCAATAAAAATATCAATGTAAAGACAATGCATAGGGTCATCGCTAACACACAGCAGCTCAAGCTCAACATGTAGCAAGGTGCTTGTAGCTTGATAGTTGGGACCGTGTCTTTAGTCCTGGCCCACACTGAAGGAAAAAAACTACCAATATTTGAAAAACTGCACCAAACGTGAAATCCCCATCTAAGTTGTGCTTGAACCATTTTCTTTAGCTTCATATTTAGGAGGCTCGGGGAACCTGATGGTTGAACTGGTTTTCCTTCTATCAGCATGAGGTTTGGCTATCAGGTTCACTGAACGTAAATGAACATTTCAAATTTTTATAGGTTCATTGAATTTGAACCTGAAGGTTCAGATTAGGCAAACCCTATGACATATTCTAGGAGGGATTCAAGCACTAGTTGGCATATCGTATCTTGGTTTCTTGTTCATAGGATTGGAGATGGAATGGGGATTCCTAGGCCTTCAACAATTTTCTTGCAGGGGTAGTCTCCTCGATGGTGTACTTTGATTTGGAAGATAAATGGAGTTCATGGAGTGGTGTGGACTTGTTGTTTATGGATCCTGATCTTCTAGATCTAGAGATATTATTCAGTTATGTTTGTACCCTAGGTTTAATGTACATTGGTTCTCAAACTTTCTACTAGGTTAAGTAGACCCCTTGAACGATTCTCTCCTTCACTGTATTATTTATTGATGACTGATTCTGGTGAACCATAATTTTATGAAGAGGAAATGTAGGTAGAAACTATAAATAAGTGGGAGCAAGGAAATAATGAGGAGATGGACTCATTGGTAAGAAACCAAACTTGGGATTTGGTTCAGTTGCCTGTAGAAAAAAGGGCATTGTAGAATAAATGGGTTTATAGGTTGAAGGAAGAAGATGGAGGAAATAAGTGGTATAAGGCTAGACTTGTTGTAAATGGGTTTGCACAAAAGAAAGGTATAGAATTTGATGAAATATTTTCTCTTGTTATTAGAATGACTTCAATTAGAAGTATTTTAAGTCTAAGGGCAGTAGAATATTTCCATCTTGAACAATTAGATGTAAAAACATCCTTTCTCGATGGGGATTTGGAGGAATAGATTTATATGTAGCAGCCACCGGGGTATGAGGTCAAAGGGAAGGAGAATTTGGTTTGCAGGTTGACAAAGAGCTTGTATGGCCTGAAGCAAGCTCCAAGGAAGTGGTATTTAAAATTTCATAAGTTTATGACAGAACAAGGTCATGATAGATGTCACTCTTACCACTGTGTTTATTTCAAGAGGCTAGATTGCATAAGATATATTATCTTGTTATTGTATGTGGATGACATGCTTTTTGCAGGGTCTAACATGCAGGATATAAATTTGCTCAAAAGAAAACTAGCTAAATCATTTGTGATAAAGGATTTGGGTTTCGCAAAGAAAATCCTTAGTATGAGAATAACAAGAGACAAGAAAAATCATAAATTGACATTGTCTCAAGGTGATTACATAGAAAAGGTGTTGCAGAGGTTTAGAGTGCAGAATGAAAAACCGGTTAGTGTACCTTTAGCCAGTCATTTAAAACTAAGTAAGGACATTTGTCCATAAACACAGGAAGAGATAGATTACATGTCTAGGATTTTGTATTCATCAGTAGTTAGAAGCTTGACGTATGCCATGGTGTGCACATGACCAGATATTGCACATGCAGTGGGATTTGTGAGAAGGTTTATGAATAATCTAGGTAGATAGCATTGGAAATAAATACAATGGATTCTCACGTATTTGAGATGTACCAATTCTCATGCATTATGTTTTGGAGGTTGAGACATTGTTCTACAGGGATATGTTGATGCAGATATGGTTGGTGATAAAGACAACAAAAGGATCAGTGACAGGGTATTCTTTTATTGTGGGTGGAACAACAGTAAGTTTGGTTTCAAAACTGTAATAGGTTGTTTCACTTTCAACAACAAAAGTAGATTATGTTGCTACTATAGAGGCTAGTAAGGAGATGATTTGGTTGCAATGGTTCATGGAGGAATTGGGTAAGAAGCAGGTGAATAGAAGGTTGTACAGTGACAACCAAAGTGCCATTCATCTTGCAAAGTAATCAGGATTTCATTCAAAGATTAAACATATATATCTCAAGCACAAATTCATAAAATCTATTCTAGATGAAGAACTGTTAAAACTGGAAAAGCTACATACTAGACAGAATCCTGTAGACATGTAGATAAAGGGAGTAACAAGAGAGAAACTGAGTTTCTACTCAGTTGATGTTGGGATTCAAGCATCATAAGAGGAAATAAGAAATTTTCCATGTGCAAGTTCCATAGCATAGTCTAGCAAGTGCAACAATGGTAGAGTTGCTGTCATCAGTCTCCAAGTGGGATATTGTTGGTTGTGGAGCCTGATCTTCCAAATCCACATATATTATTTAGTTGTGTTTGTACCCCAGGTTTACTGTACACTCGTTCCTTGTTTTGTGAACCCATGGTATTAGGTTAACCATATTATTTTCCAGTGGTATTTCCCCTATAAAAGAAAGCATTGTAAAATGGTTGTGTATTGTATTGTAGCATAGTAAACAATCTCTGTGATTGTGTGAGAGATACTGTGAGAGCGTGAAGAGGAAGTGTAGTGGTATTGCTGCAGGTTTTATCCCTTCATCTTTATGGACGATAATAAAAGGACTGGAAATTTATGTGTCAACAAATCCCATCGTTTGGGTGAACCACAAGATATATGTGTCTCTCTGTAATGTGTTTAATGTGTTTTTCATATTGTTTAATAGTTTAACTGTATATCTATTATTTCTCTACGGTCTTATTTTCTAACAGGACTTTCCTTGTGTAGATACATCACCTTGTAGTACTTATTGTGCACAATATCATCATTGGATCATGACACTTGTACTATATACTATGGAGTGGATGTCTCATTTGCGTCTCCTACAAGGGCCCATGTCGGTTGTTTGTAAGGGATTGTGCCCATATAGTATTGTTTGCCTCCCTTACCTCCCATATAAATAAACGATGGAGAGTGTTTCACTAATATGACTTGTTTTTTCATTCTTTCTCACTCCTTAATAGCTATGTGACATAGAACATGACTACAATTGTCCTCTCTCTCTCTCTCTATCATCACTTGTAATTGTTTTTCTCTCTCTCTCAAGTACTAGGGTTTCTTGTTCTCTTTAGATTTTCTTGGATCATCTTGAATTTCTAGGGTTAGGGATTTAACTTTTACCCTTAGATATTGGATACTACAATTTTGGGAGAAAACCCTAGGGTGGACTTGTGAAGAAGAAGAGAAGAGGAGGATGTCTTTCTTTGGAGATAGTGTTGAAGGGATTCTTGCACTTGTTCTTCTTGATGGAGCTAGGGTTCGAAGATTTAGCATAGCTAGTGAATTGTGCATGGTTGGAATTTGTATCCTTGACCTTATATATGATGTTTCTAGAAATAGATATGTTGTGTCAATTTTAGATTTGATTTTCAGCTATATGCATTCATATTTTTCTATTTACATCTATTTCTCAATTGACATCTAAAGAAGATAAAGGAGTTGATTTTAGTGTTGTAATACTATTGTTAATTCTGTTGTAAGAGAAAATTTTCAAATCTAGATATTGACTGATAATTTGCCTGAGAATGACTGAAAACCTATCTCATTGATTGGTGTTTTTTCTACTTAATTTCTAGGAAATTCAGGGCTGTTTGAAAGTTTATTATTGTACTTCTTAGTTCCGTTGTTGTTTTATACATTGATTTACAAAAGTCCTAGGAAAGAAAATTTGGGAGTTGCGATCCAAGGAACCTTCTAGAAATAAGGTGAAATTTATGAATTGTATTGAAGTGTGATTTCAATGAAATTTCCAACACCACCAAGGAAAGAAACAACAAATCATCTCTACCATTAAAGAACATCCCAAAATTCAAAGTGATATCTATGAACAATGAGGGATTCAAAGCAATAGCAGATACCAAACCAAGGAATAAGGAAGAAGTTTATAAGGCTGTAACAATTAACTTCATACCAAGTACATGTTGTTTTTATGGACACAATTTTGAAATCGTATGAGCCTACTGCATTTGAAGAAACAAATGCTAAGCAACAGTAGAAAAAATGCAATGCAGGAGGGACAAATTATAGTCAATAGGTATAAACATGGTAACCTATTGAATGAGTTGCTATAGTTTGCAAATGGGCCTACAAACTAAATATAAAGTATATGGTTCTATTAACAAATATAAGATAATGTTGCACAAAATGGTGTTGACTTTGAAGAAACGTTTTGCCTATAGCTAAGATGAATATAATTAGCTTGATTTTTGTGATGGCCATTGAGTTCAAGTGAAATATATTAGAATAATCAACCTGTAGTTACCTACCTTAGACATTAATTTAATCATTTTTGTCTTAATAACTAGTTTCCTACATTCCACTCTATGTTAGGTGCCTTCTACATGTACTAGAAGTCAACACATGCTAAAAATGAGTCATGGAGTGCTTGGGAAACATCCTGGAAACCCATTTTAGCATGTATTCTTTATTACAGATTCTCCAAAGAACATATCTTCATTTTCTGTAAAGCTGCCTTGTTTTATTTCTTATTTAAGGCAAAGGAAAAGCTAGACTAGTTGTAACTGCCTTGTTTTTTTCCCACATCATCCTCCCTCCTTTTCTCCAAATAAAAGGATGTATGACTTTTCTTCCCATCCCTCTTTATCTTTCCCACTTGAATTATCCAATTTGTGAGCATCTACCTAGATTTGGAAACTACTTTATGCACCTATGGGGGTTTGACTAGTTTTGGTAAGCCTGCTTTTTGACTATTTTGAATGGAATATTTATGAATTTGAATCTCTCATGTAATTATATATTACAGCAGCCTATTACTGTTAGAATTTCATCATTAAGCTAGCATTATATTAGGATATTTACTGAGAGAATAACAAGTACAACAATCAAACACAAGAGGCAATGAGCACAGTGTTTATATTCGGGGAAACCATAAATGGAGAAAACCCCACAAATTCCTTAGATATAGAATCAGCACCAAAATAGTAAAACCCCCAAAACAGTAAGTGATCTCCTAACAGCAGTAATCTTCTTCTTATATAGCCCTAGTGTCTTCTCCTTCCTCAACTATGCGCTACACTTGAGTGTATATGAGTTGTGTGATAAATAGAGACTCCAATTCTCTATTTATACTAATCCTAACATGATTAAAACCCTACTAGGTCTGACCTCTACTAGGAGAGTCTAATAACCCTACTACCCTGGAACTACAAAGACTTTAACCCTTAGACAATTGGAGGGTTACTCACTATGACTTGACATGGCTTTTTTACATTATTGATTCTCCCGATTGGAACATTGGGGAATGAAAACATGACTCAATTACATTATATATACATCCCAGATAAACATCAGGTTACAAAACATAAGATACATGGATGAATACATTCTAAAGTTACAAATACATCAACACTCCCTCTTAACTAGGAAGGTATTCTTTCGACACAATTTTTAGCACTGGTCTTCTTCTCTGTATCAACTGGATCATCTTGTCATCTGTATCTTAGGTCTTCTAAGTATTCAATTCATCTTTGTCTTCAAGTCATATTCATCTTCAAGTAATCGGATCTGGATCATCTCTCCATCTGGATCATCATGGGACATCATCACTAGATCTGGATCATCACTTGATCTAGATCATCATGAGGCATCATCACTGGATATGGATCATCACTCGATTTGGATCATCACTATCTATCATCATAGGATCTGGATCATCACCCGATCTAGATCATTACTACTAGATGATCATCACTGGATTTGGATCATCATCACTAGGTATCATCACAGGTACTATCTCTTGATTCTTCTCATCATAAGAACCTCTATAGAGCCAGTCCTTTTTCATACTAGATGTGTCATCTCAGAGATGGTCCTTTTTCATACCAGATGAGGTAGCTACTCAGAGCTAGTCCTTTTTCATACTAGATGAGCCTTCCCAGAGCTAGTCCTTTTTCATACTAGGTAGGGTATCACAGAGCTGGTCCTTTTTCATACCAGATTAGGCATCACAGAGCTGGTCCTTTTTCATACCAGATGTGGAAGCTACTTAGATCTAGTACTTTTTCATACTAGATGAGCCTTCCCATAGCTAGTCCTTTTCAATACTAGGTAGGGCATCACAAAGATGGTCCTTTTTCATACCAGATGAGGCATCACAGAGCTGGTCCTTTTTCATACCAGATGTGGCAGCTACTCAGAGCTAGTCCTTTTTCATACTAGATGAGCCTCCACAGAGCCATCCCTTTTTCATGATGGATGTGTCATCTACACAGAGCTAGTTCTTTTTCATACTAGATGTGTGTTCACAGAGCCATCCCTTTTTCATGTTGGATGTGTCATCTACACAGAGCTAGTCCTTTTTCATACTAGATTTGTCTTCACATAGCCAAAACCTTTTCATGCTGGATGTGGCATCCACATACACTTGACAATGGAAGGAACCAATCCTCTCACCATGTCACGGCTCTTACATCCAACCATGGAAGGAACCAATCCTCTCACCATGTTGGAATGGCACAACACTTACATCTGACCATGGAAGGAACCAATCCCATCACCATGTCAGAAGGGCACAACATGGACACATCACTTCCTCTTGGGAGGAACCTCGATCTGAAGAACACCAAACTTCTCCCTGAAGTACTCAAACTTCACCTTAGCCAATGGATTAGTCAACACATCAGCTATCTATTCCTCCATGACAACATACTGGAGCTTCACTGCTCCTCTCTGCACCATATCCATGATATAGTGATACTTGATCTCAATATGCTTCAACTTGTCATGGAATACTAGATTCTCTGACAACTTTACATAGCTCTGGTTGTCACAGTATATACAAGTAGCATCTAACTGGAGATCAAACAAATCAGATAGTATCTTCCTCAAACATACTATCTCACAACTAGCTGAACAGGATGCAACATACACTACTTCAGCTGTACTCAGTGCCACACAAGATTGCTTCCTACTAAACCATGAGATCACACCTGATCCCATACTGAAGCAACACCCTGAAGTGATCTTCCTATTGATGGCACTGCCTGCCCAATCTAAATCAATATAACCCTCTAGGTTAATCCTTTGATCATCCTTATACTTGAGCCCATAATCAACCGTACCCTTCAAGTACCTCAAAATAGGCTTTGAAGCAGTCAAGTGAACATGTCTCAGATCTGTCATGTATTGGCTCAAGGTGTTCACAGCAAAGAAAATATATGGTCTCATGTTCATCAGGTACATCAAGGACCCAATCATTTGATTATACATCATGACATCAACTGTCTCTGATGAAGCATCACTCAATAGCTTCAAGTTTGATGCCATAGGTGTGGTCGATGCCTTGTAGTCAATCATCCCAAATCTCTCCAGGATCTCTATTGCATACTTTCCTTATCTAAGAAAGATTCCATCTGTAGTCTGCCACACCTCCATACCTAGGAAATAATGCATCATTCCTAAGTCCTTCATCTTGAACTCAGTAGCAAGCTTTCTCTTCGTATCAGAAATCAACCCATTCATACCTGTCACAAACAGATCATCTACATATAGTAGAAGTATCACGGGATTGACGCCTTCCACCTTGTAGTAAAGGTTGGAATCTGCTTTACTCTTGGTAAAGCCCAAACTGGATAGAAATCTGTCTATTCTGTCGTACTAGGTCTTGGGTGCGTGTTTCAAACCCTACAGGGATTTCTTCAATCTACACACATGAGACTCCCTATCACGTGTCTCAAAACTGAGTCGCTGTTCTACATACACTTCCTCTTATACTACACCATTCAAGAAAGTAATCTTGATATCGATTTGGTGTATCTTCCATTTCATCACTGTAGTCATAGCAAGTACCGATCTGATGGAAGTGCATCTGGCTACAGGTGCAAAGGTTTCTTCATAGTCTATTCCTTCTTTCTGGGAGAAACCCTGAGCCACAAATCTTTCCTTATACTTTTCAATGCTACCGTCTGCAGCATGCTTGATCTTGTAGATCCATTTGGAAGTTACTACTGACTTCCCTTCTAGTCTTGGGACAACATCCCAAACATCATTCTTCATGATCGATTGATATTCTTCGATCATCGCATCCTTCCATTCTTTCTGTTCTATCGCTTCTTCATACTTGGAAGGTTCTTTATCAATGAAGTCACATAGTAAAGCTACATAACTGGAACAGGATCTGGTCCTCTTTCTTTCTCTGAGATTCTCTTCTGGAACCCCATATTTTTCCACACCTTGGATAATCTCTCGTACCCAAGCAGGTTCCCTCTTGTGAGGATTCTTCTCATGTGGTGGATCTACAGGTCTTTGTGGTTCTTCAAACTCTTGATATTTTTCTTGAGTTTCTTTGTTCATGATTGTATCATGAATTCTGGGAGCTTCAGGTTCTTCAGGTTCTTCAATGGGTTTATTTCTGGATTTGATGTAGGCTAAATCTTTGTCAAATTTTACATCCCTATTGATGTCAATCTTTTTGAATCCTGGGAAGTATATTCTATAATCCTTCAAGATTTCAAAGTATCCCACAAATTTACCCTTCTTTCCTGAAGGATCTAATTTTGTTCTCTTCTCTTTTGGAATGTGTATGTCCACAGGAAAGCCGAATATTTTGAGATGGCTGACTTCTGGTTTCTTGCCGGAGAATAATTCTTCAGGAGTTTTGTTCTTGAGTACTCTGTGTGGAGTACGGTTCTATACATATACGGTTTTTCTGGTTGCTTCTGTCCAAAGGTGCATAGGAATATATTGATCATGAAGCATAGCTCTTGTAGCTTCCATGATGGTTCTATTCTTCCTCTCTGCAACCCCATTCTATTGTGGATTATAAGGAGTGTACAACTCCCTCTTAATCCTCGAGTCCTTACATAGTTCCTTGAACTCATTTGAAGTGAATTCTCTACCATTGTCTGATAAAAAAGTCTTGATCTTTTTTTCAGTCTTGTTCTCGATCAAGGCTTTGAATTCCTTGAACTTTATAAACACTTCATTTTTATTCTTCATGAAGTAAATCCATGTCTTCGTAGAAAATTCATCAATAAAAGAAACATAGTACACATACCCACTTAGTGATCTTGATGACATTGGTCCGCATACATCAGAGTGGATGATTTCCAAGATTCTTTTTGCTTTACTTTCGCTACTTGGAAATGTCTTCTTCGTATTCTTTCATTTCGCACATCCTTTGTAGACCCCTTCATGTTTTTCTTGTATTTCTGGAATACCTTCAATAGCTTTGCTTGCAAGTGGTAGTGCTCTGTAATGCACATGTGCAAGCCTTCTATGCCATAGTTCATTTGGTTCTACTGTTTCATGAACCAAAGCTTGATCTAGTTGGCCCTTCAACTTGTATAGGCCCCCTTCTTGTTCTCCGATCACAATTGCATCGTCAAAATTGTTTCCTTTTGGCCGCATAAGAACTTGGCCATCTACAAAAGCAACCCTCATTCCTTTTGCATCCAATGCAAATATGGAGAGGAGGTTCTTCTTTAGTCCTAGAACAAATAATACATTGTTCATCTTTAAAGACTTTCTAGAGTCTAGTTTATATAAGGATTCACCACTACCTTTTATTGGATACTGGTATTCATCCCCAAGTTTCACCTTGTGAGGTGACTCATGTTCAGATAGCTTTACAAATGATTCTTTGAATCCCGTCATGTGCTTGGAAGCACCACTGTCTATAAGCCAATCATTGCTTCCATGTGAAATAGTTCATGTGAGAGCGGAGATTAGAACACATTCATCCTCACTTGAAGAGTCATCACTCTCTTGTCTGATTCTCTTTGTGGAAGGTTCATCATCCTCTGCAGCATGGGCATGATGTCTTCTCTTGTTTCCCTTCTTCCTTAGATTTATTTTGTTAGGGTAGAATTTGGATATGTGACCTTTCTCATCACATGTGTAACATCTAATGGTATTTATATCTTTTCTAGAGTGTGAGGTCTTACCTTTGGAGTGATAATTGCTCCTCCTGTTTTTCTTGGAGTGAACTGTGAGGGCTTGATCTTCACTACCCATCTTCTCTTCTCGAGCTGCTATTCTAGCTTCTTCTTGAGAGCATTCTTCCCATAACTTGTTGAACTTGACTAACTTCTTTCTAGCACAGATTCCTTGAATGAAAGAGTCCCATGATCTAGGGAGACCATTCAAGGTGGTCATCACAATCACTGCATTTTCCACTTCTTCATCTATTGCTTCTAACTGCTCTTTGATATGAGAAACCCTTGTAAAGTAATACTGAATAGTCTTAGCATTCTGGATCTTCACATTCTTCAATTGGTTTCTCAAGGTCATCTTCCTGTTAATGTTCTTCCCTTCAAACAATTTGGTTAGGGCATCAAGCATAGCTTTAGGTGTCTTAAGGGAGGACACCTGTGGTATGAGATGATCCTTGATACAATCAGCAATGATTCTCTTTTCCATAACCAACTTATTCTTATGCAAGGCCTTAGCCTCATCTCCCTCTGGAACTGGAACCTCCTCATTGATATAGGAGTCTAATTCATTCTCTTCTAAGACCAAAGAGATCCTATACTTCCAATCTCGAAAGTTATCAGCTCCCTCAAGCTTTTCATCAAGCTTGGTATGATGAGACATCTTAAATTGAGAACCTCAAATGGAAATACAAAATATTTAGATCTTACCAGGTTCAAGATGTTGGATCTAAAACTTGAGCTGAAATCCTGCGGTGCTGGTTCAGTAGCAAATTAGGGTTTTTCTTTTCGGGAGATCTATTCACCCAAATGCCTTGAAATTTATCCCTAACTTCGATTTTGGGGAGGAGATCAATCCAGCCTTGGGCTCACTCAAAAATTCCTCTTCTATGAAAAGCCCTAATTTTCGGTAATAGTGTTCGGTCCAAAACTGAAAAACCTCGTAATTGGATTTTGCTTCGACAGAAAGATGCACCCTAGGGAGGAGAGTTATTCCCCCTTACTTTTTCTGAAAATATGTGGAGGAAGATCCACAAACTAGGAAGCCCTAGTTCCCGCAGCTGCACAGTGTATTCTTCTCAAGTTAGCTCTGATACCATGTTAGAATTTCATCATTAAGCTAGCATTGTATTAGGATCTTTACTGAGAGAAAAACAAGTACAAAAATTAAACACAAGAGGCAATGAACATAGTTTTTATCCTTGGGGAAACCATAAATGGAGAAAACCCCGCAACTTCCTCAGAGATAGAATCAACACAAAAATAGTAAAAGCCCCAAAATAGTAAGTGATCTCCCGACAGCAGTAATCTTCTTCTTATCTAGCCCCAGTGTCTTTTCCTTCCTCAAATATGTGCTACACTTGAGTGTGTATGAGTTGTGTGATAAATAGAGACTCCAGTTCTCTACTTATACTAATCCCGATAGGACTAAAACCCTACCAGGGCCAGCCTCTACTAGGAGAGTCTAATAACCCTAGTGTCCCAGAACTACGGGGACTTTAACCCTTAGACAATCAGAGGGTTACTCACTATGACTTGACATGAATTGTTTACATTATTAATTCTCTTGATTGGAACATCGGGGCATGAAAACATGACTCAATTACATTATAGATACATCTCGGATAAAAATCGGGTTACAATACATAAGATACATAGATGAATACATTCTGAAGTTACAAATACATCAACAATTGATTCATAAGTTTGGATATTGTACACTTACTCAATACAGACTAGTGTTATGCTCCATTTTCAGTCTCCTTTGGTGTTAATTTTGCATGTTTGATTAGCAATTTTGGGAGTGTAATTGTTCTATCTCTTGGGTTCAATTTTTACATGGTATCAAAGCCTTTGTAGATCAATTTATCTCCTTCCATATTGATATTGCAGGTTCGACATCTTCACTGGGAGCATATTATGCTAATTGAAGGGCACGGTTTCTAAGCTATGGACCAATCTCAGAAGATCATATTGACTCCATTCAGTTTCTTTGAGTGGAAATATAAGATGGATATATTGTTGAGAATGAAAGGTCTCTATAGGGTTACTATGGCAACTGAGAAAGATCCCAATGCAGTTGTAGAGAAAATCAAATGGCACAATAGGAGGGATGAGGTCTATCGTCTTTTGTGTATGAGCATTTCAAGATGGTGAAATATTATAACTTCGAAGAATATTCTATATGTATCTTTTTGTGGTCCTCAATGGTCCTATCGGGAGAACCACTTGTATTAGTTTGTACCTCAATGCTCCTAATTAGAAGAACTAGTAAGAGTCATGAGGTAGTCCCCTCTAATTGTAAAGGTGGGTCATTAGCACCCTAGTGTGGTTACTTGAGCCTACATGTGTAACTCGAGCCTACATGTTGAATGAGTTATCTTAAGTGAACAAATGAATATAAATAGAGGTGTAGCGGTCCGCATTTGGAACACACACTCTCACTTATGTAGTGCATTAGTGGAGAAGAGAAGAGTAGCAGGATAAGGAGGAGGATCAGGCTTTGATCCCCTTGTTGGTTTTATCTTTTACCTTTTTGGGGGGCATCTATATTGAGGAAGCTTTTGCTGGGTTTTCCCCTTTAGGGTTTTCCCAAGATAAATCTATGTTGTTCTTGTGATGTTTTTTCTTTCAGTGATCCTGTTTATATGATTTTTTTATGAAAATGAAATGAAATATTGATGTTCTAGCTTAGCATATGAAAATTTAACATGGTATCAGAGCCACCCTAAATAGGACAGCTTTCACAAGGCAAAATAGCCCTCTCTCTCTCCCCAGAAGAAATTAGGGCTTCTTGCTGAAGAGGAATTTTTGAGTGATCCTAGCATAGGAGTTCTCTCCTCATCAAAATCAAAGTTTAGATACCTGGATCACGATTTTTGGTTGGCTGAAACTCCCGCAAAGTCAAACCCTACTTTGACCCCGAGCTAGAAAAAAACCCTAAATACTAAAACTACTAAGTTTTGGTACATTATCTATATCCAAATATTGTAGAAGGTTCAGGTGCTTAAAAGTGAAGAGGCCAAATATAAAATCATGATGTACATGGTGTCCAAAATTCAGCCTCCAATTCGCTATATTATGGGAGATATGATCCCTCCCAGTTAGGGTTCTAGCCTCTTCCAGAATTCATCCCTAAACAGGACACCTGGGGAAAATTTCTATAGATTGGGATAAAAATGTCCAAATTGAATTCCTAAAGACGTTACAGAAATATAACGGACTGTACTATATGTGGTCTGAATTTTAGAACCAGAAGATGAAACAATGACACGTGTCATGCTGTACAACTTTGTTGTTCTGAACAGTCATGTAACAGGTCACCTTGGGAAAAGGATCATAAATCCCAATTGGTGAAACCAATTATGATGAATCCTATGTTTTTGGATCAGGGACATGTGAGGTTACATCAATGAGATATTTCAGACATAGAGGATCTGTAATTTTGAATATATCATAGACACAGTGACATGCATTTCTGCAGAAGAAATTGGAAAACTAGGGCTTCCTGTTCCGGGAGCTTCCCTCCACTGTTTTCAGAAAAGGAGTACATTGGACAGCTCCATTTGAAGAGATATATATTTCTATCCAATAATATCTGAAATATTCCAAGTTTTTAAAATTAGGGTTTCTCTGACAAACCTAAATTATCCAGCTCCAGAAGCAGGACGGACACCTCAAATCGGTAAGATCTAATCTTTTGCTATTTGCATTTGAGGTTCTCATTTCAAAGTGATCTATCACATCAGCTTGATGATAAGCTTGGTGAATTTGAAAACTTCCAAGCATGGAAGTATTTGATCTCTCTGAAGAAAATGAATTGGACACCTACATGAGTAGAGAGGTTCCAGTTCTAGAGGGAGATGAGGCTCAAACCCTTACACAAGAAGAACTTGATCAAGGCCAGGAAGATCATTGTTGATTCAATCACGGATCAAATTGTACCACAAGTGTCCTCCCTAAAGACACTGAATATGTTTTATTCCTTGATCAAGCTATTTGAAGATAAGAACTTAAATTAGAAGATGGCTTTGAGAAAAGAGTTGAAGAATGTGAAGATCCAGAATGCAGAACAACTTGAAGCGGTAGAAGAAGAAGTGGAGAATGTAGAAGTGGTGATAGCCACCTTGAATGGCCTCCCAGGATCATGGGATTCATTCATGCGAAGAATGTATTCCAAAAGGAAGTAATTACTTTCAGCTCAATTCATAAGAAGAGAAGAAGAATATGGGAGCAATTGAAGATCAAGCTCTCACCATTCAAAGAAGATCCCTCAAGTGATGAGGAATATGAAGAACTCAATTCTTAAAGAACCTCTTATCCATCTTATCATTTGGATAAGAAATGATTATTTCATGAATGAAGAATATGATGAAGCAGAATGATCAAGAAGGAGTCTACCCATGAAACAAATAAAATATAAGTATTCAATTGTCATTTAATGATATTGTTTTGTTATGCATTTGATTATATTCAGTTGATGTGTTATGCATGATAGATTGTTTGCATTAATGACTATATGCCACTAATATACATGTGATGGGTAAGTAGCTCATGGTGCTATACAACTCTCCATTGCTACTTATCTAGAATGAAACCTCTTTACTGACATATTGGATTAGTGCACAATCTCAATGTTGTCCTGGTAGAGATGGAAGGAATCTAGAAAAGTTTCTATGAGATATGGATGAATGTTGTATTGGCTAAACAGTTGCATGATTCATAAGAATTTGTCTTTATGCATATGTTTTATGAAATAGTTCTAACTATGAAACTGGCGCATTTGAATTGTAGGAAAGGTCCTGTACAACCTCCTACAAGAAAAGAAGGATGAGACTTGTTCCGAAGAACAAGTGATGACAATTCAATATTCACTCCAATAAACATGAATCTAAAGCTCCCAGGGTCAGAGACACCATGACAGAAGAAAGAGCTTCAGAGAGCAGTAGATCTACCTCAAAGGATGAAGACCACCATGGGTACGAGAGATAACTCAAGATGAAGAAACGAATGCTATGAAAGAAGCTATGATCAAAGAATAACAGTTGATCATGGGGAATGATGTATACAATATGATTTCGATACATAAAGGAAAGTACGTAGTATCTATGGATATACAAGAAAAGGTGTACAAAGCAAGGTTCGTGATTTGCCTCTGAAAGAATAGACTATGACATGACATACTCTATTAACCAGTATATATCAAGCATAGAACCACCCATACAGAATGAAGAGGGAAGATGATACTCCAATTCAGGGGGAGTGACTACAGAATATATATGAGTTCAACATGGTACGACATGATGGATAGCTTCATGATGGATCAATATTTTACCAAGAGTAAAGTGGGTTCTAACCTTCAAGGTTGAATGCAGAAGACTAGGATATGTTGATGACCCGAAAAGACGAACTCATGGAAGATGTTATGATGAAAGAATACTAGAATGATGTTTGGGATATATTACTCAAACCAGAAAATAAGAATGTGGTATCTTCCAAATGGATTTGTAAGATTAATTATGTTGTTGATAGAAGTAAGGAAAGACTTGTGGCTAGAGGTTTCTATAAGAAAGAGGGAATTAATTCTAAAGAGACACTTACTCTAGGAATCAAGGTACATGATTAAGTAAAGACAAGTCTTCCTTAATGGTATGATCGAAGAAGAGTTTTTCATCGAATAGTCACAAGGATTTGAAGTTGAAGACAGATGGACTCACATATGCAAGATGAAGAAGGCCCTCTATGGCCTGAAGAAAGCTCCCAGAGCTTGGTATGGAAGAATAGATAGTTTCCTATCGAGCACGGGCTTTACCAACAGTAAAGCTGATCCTAACCTTTACCTCAAGGTTGTAGAAGATGAACCTGTCATCTTGTTATTGTATGTGGATGAATTTTATCTTGATAGGGAATGAGAAACAGATTGTAGAATGCAAGAAGAAGCTTGCTGAAGAATTTTAAATGAAAGACCTTGGGTTAATGCATTATTTCCTAGGTCTGGAAGTATGGCAAAATTCAAAAGGAATCTTTATCAACCAGGAAAAGTATGCAGTAGAGATATTGAAAATATTCAATATGTTGAAATGCAAAGCCATGGCTACTCCTATGGATTCCAACCTGAAGCTGTTAGCTGATAACTCATCAGAATTAATAGATGTCACTCACTATAGATAGATACTTGGATCATTGATGTACCTAGCAAATACCAGACCAGACATTTGTTTTGCTATGAACACCTTGAGTCAATTTCTTGTTCAACCAATACAGGTTCACTTAGTAGCTACAAAACATGTGATGAGATGTCTGAAAGGGACTATAGACTTTGGTCTATACTATGATGGTAGCCATGAGTATAGATTGTATGGCTACACAGATGTAGATTGGGCTAGAAGTATCTTAGACAGAAAAATCACTTCAAGTGGATGTTATAGTTTGGGATCTGCTATGATTTCATGGTTTAGCAGAAAACAATCCTATGTTTCTCTAAGAACAGCCGAGGCAATATACATAGAAGCTTGCTCTAATAGTTGTGAATCCATATGGCTTCGGAAGCTGATGTTAGGATTAATCAACCTAGAATTGGATACTACCGTGATTTTATGTGACAATCAAAGTTGTATAAAGATGACAGAGAACCCAGTATTCCATGACAGATTGAAGCACATAGAAATCAGGTATTTCTACATTGAAGATATGATGCAGAAGGGAGCCATAAAGCTCTAGTATGTGAGTACTGATGAACAAGTTGCTGATGTGCTGAGAAAGCGTCTATCTTGAGTAAAGTTTGAATAATTTTGAGATAAGCTTTGTGTGGTTCAGAAAGACCTTTCCTGAAAGGGGGAGTAGTGATGTTGCAGTGGGATTGTATCATCCCTAGGCACTTGCCCTAAAGTGATCTGGTGACTTGGTCATCAAGATGGTGGTAGGATTGTATCATCTGTGAACCTCAATTCAAAATGGATCCAGTGACTTCAGTCATCAAGAAGTTGGTATGATTGTATCATCCTTGAACTTTGGTTCAGAACGGATCCAGTGACTTCGGTACTTGAGAACGTGTGTTGATCCCATAATTCCTACAGGAAGGATTGTCTACAAATGTGTTGATCCCATAATTATGAAAGGAAGGATTGTTAGTAACTCTTTAAAGACCTAAATCCTGTCATTTCGAAAGGAAGGATCATTGAATTGATCTTGTACTTCCAACAGGAAGGATTGTTTGAGTTCCACAGATGTGTTGATCCCGTAATTCTGAAAGGAAGGATCTTTAGGAGATCCGTAAAAAATTGATCCCGTAATTCTGAAAGGAAGGATCATATAAGCTCCACATAAGTGTTGACCCCGTAATTCCAAAAGGAAGGATCATTGGTAACTCCATAAAGAAAAAAAATCCCATAATTCCGAAAGGAAGGATCATGTTGACATTTTGATGATGATGATGTTGATGTTTTGATGATAATGTTGTTTTGATGATGATGATGTTTTCATGATGATGTTTCTGATCGAAAGATCAAAGTATGATGATGATGACGTTTCTGATCAAAAGATCAGAGTATGATGATGACGTTGTTGCTGATCAAAAAGTCAAAGTGTTGAAGATGTTGATGATCGAAAGGTCAAAGTTCTGAAGATGTTGCTGATCAAAAGGTCAAACTGCTGAAGATGTTTCTGATCGAAAGGTCAAAGTGCTGAAGATGTTGCTGATCGAAAGGTCAAAGTGCTGAATATGTTGCTGAAAATGTTGCTGATCAAAAGGTCAAAAGATGTTGATGCTGATCAAAGAGTTGCTAAAGATTGAAGACAAAGACTATATGGTGTTGAAAAGCTTCCAATGATTTATAGATGTGTTACCCTGATGATTTTGATGATCTCATATCTCTCTCTCTCTCCTATTATTGTTGTTGTTGATGTTGTTATAGAATACCCTTCTTGTTAAGGGTGAGTGTTGAAATATTATAACTTTGAATAATATTCTATATGTATCTTTTTGTGGTCCCCAATGGTCCTATCGGGAGAACCACTTGTATTACTTTGTAGCCTGATTCTTCTAATTGGAAGAACTAATAAGAGTCATGAGGTAGTCCCCTCTAATTGTAAAGGTGGGTCATTATTACCCCAGTGTGGTTACTTGAGCATGCATGTGTAACTCGAGCCTACATGCCGAATGAGTTATCTTAAGTGAACAGATGAATATAAATAGACATGTAGCACTTTTCATTTGGAACATAGACTCTCACTTGTGTAATGCATTAGTGGAGAATAGAATAGTAGCAGGAGAAGGAGGAGGATCGGGCTTTGATCTCCTTGCTCGTTTTATCTTTTACCTTTTTGGGGGGGCATCTATATTAAGGAAGATTTTGCTGGGTTTTTTCCTTTAGGGTTTTCCCAAGATAAATCCATGTTGTTCTTGTGATGCTGTTTATTTTAGTGATCCTGTTTATATGCTTTTGTTATGAAAATGAAATGAAATACTGATGTTCTAGATTAGCATATGAAAATTTAAGACAAGAGACCTCCTCTTCCATCTTGATGGATTGACATCACCTAATGAAGTGTGGGAGAATCTTGTAGATATTTTTTGAAAGAAAAATGAGATGAGAGGACATCAAATTGAGAGTGAGATGATCTCCTTGAGTCCCAGTAGCTTTGAATCATTACAACTCTACTTTTTCAAGTTTAAGGCCCTTGTTTTGCAGTTGAAACAGTGTGGGATAGAAAATAAGGAAGAGAAACTAGTTTTGGCCATACTCTCTAAGATTGGCCCTGACTATTCATTTTTTGTTTCGACCTTCCATGCCACTAAGTTGACAGCTAGAGCCTGGAAGATGCCTAAGCTTGCAAAGTTCATGGAATCCCTCACATAGGAACAATATAAGTTGGTGATGATGGGCACCATTAAACCTTCCAAAGACCAAGATTTGGTTGCTGGAAATTCAAGGGTGGATTCAAAAATCAAGGAAAAAGCTAAAAATCCACCTGATCAAAAGAGAGACAAGTCTAAGTCTCAAGACGAGCCCTAAGATTCCAAGAACAACTCCCAGAAGAAGAAGAAAAAAGGAGAAATGATCAAGTGCACATACTAGAATAAGGGCTATCATCCTGAGAGCTCTTGTATGAAAAAGAAAATTAACATGTTGACCCAACTCTTGGAGAAGAATAATATCTCCCTTCCTAATTGCCCAAAGAAGAGGGAAGGAGGATCAAATTCAGAGGACATAGAGAGAGTACATGCCTTGGTTGTTGGCACATCAAGCTCACCTAGCTTCATCATAGACTCTGGAGCTTCTAGACATACGGTTTCGACAAAAGAGGAATTCTCCTCTCTTGACATGTTGAAAGGTCCACCAATAGTTTTAAGAGATGAATCTATCATTGACAGTTTGGGGAAGGGATGGATTGATCTTGACCATGGTAAGTTCAATAATGTGTTGTATGTTCCTAATCTTGCCTCTAATATCTTGGTAGTGTATCATATGACTCACACTGGGACTCCAAAGAAGGTGATATTCTCCCCTGATGATGTTGAAATCAATAATATTTTGAATGGTAAAGTCATATAAAAAGGTGTTGTTGATCACACTTCGAAGGTATACATGTTTTCCCATTTTCTACCCTACTCAAACCCCTCTGCTCTTCTGATTCATGCTAATGAGGCAAGCACACTTTGGCATGAAATATTTGGCCATGATAACTAAAAGTATCTTTCTGACTTGAGTGAAAAAGATATGGTCATAGGGTTACCAAAGATCAAGTTTTATAGGGGATTCTGTCAAGGTTGTATCCTAGGAAACCACCCAGAGCACAAATATGAGAGAGCTAGTCATGAGAGAACCTCTGCACCTCTTAATTTGATCCATAGTGATAATGCTGGTCCATTTCCTCATATTTCCTTGATCCAAGACAAATATGCACTCACTTTTATAGATGAATTTTACAGGTATTGTTGGGTTCACTTCCTAAAGCATAAGTCTGAAGTTTTTGACCTCTTCAAAGTCTTTAAAGCCTTAGTTGAAAACCAGTCTAGGAGGCAACTCAAGATCCTCAGATCTGAAAATGGTGGTGAGTATTTCAAGTTTGAGTTCATTTAGTATTGTAAATATGAAGGTATTCAGATGCAACGTTTGAGCCCTTACACACCACAACAAAATGGTGTTGCTGAGAGAAAGAACATGTCACTAAAGGAGATGGAAACCTGCATGATGGATGCTAAGACTTTGCCACCAAATATTTGGGCTGAGGCTATAAACTATGCATCCTACATCTAGAATATGGTGCCTCATAAGATGCTTTATGGTATGACTCTTTTCGAATCTTGGAGTGGGAACAAGCCATATGTGACCCATTTCATGATTTTTGGCTTAAAGGCTTGGGCTAGAATTCAAATAGAAAAGAGGAAGGCTTTGCAGCCGCAAAGCCAAGAGTGCCTATTTTTTGGGTATTTTGAAGATTCAAAAGGGTACAAGCTGATCAAATTGAGAACTAACAAATATTTCACTAAAATAAGTGTTCATTTCCAAGAAGAGCCTTTAGTAGCAGTTGAAGTTGGAGAGTCTTCTTCACCACCAGATCCATTGATTGTAAGTGAAGAGACTCATGATTTTGCTGATTATGATATGTCTGATAATGATGATTTTATTGCAGATCCTAATAGTCCTAAAATACCAAAATGGGCAGCAAAGAACATTCATGCAACTGGGGAACTAGCTATAAATCCTAATGACACTAGGAGGACTAGATCTCAATTTGAGAGTGCCCTTTGTGTGAAAGATTCTCTATTTGATGAGAAGTTCTATCTGATGGTTGAATCATATCCACATACATATTAATATGTATCACATTATCCAAGATGGCAAACATCCATGAAATAAGAATTCAGCTCACTCCAGAAGAACAATATTCAGGAGCTGGTTGATCTCCCCCCAGGGAGGAGGCTAGTTCAATGTAAGTGGGTTTTCAAGACTAAGTTTGATGCTGATGGTTCACCTTTGAAATATAAGTCAATATTTGTAGCCAAGGGCTCCTCATAAGTAAATTGTATTGACTACAATGAAACCTTTGCACCAGTGGCAAAGATGGACTCCATAAGGCTAGCTTTAGCCATTGTAGCTTCGATGCAAAGGAATGTACATCACATGGATGTGAAGTGTGCTTTCCTAAATGGAGATATCACTGAGTATATTTACATGTAGCAAAATTAAGGGTTCATTTCTAATCCATATTTAGTGTGCAGGTTAAAGAAATCATTGTATGGGCTCAAGCAAGCCCCCAAGGCTTGGTATGCCAAGATTGATGGCTTTTTGCAATCACTAAGTTTTGTTTGATGCAAGTATGATCTTAATTTATATTTGAAGCTGATTCATGGTTCTTTGATGATTATTTTCCTGTATGTGGATGATCTTTTGATTACAAGAAGTTCAAAGAAAGAGATTGCCTCCTTGAAGGATGCAATGGACCATGCATTTTCTATGACATATTTGGGATTATTGAGCCAATTATTGGGTCTCGAAATTGCTTAATCACAACATGGAATCAAATTACATCAGTCCAATTATTCCTTATATTTTTTGAACAAGTTCAACATGAAATATTGCAAGCCAAGAAAGACTCCCTTCCTTTTAGGATTTAAGCTTGAAGAAGCAGGTTCTTCTCCTATGGTAAATAATACACTGTATAGGTAGTTGATTGGGTGTTTTCTTTATCTTACACACACTCGACCTTATCTAACTTACGCAGTTAGTGTGGCTTTGTGATACATGGATCACCCTCATGAGATCCACTGGAGAGCAGGAAAAAGGATCCTAAACTTTGTTCAAGGAACAAGAACTCATGCGATCTTCTACAAAGAAAAATCTGATCTTGACTTGATTGGGTTTACTTACAGTGATTGGGTAGGTGACAAACAATATTGAAAATCGACATTAGGATATGTGTTCATGCTTGTAGAAGGACCAATCAGCTGTTCAAGTAAGAAGCAGAATGCCATAGCACTCTCATCTACAGAAGCAGAGTATAGAGGAGTTGCAAATGCAGCAACTCAATCTTTGTGGTTGTAGGGAATACTTGGAGAATGTGGCTTCAAATCATAGTTTTCAACTATTATCTACTATGGTAATCAGAGCACCATTCAAAAATGTAATGATCCATTTCAGAGACAACGAACCAAGCACATTGAGATCCATATGCACTACATCAGACAACTTGTGCATGATGGTACCATTCATCTACACTTTTGTGCATCTTCAGAACAAGTAGCAGACATCTTCACTAAATTTTTTTGTGAGAAGACATTCATCAATTTCAAAACACTACTGGGGATTTCTGATCATGCTATGAAGCATGATTGATGACAAGATTTCCAATTTTTTTTTGTCTTGTCCATATTTAAGGGAGGATTTTTCCACTAGGTTTTTGCCTCTTTCCTTGGTGGTATGGACATGCACTATGTAAAGGGTGACTAAGCCTTGTTGCTAGGCCCTATATTTTTCTGACATTTATTCATAAATTCAGGCTTAAGGGGGTGTTTTAGAATAAAAAACCCATAGTTACCTACCTTAGACATTAATGTAATCGTTTTTTTCTTATTACCTAGTTTCCTAGATTCCACTCTATGCTAGTTGCCTTCTACATGTCCTAGAATTCAACACATCCTAAAACTGAGTCATGGAGCGCTTGGGAAACACATTGGAAACTCACTTTATCATGTCTTCTTTATTCCAGATTCTCCAAAGTGAATATTTTCTTTTTCTTTAAAGCACCTGTAAAGCTGCCTTGCTTTATTTTTTGATTTAAGGGAAAGGAAAAGCTAGATTAGTTGTAACTTCCTTGTTTTTTCCCATATCATACTCCCTCCTTTTATCCAAATAAAATCATGTATTAGTTGTCTTTCCATCCCTCTTTACTCGCTTTCCCACTTGACTTATCTAATTCGTGATCATCTACCTAGATTTGGAAACTGCTTTATGCACATATGGGGGATTTGAATAGTTTTGGTAATCCTTATGTTTGACTATTTCGAATGGCATATTTATGCATTAAAATATCTCATGTAATTATATATTAAAGCATCCTATTACTTCATAATGTTATCTATTGTACACTTACTCAATACATATTAGTGTTATGCTTTAATTTCAGTCTCCTTTGGTGTTAATTTTGGATGTTTGATTAGCAATTATGTGAGTGTAATTGTTCTATCTCTTGGGTTCAATTTCCACAAAATATTCACTAGTTGGATGTCAATATTTCATTTCATGAATGGTGTTCTATAAGAGGAATTATATTATGTAATTTTGAAAAAGCACTATATGATGTCAAGAAAGCTTTTAGAGCCTAGTTTCAAATAATTGATATTCACTTCAAAGACGATGCTTTTAGAAGAATCCTATCAAATACAAAATTACACATCAAAATCAAAAGTATGTATGATATATTTTAATCATATACATTAATGGCCTCATTATAGGATAACACAAGAATGATTGAATTAAGGCTCTGTTGCATGAATCCCTTGAAATTCCAAATGTATGACTACTTCATTATTATTTGGGAGATGAGATATATAAAAAGAACAGGTAGAATATTTATGTCCTCGACTAAGTATGGACAGTACATTCTATATATATTTAACATGGTCCATTGGAAATCTATAGGAACTCCTATTGAAAAAAGTATGAAGTTATCAGCTTGTGAAAACTCAAAGCCAATGAATGGAACACTAAAGGAAGCTCGCAAGTAATATCATCTATCTAATTGATACCAAGACAAATATAAACTATGTTGTTGGAATTATATCACAGTTTATGGTTTTCCCCAAATTTATTTCAATAGAATGCAGAAAAATAATCTTAGTATATCGCACTATGTTCTTAAGTATTTACACTGTCATCTACGATTAAGAGAGCACCCTTAGCCAGGAGCTGATGATGTATGTCATATTTCCATAAGACGTATATTTCCTTTATGCTTTCTAGAAATACATCCCTCATATAGTTAGAGGATATTTATATATTTTTCAAGAATTTACTAGTTGTTGATTACCCCTCTAGTGATTCTCCACTCATGAAAAGTTATATGGATAATATTGTGGATCTTAGTTCTCAACTAGGTTCCAATAACAATAAAATAAATCCTTTGGATATAATTTTGTACCCTTTGATGATAAATAGCATATTTCAACTCCTGGTTTACCATCAAAAATATTAATAAGAAGAATAATATAGGTGAGATCATCCATGCGCAACCTATCTTGCTATATAACATCCCAAGAGGTTGAATCATTCTAACTATGCCTATGCATGTCATTCTTCCTAACCCAATTGTCTATCAAGTTTACAATGATAAATTTAGTGCTTCATGTGAATTGTTGTGAAGGAATAGAGTCGAGGTTATATATTTGTTAATAGATTCTCCTAAGTACTAGAAATTCAAATCCATTTAGAGAGGATAACGAGAAGCTACAACTAATAAAATGTCATCTCATGGTGGATATCCCGATGGTTTCCAGTAGTGTATTACCTATGCACAAATGTTGAGAGAGATAAGGTGGGTTTATACACATATGATCCTATCTATGTTGAGGTGGATCTTTGTAGATGGTTACCAGATAGAATGATATAAAAGTGGGAAACTTATATGTGCTCATATATTTTGGATTATGATAATACATATTTTTTATGTTGGAATTATCAACAACCAAGTACCTATAGGTTTCCTACCCACACACTCACCCTTAGCATCCAAGAAAGAAAGGGTTAAGCCGAAGACAAAGAGTTCAAAAATATCTTGAACATCCAATTTAGAGTAAAGTATATGGAAAAGAGCAGGATTTACATCGATCTATGAATTGAGATATGGATGAAGGCATGGGTTTAGGACATTCAAATTAGGAAAATATCTTTTTGGTGGAGAAATATGAGGATAGACACTTTGTGCAAATGCTTGTTCACTCTCCTCCTTGGAAAAACATTTTTTATGGGGTCGATATTCTCCCTCATGGAACTCCTTTGTCGTGGAGTCAATATTCCTGGGAATATTTAGGCTGGATGACAGTCCTTCTTGTTCGATATCCTCTCTGATGGAGCTTTTTTTGTATGGCATCGGTCTTCTCCTTTGTGGGACTACTTTTCTATGTCACAATATCCTTGGATGAAATCAGGCTAGATGGGAAAGGAACAGAGAATTGATAAGGGAAAAAATACCCTAAACCAAATTTAATAGAGTAATTTTTTCCAAAATAACTTTTCCATTCACAACATTGAATCATTCACAAATTTTATAGAGTAATATGGGGTTAAATGGAAGGTATTGACTCATTTTGGGGGCATTTCATCCTCTATGCAACCTCTTCTCTATGGCCTCTCAATGTTTGTGACCTTCAAGACCTCGACAACCTCTACAACCTCTTGAAAACCTCCACAATCCAATATTGGTGATTAGGTAAGCGAAAATGTAGTCCCTTGGCGACCTCTACGACCTTTGTGCTTTGGTATTAGGGAGGTAAGTGAAAATTCATTTGTGTGGGTGGGGAGGTAAGTCAATTGTAATGGTTGAATTCTAATGTTTTTTGTTCAAAGGTAAGTCAATTATTTTTTATGTAATGTTTTTTTTTTATATTTAATATTTATATATATGTATGTATGTACTTTGATATATGTGTGTACTTATATATATAAAACATAGGAACTAAAAGAGAGCATTGTAAACTAAAATGGAAGACAACTTAGAGGTGTCAGAAAACATTATATTAATAATTGGCTAATTATTACATGTGCATGGCCCTATCCATGTCTTATTTATCATATCATTTCTAGAAAATATGTGGGTCGTTGATCCTGAAATTGTTCTCAAGTCCACAAATCGTATATCAAAGGAAAATACATAGATTAAGAACCATAACTGGGAAAGGGGAGGGGAAAACACATTAACACATAAGGAAAACAACCTAAATATTAGTCTCGTAGTGGGATAGACACAATCATGCACGTAAGCTAAGGAAAATGCTACGTATGGAAAGAAATTTAACATGTTCCATCAATGATAGTGGGAGGTTATAATGATGACATCAATGATTATGGATTTCATGGTTCTATCACACATAAAATTAAGTGTGACACTACCATGTTGAAGATATGTGCATAATTATCCTTTAGTGTGAAAATACATGCACTACAAGTGTTCCTTGGTATACAAAATAACCTTTATTGGATATTAGGAAATGAATAGACTGTGAGACCCAAATTTCTAACATATACAATAAGTATATGAATGATTTTTGTAATTATTTCTGCCTTTGGTTTCATTGGGGACACAACATACCCTTATTTCCAAAATTTCTTTGAGCTCAAATCATGAAGAGTTTGGGTCGAAGTACTAGCGGTACTTAAGTTCAATGTTACTTACTACACGTAAATTAACTTGTACTACTACATTATATCCCTTCTCAAGGTTTGTGATCTCAAACCCGTGGTATAGATTAGCATTACTAGTGACTGGATTAATGGGATCCTATGCCCTATTTATGCTTTTATCAATACGTTGATCTTCATGATTCTCGTCTACTAAAGAGGAAGATATTATAGCTATTATGGCCTTGATTTTATTTATGACAGGGTGGTCACCTTGGATAGTGATGTTTATGATTATGATCTCTTATTCATATAGTCACAATGATTTCATTCTCATTGAAATACCCATCACAAATAAATCCATATATGCACAACAAGGTTTATAACATGTGGAGGAAGAGATTTAGGAAAGTTATGTTGGGAGATGTTTCTAGCCTATTTTACATCATCTATGGAAGGAGATTGATTACAGTGATTGATTATAGTTGTTTATTAAATATTAAGTCACTAATTAGAGTGATTAGGTCTTTATTATATGAGTAACATTTTTAAATATTGAAATATGAAACAATAAATGCATCTTAACATTTTTAAATGCTCATACTTGTTACATTTTGCATCCTTGAATGGGATATTTATATAGTCTAGTGCTTATGTATATGATGGATCACATACCTCAATGTAAAGTCCATTCAAGAGACCATTTCCTAGGTCCATGTCTACCAATGACCTACCATTCAAAGACCCATCCAAAAAAATTTATTTTTCATTCATAATAATGTATTGCCCGATTTGGTCTCCTATGGCCCCAAAGACCTCCTCATGATAGAATTCCAAAGTAAGATAAGGCAATTTCAACCAAAAAGACACTATGTTAGATCCTTCCCTTGAAAAGTCAAAATGTGCACTCCAATAGCTGGATGTAAGCACATAACTATCCTTGAACCATATTCTTGCATCGACAATGTCCCAATATTCATGGTTTGTTATGGACCAGATAGACAAACCATCATTGAAAATAACAAATTCAACACTTCCAAGAGCATATCAAGTGAAAGAGTGAACAAATAAGAAACCCCTTCAAGGGGAAACCTCATTTTAAAATATATAAAATGCATATTCTTTATGTATATATAGGATACAAATAGGGCTAGAAATAAATAATAATAAGTTTACATAACTATATATTGGTTATCAAAAATACAGCCAGAAGACACATGAGAAATCATGCACATGATTGAGGTGGCCATGCAACAAATGGTCCCAATGCACACATTCGACTAGGATGGATGGATGGTCCTTCTTGCTACCAATTGACTACATTGGTTAACATATCACATTATATGGATTCCACTCATATTTCAAGTTAAAAATACATAAAGGGGGTTGGAATGAAATCTATCCTAGGAAGCACCTAGGGGGGATAAATAATGTAATATTTGGTACCTAGGAAGGCACCGAAGGGGTGATTGAAATGTACAATTATGGATTGTGCCAATGATTCCTTCTCTAAGGAGTACTTGATGGTGTTATACTACCTTAAGGGTTTTCTCTACATTATTGTGTTTATTCTTGTATGGATGCATTCTATCATTATGAAGTTAAGGGTTTATCTTTTATCTACCAAGATTCACTACATAACCATGGAGGACATTCCAACATTTCTTGTATACTTCATATGCATATTTTGGCAAAATTATAATGCACTTCAACATCCTTCGTCTTCTAATATGGATCAATATTAAGATTTTTAATTGCAGAATAATTTAGTGTGCAATTTTGATAATCTTTATGTACCTCATAATGAACCATGGGAGTCTCTTTAAAGGAAGCACATTCTACTGTATATGGTAGACACTTTGGAAATTATAAGAGTCTTAATAACATGCAATGTTTTTATTTTTATATTTTCTCTATTCAAGTTCACTACAAGTGGTAATAGATATATTTCTTAACTAAGAAAGTGGAAGCTTTTTTTTAAAGATTTTTCAAGGGAAAATAGGCCACAACATTCATGTTCATTTCTAAAGATTTTTGTTTAATAGTTGAAAACTATTAATCACATGCAATGGTTTTTATTTTTATATTTTGTCTATTAAATTTCACTATAAGTAGCAATAGATATATTTCTTAAGTAAGAAAGTGGAAGATTTTTTTTTTAGATTTTTCAAGGGAAAATAGGCCACAACATTCATGTCCATTTCTAAAGATTTTTCATTTGATAGTTGAAGAAGAAACGTGTGGATTTGAGTTCCTCTTGAAAAACAACCAATTTAAAAAAAAAATGATTCAAATCAATGTTTGTGAAGTAAATATATAGTTGATGTAAAATCAGCTCTTTTATGGTTTTTTTTATATTACAACTATGAGTTTATTCTAGGTATCATAGAGCATATAAATTTTGATGGGTTTCCTAGAGTTATGCTAGACTAAATCTAGGTGAAAGAGCACTTCAACAACTTTAATTTTAAATATTGTATGATATCATTTTTCACATTATTGAGGAAGTTATGACCATTCCAAATATTTGCCTCAAAATCCTAACAACACTACAACAAAGTTTCAATGAAAAGTAAGTTATCTCTTTGAAATTCTAGTTTTGGCTACAAGTTTTATTCCAAGAAATATGTTTTTACAATAAAATATTATGGTCCTAGTATTGAAGACCACATAGAGTTGTGGAAGTCAAAATTTCCCCATCGATGAAGATACACAATAAGCTTTAGAGCATAGGATGATTCTACCATATATGGGAAATGACTTAAATTGGGGAAGATATTGACCCTTTCTGGAAAGAATATCCACAAGTATTTGTAAATAGGTGGTATTATTCCATGAAGGTGGTCTTTTGATCACTATTACAATGAAAGTTTGTCGCTATTCCAACGAATGGCCTATTTTTGCCACTATTCCAATGAATGGCATGTTTTCATCACTATTCCAATGAATGGCCTTTTTTCATCACTATTCCAAAGAATGGTTGTGTTCGTCACTATAGAGACGAAAGGTCCATAATGTCACTAGAATGACAATCAGGAGGGGCATTTTCAAAAATTTTCAAAAATTTAAACTATTTTTACATGAAAAATGTGATTTTAACTTTTTTCTGGAAAACATTTTGTGGGAGACCTACAACTAATCAAGGAAATGATGTGGCCTTGACTAGAATCCCAAGGGGGGTAACCAAATGCGTGGAACAATACAAGGACTGGCACAATGAATGTGTGAAGAGGGGTAGGGGAGTACAAGGGACTCAAACTTCCTTTTCTCAAAGTATGACAGTAGGGATGACCTAGAAACAAATGAAACTAACTCACAGGAGAGGGAATCATGGATGTAATACTAGGAAGGTAACTACAACTAGGAAATATTGAGGGAGGTAAATGGACTAGTGATATCCATGGGATCCAAGGAAGAATCACCATAGAATACTCTAAATGATCCAATGGGGGGAAGCTTCCAAAATGTGTCATCATATGCCATGGCTCCTAAAGACACTATTTGGTCCTTCTTCATATATTAAGGAAAATGAAGAAGGGATAGAAGTAAGATCAATACACTATGATCTTGTGTATTTTTAATGAGCCCTAGAAGGTGAATACTTGATTATTTTTTCATTTCTAGAGAGTCCGAAAAACAGGAAGAAGAATCCATTGTGGTTTCTTTTTCATATGTAGTCTCTTAAGCCCGAAAAAAGGATAAAAGTGTATAAAGGAGAGATCTCCCAACCTTTGGGGAAGGGAGAGTTCTTTATCGTTGGTATTCCAACCACACCGGAAAAGGTTAAACCTATAATTATTGGATGATCATTTAAATACTTTTACGAGCATGAACAAAACAAGGTTGCTTGGCAATATTTTCTTGATGAGAAGGATGGAAAAGAGATTAAATACAACCTAAAATGAGATTTTTCATAAATTATGGTCCCAATGTCTGATAAAGCGTAAAATTATACAAATGGAAATGTTCTTGGCTTGAAGGTGGCAAGGTGGTTGTTTTCTTATGATAGTATATATATTCCAGAAAAGGAGATAAACGAGGCTACATAGAATCCCTTTTAAATACTTTAACGAGCGTGAAAGGATGCAAGCGTGCTCGAAAATAATTTCATTCGTTTAGAAGTCAGAAAAGAGATTTAATAGAAACTCCGTATTGTTCAATCAAGCAAGGGGGAAGTGTATGATATATGGAAAGAGGTTATGTTGTGAGCATGGGGCCCACCAATGGGGCCCCCTTATCAGATGATGAATGACATTAAAGATGGCCAACTGTGCAGTATGGATAGAGCAAACACTTCGTGAACATGCCAGTACATACAATGGGTGATTCACGTGATGACACACAAATCAAGATGAATTTCAATAAATACCTAAAAAATAATAGTGAGAGCATGAGACAAGGGTCTTGTTAAAAGAAAGAGGATGGAAAACCAAATCCAGTGGTGTGAACAATGTCTCAAATGGACTCCGAATGAATCTATGGTGTGTGGAAGAAAGACAAGACCAAAAGGAGGCCTATAAACAGGGGGGACCACATGACATGTGTCATTTTCATGTGTTAGTACTGAGTTGGAGTGAAGGACCATAGGGCTCAACTATTGATTTCTTTTGACTGGATTGACGGTTTTCCAAGTTGTGACTTGTAGGTAAGATATCTCACCAAACCCATCTTTTTCACTGGTTTAGTTTATGTTTTTTCTCATCCTAGGTCTTATGTTGAGCTTAGGGTGTTCAGGAGGTCTGGTTTCTCTTTTCGAGGAAAAACACATGACCCAGGTCACTCATATTGAGCTGATAGATGCGACCCAATTACACCTATCAGTGATGTAAGTGTGATCCAGATCGCACTTGTTCAACAAGTATGAGTGACCCCGTCGCTCCTATTAGATGTTTTCAAGCAACTTGGGTTGCACAAAAAGTTCGAACTGGAGAAACTCATCCTAGGATGAATTTTTGTGCAAGAATAAACTTGAAAAGGATTGTGTGTATGTTCAGGATGACATGGGTGGTGTGGAGAGAGTGAGATATTAGGAACCTCTGAGATGAGGTATGAGATGATCCAACAGGGTAGGATATGCTCACTTATTGTGGGTTATGGAAGTACTTCCAGATCCTACTCATGCATTCAACAAAACTATTGTTGGAAACGTTGCTGAGCTTGTGGGATAGAGATGCTGAGTGTTTTATCATCCAAAAGGAGCAAATTGAGATCATGCTCCTCAATATCTATTTTTGGATTGGGATCCCTATGTTGGGTGTGATCAGCGACAATAAACCGAAGCTCTCTCATGGGGTTTCATTGAACGACCTTTGCGAGAGGAATTTCTATGCCTCTACGACAGTGTAGTCATCATACATACTAATGTGCAACATCGAGAGTCTTGGTACTTGGGGTGTGGTAGTGATGGTGCTACAGATATTGGGTTCATCAAAACCTCGTAATATCTCACGAGGTCAGATCCAGATTGTGGAGCATGTGCTAAGGGGAACCTACTTTGGGTGGGACCATATGTACATGACATAGGTTTGGAATGCATTGAACCATACCAATTCAGTGGGAGTGGATTTATTTTTCCCCTCATTCTTGTGCTCATTCCTTTTTGAGCGACTGCCTACTCTAGGAACACATCTGGCAATACATGAGGGAGGACCTCACGAGCCTCGCATGCGGAGGTAGAGAAAGATGATGATTAGGGAGGGAGGAGGCTTACTGGGTTGTTTCTTTACCCAGGATCTCTTTGCATAGTGGCAGTGGCTACAAGTCCTTATAGAGGACTATCCATATGCTGGTATGGATTATCGAGGAGATCATCACATGCCTTGACCTCTAGGACATGCTTGGGGACCTAACGGTATGTATACATGATGATTTATGTAGTTGCATTCATAGATAGTTTACTAGCTTAGTGGTAGCTATTTTAGGTGTGGGATGGATACTAATGACATATTATGTGCATGTGCAGACATCGAGCCATGCCCTCTAGAATTTTATCAGAGGCGGAGGGGCAGAGTGGAGGGGTTAGATTACTCGCTCATGAGAATAGGAGGCTTTGTAGTACCCTGGACTCACTTCATCTCGACATTGAGCGCTTACTATATGGGGTCACCGATGAAATCTTGTAGTACCTTGATGATGATCTGATCACCAAATGCTACCATGATCCTCCAGAGTGGATCCCCTTGAAGAGGAGGATTGCAATCGTTGTTGAATATGTCACAGCAGTGACACAGGATGATGTGCCAATGGAGGAGGAGGAGGATGTCTCTGACTCTGGAGGAGGACATGGACCCAGAGTACTAGTAGGAGGACTCTGACTCTGATTATTAGCTAGTGATGTTTCCCCTCATGCAATGGTGCACTAGGATTTTTGTGAGATATGTATGCTCAACTGAGAAAGATTATGGAGCTTCTCATTTTGTATTGAACATTATGACATGATATATATGCACATGGATGCACTTTTTATGTGTATTTTATGAGTCTTTTTATGATGATGATGCATATATCATGTATATGACATATGTATGCTTGATGCAGTTTATTTCCTATATGCGATGATTGATGTGCCACTCTAGAACGCCATTAGCCATTCAGTCTACTACACTATTGAGACTTCTAGGAACATGTATGAATGTAAGAGATTAAAAATGTCTAACCAAATGTCTAGTGTTCAGGAACATTCTAAAGAGACAAGGATCACGTACTTGATAATAGCTATTCAACTGGGAGACAAGCAGCTGGGAGTCTAGGAAGACATTGAGGTGCAAATACCTAAGTGGAGGGCGGAGGCCTGGAGACCAATGAAACCATTGTACTTAACATGGTTTTTTGTAGAAATTCCAACACATATTCCATCAATATGGACCAACTCATGCGATGGGAAATAAATGATGTGCATAGCCGAGGAGATATTAGGAGACTATCTACTTGCTCCATCACTGAAACCAACATAGTGATGCAAGGTAAGATCCATCTGGATCAACCAAGGAATCAAACTATGAGAATCATGACAAGAATGGTGTAAAACAAAAGAAAAAACTATGACACAAGTGTACTCATGGTGGTTGACTTCAAGCATATAACTCTTAAGGTAGAGCCTGTTGTGGTAGCGATTCTTCAAGAGGTGTTCATCGAATTCAGCAAGAATATATGCCCCCTTGCTGAGGAAACGATGGATGGCATATGTGTCTTACCACATGGAATCGAAATCCCCTTTTCCTAACTTATCATTGGCTTGGTCATAAAGGAGGATGAGATCACATTCGCTAAAGGTGTGAGGGTGGACATGGGAATCATAATAATACTTTGACTAGGTCTTGGTTGCTTCAATCATCTAGAGAAGAGTATGGTGGTCCTCATTGGTTTGATAAAGCATAATACGGTGTTGCTCTAATGGTCATGTATATTAGAGGAGCTTGATGGCAAGGCAGAGTGTTAGAATCGAGAACTCAATGGGAAGTACTGACTCTACACCATGGACTAAGTGAAATGGGGTAAAACCGATAGCGTTCTTCATTGATGTCCGGTAGGCCAAGAGGGAAGAAAAAATAAAATGATGCTAGTTGGATTTATGTTTATCCACCATCCATTGGAGCTTGGTTTTGAGGATATTGTTGAAAACCTCAAATTGGCCATTACCCTGAGAGTAATATGCATAGGAGTACTGGTGTTCAAACTTAAACATGGTTGAAATCTCTGTCCAAACTACACTCTCAAAGTGAGAACCATGGTCTGAGACTATCTGTTGGGGGACACCAAAACACATGATAACATGGTTGAAAAAGAATCGTGCCACCGTGTCATCCTTACATCTGAATGTAGGTATGTCCTTATACCATTTAGTGAAGTAAAAAATGGCCACAATGGTGTACTTGTGACCGCTGTTACGAAGAGAAATTGCTATGGCTTGGGGTGTGACAACAGACAACTTGACTCTAGAAATCAATCCTTTCCTATATGCAATAGAAATTAAATGTATAACACTAAAGGATCAGACCTCGTACCTTATTCCAGACTGTTGCAGTAGATCCCCGTTGAGATTTCCAATATTCATCTTGAATTGTTATATCACTTCCTCAACAACAAGTAAAAAATGCAAGCATACTATATATCATGGTGTTAGATATATTCTGGAATATATAATCAATAATGTAAAAGCATTTGACATAATCCCATGGATAAAATATTCGATCAAATACACATCATTGGACAGGAAAAGATATTTCTATTAATATAAATCATAGATTACAAGATAGACACAACCTCTGACGGCACATCTGCGAACCGGAGAAACTGAATCCCCCACTTGGGCCTCCACCACTTCAATCATCCATCTCTCGATAGCAAGCTCACAAGCAAAAGGAAAGCTTAGGAAGAACACAAAAGTGCTCCAAGGGACAAAGGGATACAGACTCAAGCATAAGTTCCATCAACAATGGACTATAGTTTCTTTGCTCACAATTCTCTCTTATGCTTTCAATGTACCAAGGGGTTCCTTATATAGCTTTCAAAGGGATACTGAAAGGTCGAATCCATGCGATCTCAAGGCATATGGAAGGTTAGGAGTCATATGAGTCAGATCCATGTCAAGGAAAACTCCAAAAGGATTTGAATTATGCACACATCCCGATGTACGCAGTTATAGGGGTCAAAACCACGTATGTACGGGGTTATTTGGTTAAAAGCCGCGTATACCATTTTTCCTATGTTTTTAGGGATGATTAAGGAAACATCAAAAGACAGAAAGTGGTCCATAGGGGCTAATGAGTCTACAGTGGGATAGATGAAGGCCATACAATGTGTGATTCACCTAGTGTTAGCACTCAGAATGTACCCAGGTTGTGAAAAGGTAGATCCAAAGGTAACAGCAAAAACCACTAATATAATCAAAGAGGGATCTCTCACTATTTACAAAGTTTTTATACTCAAGATATTCAATCAAAGACACTCAGAAGGTTAGATTTCTGATGGGACAAATAGGACAATTTTGTTTTAAAGACTTGGTAGGACAGTCATGGAGGAGACCATTGGGAAATGGAGTCAACAATCAGATCTGAAATAGGTTGAAGGAGGTAAGGTTTTGAAGGTTTATGAACAGAGGCAAGGTAGGCACCATTTCCTCAGTATTGAGGTATTAGTAGGTTGATTAGCAGACAAAGGGAGACATTCCATCAAACAGAGCACCTCTAGGGTAAATTCTGCAAGACTTTAGAAGAAAATATTTTGAAAATGCTTGAACAATGGACCTAGAGCATGTAGGATGAATTTTAGCCCATAAAAACTAATGCTCAAGCATGAAGGAAAATACAAAATGGAGTGAGAAACAGGATAAACAATCACATAAAGAAATTACTTACTGAAGAAAAAGATGGCACAAGAATCTCTGACATGAAAAAGATTTTACATTCCTCCTCTGCAAATTTCATTCATTTACTAAAAACTTGAAGCCATTACAATGTAGATCCTCTCTGTTCTTGAAATACCTCTCTCCCTTAACTATCAATTACATTTTAATTTATATAAGAATAGTCTTTACCTAACTTTGAATTCAAAACCTAACTGAACTCTAAAAATCGAAACCGTTACACCAAAGTTTCTCCTGCATATCTATAATGGTGATAGCTGTGTGAAATATGGGAGAGGTTTTTATAACTTGACATGTTCCCAACAAAACCCATGTATTAATTTCTCCAAAATCATCTCAATATCCTCGAAATATTCCTTTGAAGGGGATGACTCAAATAATAAAATTGTAGATTTCTGGAAAAATGACTTGTAAAGATATTTTAAATTCTCCCAACCTGTGATTACTGTGTAAAAAATGAAGGAGATTTTTTATTATAGGCCTGTTAGGAATAAAAACCTCTCTCAGTTTTGTAAAAGTAAATTCCATTTGTCCAAAACAATTCTTTGAATTTGACGGCTGAAATAGTCCTTTGGAAAACATGAAAAATGGCCTATACAACTGATTTTGTTACTGCTGAACAGTAGTACCTGTGTGAAAACTGAAAACATTTATCATGGATAGGTATGTTGTGAAGAAAAGCCTCTCCCAATTTCACAAAATTCATCTTCATTTGATGTAAAAAATTATTTTAATTGGATGACTAGAACAATCATTTCGAAATCTGAACATTGTCCCTCTGAAGATGACTTTTCTGCTCACAATATGTAGCCCCTAGGTAAAAACTGAGAGAGTTTATTGTATATCATAATGTTTTGATGAAAAAACTCTTTCCTTTTTTGAAAATTCTTCTTTTTTTGCTAGAAACAGGTCGTTGAATAAAATGACTAAAACAGTCATTTTCAGAAAAATATGCTAAGTTGCTTCTAAACCTTGAACTGTTTAACTATATTTCAGAGAACATATAGAATCTATCCTTGTAATATCATCTATTTTAAGAGAAATCCCATGAATTGATTGATCAAGGTAGCCATATTTGTTAAAACACTTGAATAATCCAAAGCTTTGGCACACTTTCCATTGTAAATTATGTTTGTAAAACTTTATACACATACCAATACCTTCACGAATGCTCTCACTGTATATATTTCTGCAACTCTTCTGGGCTGATGTCCTTTTTGGGCTTCCCTTCTTCATTGTTGAATGGTGGCTTCCCTTTTCTTGTTCTATAAAAATCAATTTCCAGCTTCCTGATTTAGACTCTTTATCTTCACCATTTTCCGTGTGACAAGTAAAAGTTTGAGTTTGGAAATATGGTGGACTGTCTCCTTCATTTCGCGGGCAGCACACAAATGAAATTATTTTTAAAAACCAAGTCAACTTTATTTTTAAATAATGGTCTATTCCAGAGCCTCCACTGGGTTGTTTTTCCCAAACCACTTTTCTCTGCGGAATTCACCAAAAGTTACCACGTGGACAGTGGTTTAAATTCCACTACCACCTTTCAAATTTAACCACCGTGCAACTCTATCCTCTGGATCTGATGAGGACCATTGATGCATTTTCACGTTATTTTCCAGTCGTTGGATAAGCTTACACATATACATTCCGCTGAGCCCTTTTGTGTTAATTAAGGCACAACTTTACTCTCTGGAAACAATAATATCTGTTGATGAGTTTTCACTTTTTACATTAGCCGTCGGATTATTTTATGTGCTAGTGGTTTGATTATACCTTAAGAAAGGTAATAAACCTTGTTTAGTGCTTAAACCACCATTAGGACTTGGTTTGGTGAATAAAGTCCGCTTTTTTATTTTGGAAAAATATCCAAAACTATATAAGTTTGAATATGAATAAAATAATAACTTTATAAAACCCATTTCATTCAAAAATTAATAAAACTTTTTGCTCCACTTGTGAAAAAATTATTTCTAAAATTCCTTTAACTTCTCTTCTTTGCCAACTTGGAAATATCTTAATGAGAAAACTTTGGAAACCAACTCAATCACCCATGAAAACTTAAAATTTTGAAGGCAATAAGACCAATTCCAACAAAAATAAATTTAGTGCTAACAACTGGCTCCAACTAGAGATGGTATCCTCCCTATAAGGTAGCAAATAACCCTGTAGACTAGGTGCCAAATCCATTGGGTTTCTCTTAATTTTTCTCTGAAATCCTCAACCTGTTTTGAACTGAACCATCCACTGACACCATTTTGCAAACAAATCCCACTCTGTCAACCTGTAACCTGTAACTGAATTGCACTTGAAACTGAAACCAAACTGAAAACTGCTGAAAGAAATGCTCGCCATGTCGAGCTTATTCATGCCTACCTATCCTACTTAACTAAGCACAAATTCCCAATCAAGCAAAATCTGGCTTCCAATGAAGCCAATTAAGCAATTTATCCAATAATTCCATTTCTTCTGCATGCTTGACATAAGAACAAAATAGCAATAGGTTATGATGAAAAAATTGTCCTTTGCTGCAAACATATAACCAAATACTCCATCTGAAAAATTTATCCACGTACTCTGCTACTGGATCATAAAAAACATGACAAATTTCAAAATACTCAATCACCTATTTGTCATGACAAGGCTGTCCAAAAAGTAACTCCTCTTGCATACTGTCAAACCGATCTTTAGAAGAGCTTTGAAAGGAATTCTCATGATTGTTTTTCAATGATATATTAGCAACTTCATTTAATATTTCTACATTTACAACACCATTCTTCTCAAGCACTTCAAGAGGAATATCATTTTTTTCTTCAACAAGATTAAGTAGAAAGATGTGTTCTTGACAAAATGTTTCTGAATTGGAAAAATTTAAAGAAACATCCCATTTAGAGTTCTCATATCCTTCTTTATGATCCCTTGGTTTATTGTACACTGTTGGTTCTTTCACATATTGAGATTGATGGCATGATTGCTCTTCATTTTCATTATATATATGTAGACTAAATTTTTCTTTAAAATCATCACTAACATAATTTTTAACAAGCTGACCGCAATCATTAGAAAAACCATCACGAGTATAACCCTCTTCTTTCACATCACTAGGATGATCATCTTCATGCTCATATCTTTTTTCCAATTCTAATCCAAGGTCTGATTTCTCTTTAATTGCATTTTCAAAAAATAAATATGTGGAGGGACTGTAAGACTGAAAATTTACAGAATCAGAGTTCTTTATCTAATCACCCACATAAGTATTGGAACTTAGAGGAAATTGGTGCTGCAAAAATGAATTTTCTGATTGGGAATAAGCAGCCTCATCTTGAAACAAAACTTCAAAAGTTGAATAATATGAAGAAGGGTTTGATTGAACATCCCAACTTCCTTCTTGGTCACACAAAGAATGACAATACTGCTGCAAATTATCATCTACTTCAGAAAAAGAAATTAGTTGCTTGAATCAGAGTTTTGGTTCATGTCTCTTTCAGTAGAGGAAGAAATTATTAACTGCTGAGATTTTTCTTGAATGTGAAGATAGCTAATTTTTGTTTCTTTTTTCTGAAATGGGTTCTCGTATAAAATTTCTAAAATCTCTTCATCCACTAACGCATCATCACTATACATGTTTTCCAAATCTTCAATGAAACCTTTAGCATGCATACAACAATCTTGAACCAGCAACAAGGAGGGGTATTGGTTTTTGTAATG